>CM060875.1:20268954-20414449 GCA_030737845.1 Acorus calamus | reverse complement strand
AACGTTATCGGAATTAAACGAAAATTTTATGGGCAGTACTAAACAGTACCAGGACCCATAATATGCAGTTAAATCTTCAATCAGAGTCCTCAAACCCCCTTGGTAGGCTAAAAAGCAAAAAAAAATTAGCGACTCCGATCGAAATTAGGACTCTAAATGACACAGGTCTAACATGTGGACTGCATAAAGGGAAAGCAGCCCAAAACCTATAAAAGAAATGCCATAAGGAGTAATGGAACATTAGAATTGATCTATACAGATATTTGTGGTCCTTTTTCTCCTTGTATAAGTGGCGAAAGGTACTTCATCACATTCACTGATGACCACTCAAGATATGATTATATCTACATGCTCTTTGAGAAATCAAAAGCAATCAATGCCTTTAAAGTTTTCAAGGCAGAGGCATAAAACCAACAAAATAAAAGAATCAAAGTGGTCAGATCAGACAGGGGTGGTGAGTACTATGGTAGACACACTGAAGCTGGAAGAGCTATAAGTCCATTTGGTAGGTTCCTCGAAGAATGTGGAATTCAAGCACAATATTCCATGTCAGGCAGACCTAATCAAAATGGTGTTGCCGAAAGAAGGAATCGTACTCTTTTGGACATGGTTAGGAGTATGATTAGTTCACTTCCTTTGTTCTTGTGGAGTGAGGCTTTAAAGACTGTTATTTATCTGTTAAATAGGATTCATTCAAAGACTGTACCAAAAATACCTTTTGAAATATGAACAGGAAGGAAACCTAGTTTAAATCACCTACACATGGGTTGTTAAGCAAAGGCTAAGTTATATAATCCACATAAAAGGAAATTAGATTATAGGACAGTGAGTGCATATTTTATTGGGTATCCAGAAATATCCAAAGGATATAAATTTTACTGTCATTCACTCCAAACCAAAATAGTTGAAATTGATGTAGCAAAATTTCTTGAGGATGACTTGATCAGTGGGACTGTGGAACCTCGAAACATTGTATTCTAGGAAATAATATAAATGACACTTGATGTTGTTGATAGTTTGATGGTTCCATATCCAGTAATTCAACAACGAATTGTGGAACCGTAACCTATTGTTCAAGATCCACCTCATCAAGAACCTGAACCGGTAAATGAAATTCTCCTTCAGTTCAAGAGGAAATTCAAATACCAATAAGACGGTCTTCAAGAGAAAGAAGAAAAGCTATATCAGATGAATATGTTGTGTATCTACATGAAGGTCATGAATTAGAAGATCCTATTTCATTTTCACAAGCCATAAATAATAGAGATTCATCTAAGTGGTATGATGCTATGAAAGAAGAGTTAAATTCTATGCAAAAGAACAATGTATGGGATCTTGTTGAGTTGCCTGAAGGAGTTAAACCCGTTGGGTGCAAATGGGTCTACAAGACCAAAAAGGACTCTAAAGGCAACATAGAGAGACATAAAGCCAGACTTGTAGCAAAAAATTTCACTCAAATTGAAGGCATCGACTATACAGAGACCTTCTCTCCAGTCTCTCAGAAGGACTCCCTTAGAATTATTGTGGCATTAGTAGGTCATTTTGATTTAGAGCTTCACCAAATGAATGTGAAAACAGCATTTTTGAATGGAGGTCTTTATGAGGAGGTATATATGGATCAACCTGAAGGCTTCTCGTAAAAAGACAAGGAACAACTAGTATGCAGATTAAGGAAGTCAATATATGGACTTAAACAAGCCTCCGGACAGTGGTACCTCAAATTCAATGAGGTAATTTTGACCAATGGTTTTAAGGAAAACGTTGTTGATCAATGTATATATCTCAAGGTCAGTGGGAGCAACTTTATATTTTTAGTTTTGTATGTCGATGACATCCTGCTTGCTACTAATGATTTAGGATTACTTCATGACACTAAGAACTTTATTAGCCAAAATTTTAAAATGAAGGATATGGGTGAAGCCTCCTATGTTTTAGGCATAGAGATTCACAGTGAGATCTAAGTATTTACTTGGACTATCTCAAAGGACCTACATAGCTAAAGTGATTGAGAGGTTCAGCATGAGTAACTGTAAGCCTTGTGTGGCTCCTGTCCAAAAGGGTGACAAATTCAGTAAAGCTCAATGTCCAATGAATAAACTTGAAGCTTTAGAGATGGAGAAAATTCTTTGTGCTTCCGCTGTTGGCAGCCTAATGTATGCTCAGTCATGCACTCGTCCTGACATTGCCTATACAGTTGGATTACTTGGAAGGTATCTAAGTAATTCAGGAATGGAGCATTGGAAGACAGCCAAAAAGATTATGAGATATCTTCAAGGGATGAAAGAACACATGCTCACATATAGAAGATCAGATGATCTTGAACTCATTGGGTACTCCGGCTCCAATTATGTTGGGTGCTCCGATGACTGTAAATCAACATTTTGATATGTCTTCATGCTTGGTGGTGGTGTTGTTTCATGGAAGAGTGAAGCAAAAGGCGACCGCTTCCTCTACCATGCACGCAGAGTATATGGTTTGTCACATAGCCACATCTCAAGCATTAGCACTAAAGAATTTTATCACAGAGCTTCACGTGGTAGAGTCCATCTCAAGACCAATAAAGATATCTTGTGACAACTCAGTTGCTGTCCTTTTCGCTAACAACAGAAAGATATACAAGGGCCTTAAATATATTAAGGTCAAGTATTATGTTGTTAAAGAAAGGATTGAGAAGGGCTACATATCGATTGATCATATTAGAACCGACATGATGCTTGCAGATCCTATGACTAAATGCTAGCACTTACATTGTATAAGGAACATGTAGAACATATGGGTCTCATTCGGATTGGAGTTTGGTATAATTTTCAACATTTCATGGTTGTACTTTGGTTTATTTATGAATAACATTCATTTTGTCTTTTAATACATTGTGTTAATCAAGTAAATGTCCATGTGGACAATAAAGAAGGCCGTGTAAAAGGCATTTGGTTATAGCCTTTTCATTTAGTAGACATACGGTTTTGTCTAAATAAAGGTACTTGGTTTAAAGGATAAAATGATATTATAATTATGGAAGGGACTACTCTACTATAATGCAGTAGAACCGTCATAGTTCTTGTCATCAATTCCTTTGAATTGAGTTAAAGATACAGAATCATTGGAATTATTTTTCAAAGCGCGCGCATTGTTTTTCAAATTTGATTAATTCAGTACATCAAGTTTATTATTATAGTATATTTATAAAAAATAAAAAAAAGAGGACGTGTGTTATATGGGCCAAGTGGGAGAATGTTGGAGATATGGATGAACTGTTAAAGATAAGGATTAGTATCCCACTATATTTTTTGAAAAGTAGTTATTGTGATTTGGTTACTTTGACTATCTTTTAAGGAGTGACACATTTTCTTTTCATCCTAATCTGTCACTTAAAGTGGCTCACACATCACATGGTTGAGAGGTATGGATGTGATTGTGATTCCAATTCTGTTACAGTAACTACCACATCCCGGGATTAAAGTGAGAGGAATCCGTAATGGGTGTGATTCCATTAAGATCTCATTACTGAGAGTTGACCCCCCTCATATAAATGGGATTGGATGCCATTAGATATCCTAAGTCATAAAAGCTAAAGAGAGGAAGCCAAATCTTCTTTTATCCTTTTTTAATTTTGCAGAGAATAAAAAAATAGAAGAAGAGATGGATCGTGGTCGACTTCCAATTATTCAGATTTAATTATGTCGATCAGTAAGTCTCCAATCCTGTGAATTTAGTCTAACAATCCGCACATGTATTAATATATGAAAAATAATAAACCTCATTTAATGAGGTATATGTATTTATAAAAAATATATATCGCTCTATTTTTAGTTGAATGAGCCATTTTTTGTATTTAAAAATTTTAACGATGTATATACCTCACCTAAGGAGTTCAGTCTCGTTGAAGGGGGGGGGGGCTTTTATTTTCACCACTTTATGTTATTCAACCCACCCATTTAAATTGAAAATTGTGTGCCCGATCCGGTTCATGCGTGTAAATTTTTTTTTTCACAAAAACAAAAGAAATTAGATTTCAATCCAATCAAGAGAAATTTTAATATACTTTTTTTTCTGAATTATGAATATTAATAAGGATAAAAGATAAAACACGAACCGCTCTAAAAAGTGATGGAATGGCGTGTGCTCCTGTGATCGACTCACAATCGTACTTTCTGAAAATCAATTTTGAGGAATAGTTTTTAGGGAAACAGAGAGGTTTTAAAAGTGGAGTAACATCAAATGTGCTCTGTTTTTTAAATGTTAATGCTTGCCACTCCTAGCTTCATGTTTGCATATGCATCAAACTTATCTTGAAATCACTTGGCATGAAATAAACATTTTGGAAAAAGAAAAATGCGTATCACAATGGAACCTTTATTATTCATGTTACCCTGTTTAGAGCGACATTTGTTGTATCTTTTTCTGCTAAGGACAAACAATGGTCCCCAGGATTTGTGGTCTCAGCAGTCCCTGAATTCAATTTTTTTTTTTTTGAAATGCAAAGATACCAAACTATGTTTGTCGGTTTATTCATATGAAGTCCAACGGCCTTGAATCATCAATTTTTTTCACATGATCATAGAATCTGGTGGAATTGGAGTGAACAAACCAAAAAAAAAATATTTCTTATGAATAAATGGGCATAAATATGGAATAAGTTGATATTAATACTCCACGTTCCTTCCAAAAGTGTGTAATTTCATTCAATTTATTTCACTGGTATAAGAGAGTCTACATGTGAAAGTATCAGTCATCAACTCTTATAAATCATGGGAGATGACATATCAGATCATTTTTTATTTTTTTAAATCATTATTCATTTCTCATTCATCTTTAAATCAAAATTATCTTATTACATTTATACTTAAAATAACTAAAAGCACAATCAAACATAAAATGATTTATTTCACTAGTATAGTTATCTATATCGAAAGATTCAACTATCCCGAATAGCTTATTTAGGGGTATAATGTCTATGCAAAACATGTTTCGACTCTGGGCATCCAATTTAAAAATGTACATATATAATTAAACTCTATTATATTACAGTCTCAAATGTAGTCATACATACCCCCATTAACCCCCTCCAATCACTATGTGGATGTTTTCATATTTTTTATAAATTGATATCATTCAATTCATTATAATATATATACTTATTTTTTTATATAAGTAATTATTTTATTAGTTAAGGTCTGACTTAGCGTGACATTTTCTTATATAGTTTGTCTCAGTGCGTGTTTGTGTGACAAGCTTAGATAAAATGAACTCATCAAAGAAAAAGACCTTGCATAGTGCAAACCACGTTTCATTAATGTCTCTAAATTCAGTGGTTATGATTGATTGGATGGGTTTGCGTAGACGAGTTGAATTTGTTGTTGCAATGAAAAGGCAAACATGATTTCTCTTTTCTTTTCATTTTTTAATTTGTGTCAGATATATGAAACATTAGTTAAAAAAAAAATAATAGATGTTTGCAATATACTACAATCCATGTTAATCAGATATATCTTGGTATTCAAACCCGAGGTCTATAGAACAAAACCATAAATGTTATTAATGAGCCAAAACTCTTGGCTGGTTTGATAAAGGGATAAATAGTGGGATAAACGATAATTATGAAAATAAGTAAATAGGAGAACATCTTATCTTCATTTGATATAAAAAACAATCATGATGAACTATAGACGGTTATCCCAATTTTAAAATGAAAACAAGGATATTTTGTTCTATCTAAAGGCTCACATAACATTTATCTCCACTTTTTATCCTAATTTTAACAAATGTAATATGAACAAAATTAATGAATTTTTTTATATCTTAAAATTTGAACAATTTATCATTAAAACTTTAATCCCTTATCAAACTAGTCCTCAAATAATTACGGCTCATAACCATAATTTTATTAAAGAAAATATTAGTTTTTTGAACGCAGAATTATAACTGTTTTTGGCATTTCTTAGTTGGCCCAAGAATTTGGTTCCAATAGTCATTGGATATTAATAAATATTGAAAATGTAAATTCTTTTGGAATTACTATGTAACTTAATCACTTTAATGGTGTATAAAGTTCCAAATCATATGACAATTTATATGTACATTGTTTTTTTATTTCTTTCATAGGATTAGTAAAGCATAGGATACCTAGCGAGCTCTCCTTGAGGAAATTTTCTATTTTTTGTCTCACATGAAATTGTTGAACTTGACACCCTACTCCAATCTTATATGCGATCATTATCTTATCACCATTCGATTCAATCCACTGAATTGGACGATGATGAGATAGTCCATAAAAAAATCTACTAGATGGTTTTTTTAACGATATGATGGAAATTCATTTAATAAGATTATTTTTAAAAGTGCCCACACTGAAGTGTAGAGAAACGGTGATCACATCTTATCATTTCACTATACACTTGCGACAATGACCCTACACTTTCCTATAAATAGATCCATAAACATTGTGTTATGAAACTCAATTGAAATCCATTAGTCTTCTTCTTGTCCCAGATTTTGGGAAGTCCTCAATTAAATGGCTTCATTTACACACGCTATGCGCATCACTTGTGCAGTTGAGAAAGCTCCACCCACAACACCTCTTCAACACCTGACTTCCACTCTGAATTCAGCTTTCAAGGTACACCTTCATTTGATTATGATCTTAGATATGTTAATCATATAATAGTCACTAAACATATCAGTGTATTCACAGCCTCTCCTTAAAAAGACGAATCAACTCCCATTGAAAACTCAATTTACTGAATCCATCAAAGCCGCATGTGTGACCATGTTGGATGCTTTTGTGGACTCTACATTCAAATTTGTAGATACACCAGCAGAGGTACTTCTTTCTTCAGTACTAAAAACAGAATGTTCTGCTTTCTGAAAACGGATTAAACTGTTTCTTTCTATCAGTTACCGGGCAATTATGCCCCTGTCGATGAAATCGATGAGGCGATTATGCTTTCAGATATTGAAGGAGAAATCCCAAAGGACTTCCCACAAGGCATCTACATGAGAACTGGTGAGAATTTTCATTCAAGTGTTAAAGATTGAGGAGTTTCTTCATCCACATATGTTGATGTGATTCTCTGTGTCTTTTCCCTATGTGGGCTAATAAAAAAATATCATTTAGATTACACAAAACTGTTCAAGTTGTGCATGCGTGATATTTCATGTAAATATCGATTAATGTGGAAAAAAATGCACTGAAAAAGAATTTTTTTTTATTACTTACGTAGTATTTCATTATTGGTCCACAGTATTTTAGACTCTGTTACTTGTACACACTGTGTATAGTGTAATGTGTAGATTGATGGACAGCTAATTCAGTTGAAACTCATCGTATAAACTAGTACATGTTTTGGGGATGAACGTAAGGTTACATATAAGTCATCAAATCTAAATCTAACAATCGAAAATGTAAGTAAGTGTCTACTCTATCTTGTTCTATGCCTTATAATCAGACATTATCAATGTCTAATCACATTTCTAAAACGAGCAGGGCCAAATTTCCTACACCCAACTAAACTGGCCACAGAGTCGATGTTTGGTAGGGCGGCTTTCGGTGTATTCCAAGGTGATGGAATGGTTCACGCCACCTTCTTTGACAGGGATGACAACGGGAAATGGAAGCTATCTTACAGAAATCGATATGCAGAAGCCGAGACCTTCCTCATGGAAAAAGAGAGGGACAAACCTCTGCTCCTTCCAGCAGCCGAGGGAGAGCCTCGCGCACTTTTAATCGCATCAATTCTTAACATGGCAAGTAATCATAGCCTTGTTAACATAAATGAACATATAAGCTTCATAACTTGATCTATAATACTTATATGGATGTGTTATCAGCTTAGATTTGGAAAAGTCACCAAGGATTATAACAACACCAATGTGTTCGAAAACGCGGGGAAAGTTTATACGATTTCAGAGAACCACTTGCCTTATGAGATCGACAAATCGAATCTAAAGACTGGGAAGATCTGGGATGTCAATGGAGCTTGGGATCGGCCATTCACCAGCCATCCAAAGGTTTGATAACACAATTCTGAGTATTGAAGTACTACTTATTACGTGTTGTATTTAGGCCCCGTTTGGAACTAATTGTCAAACTAATTTAGCTTTTGTAAAATCAGTTTTTCAAATAATCAGATCTAAATGAGCATTTTTATGTTAAAAATCAATAAAAGAGTTTTTATGAAAAAGATGGTTCCAAGCAAAACCTTAGTCTATATTAATGTTTATTTGGGCAATTGAAGCAGAGAGCACCTGGGACTGGAGAGGTGGTTATAATGGGAGTAAATGCTGTGAAGCCTTACTATGTTGTGGGAGTTATTTCAGGTAGGCATAGTTTTTGGAGAGAGAGAGAGAGAGAGAGAGAGAGAGAGACAAAGAAGAAGCTCTGTTATGGTGAATTGATCAATTTTGTTTCTTTAAATCTTCTTCATTTGTAGCTGATGGTGAGAAATTGCTCAACAAAGTGGATGTGAAGTTCGGAACACCGACTCTATCTCATGAGATTGGCATAACAGAGAAGTATTTCTTCCAAAATTCAGAATTCTTGCTCTCATGTTCCTTAATAGACTAGCTGGTTTTGTGAATTATTGATATCTCACAAAAACGGTTGTTTGCAGCTACAACATCATCTTAGATTACCCGATCAGGTTTGGCTTGAGCAGGCTTTTAGCAGATAAACAGTGAGCAACTTCTGTCGCTACAGATTCACCTGGAAATCAAGTCTAAAATGAAGTGAGCACGGAAAAATCACACGAGTTTCTTGAATTGTAGGTTGATCGGGTATGAAAGAGACGATGGTCAACGGTCAAGAATTGGAGTGATGCCACGCTATGGTGACGCCGAATCCATTAAATGGTTTGGTGTCAAGAACCACTGCAGCTATCACATTATCGACTCCTTTGAGGATGGCGATGAGGTGGTATTTTAACATATATTCTTAACATGTTTTTCTGTTCATTGAGTGCTTGATATTCAAATATACTTCTATTCATTGAATTGTGCTTCTAATAAGGGTGCATTAGGAAACACAGTTTGAAAATTTATTTTTAGCTTTTAACTGTTTTATGCACATCTTTTGATAATGTAATGAAATTGATGCTTTATGAAATACAGATTTTGAGACACGATCATTTGACAAAATCTAGTAATAATTATGCATGTAAACTGACTTGTATGATAACAGCTTTTAGCTTTTCAAAAAGTTAAAATCCTCAAAAAATTTGGTGCCAATTGCCAAACGCACCCTAAGTACTCATCTAGCTTAGATAGTTTATCATGTGTTTCATATTTTAAAATACTAATCATAACATTGATGTTTTTGCGTGTATTACTCATACTAATGATTAGAATACAAGAAGGTTTATATATCTATGTGCATTACCTACTTATCAAGTATAATTTATGAATATACAATTTGTGTACTGATGCAACTCTTGCTGAATATTTGTTTTACACAAATTTTGTGACTATGGATCCAGGTAATTGTGAGAGTTTGTTGGATGTCTGGATCACTCATATCAGGGCCATCTCACAAGGATGATAAAGCACAATGGTACCGACGGGCATTCTCACAACCTCCAAAAAAACTTTGAAGAATTCGATCCTTCCATCGATGGAGCCGTCTTCTCCCGCCCTTATGAGTGGAGGCTCAACATGAAGACTGGTGAGGTGAAGGAAGGCCATCTTGCTCGAGACGACATTGCCATGGACTTCCCTGCGATAAACAATCGCTTTATGGGGCTGAAGAGCAAATATGCTTATGCCCAAGTTCTGGATTCAGAACAATCGTCTAATATAGGTATGCATATCAAGATTTTCTTCTTTATTTTGTTAAACCATTCAGTCATCACTAGAAACATATGTCTTTCAACTGCAGGGATGTCTATGTATAAGCAGCTGGCCAAGATTTACTTTGATGAACAAGATGAGGTATGTGTTAAAAAATAGATCTAGGAATCAAATCAGGGAAACAGAAAAAAAAACAATCACACAATCACATGAGATGAGTTTTTAAGTGGTTCGACGAAGGATTGCCTACATCTACAGAGAAAAAAAGAGAAAATCCTTTTTGTTTTCTAGATTATACATTCTATGGGAGACTACAGATTCAATAATACAATCTCTCACAAAAGAATATATTTTTTGAAGAGAAAAAAACAATTTGGATCATTTCTTGATCTGCGCGTGTCATAGCCATGCTAATCTTCTCTATATTGTTCCAATTTTATTAGAGATGTCCCAAAGGACCTCACAAAACAATATATAACATAGATAAATTATCATACAACCCCACATGATGCAGAAATTAAAGAATGAACGTCATATTTTGTTTATAGTGTACCCTCATTGTACACTTTTTCCTTGGTTTCAGTCACACATCAACATAGCACTATGAATTAAGAAGGATTTTTTTTTTTTCTATTCTGAATCTTAAATTGGACTTGAAAATTGGGTTTTCAGGAAAACAAGGAGATTGTGAAGGTGGAGTGCCATGTGTTGGAAGACAACCACTTCTGCTCTGGAGTTCAGTTTGTGGAGAGGCCAGGAGCCACTGATGAAGATGATGGATGGGTGGTCTGCTACATACATGATGAGAAATCAAATGTTTCAAAGGTCTACATAGTTGATGCAAAGAAGTTCACAGAGCCTCCTGTAGCAAAAATAATACTGCCTCAGAGGGTCCCATATGGTTTCCATGGCACTTATGTATGTAAATAAGTTCATCAAAGGTGTTCAAAAGTGCTCTGCCAAATAAAGATTTTGCTATTAATGCTTGGCATTACAATCTTGAATTGAATTTGATGTCCAAGTTGTTCTCAGGAAACTGTAGAGTTCTATTATTATCAACAAAATAGAAGAGAATAGTTAAGTGCAATAATTTTTTTTAATGATAAAGTCAGGTAAATTGAGTGTGGATCCTCTGTTTTAGAAACACGGAGAAAGCCTGTGACAACCAACAAGAGGCTACCACATAGGCGGTGTAATTTTTTTTCATTTTTTTAATACTCTTGTTGGTAAGAGCCTTGTATTGGCTGCCACAGGCTTTCTCTGTGTCTTTGACACAGGAAATCCAAACGCGAGTAAACTCATTCTTGAAATCACTAATCACTCACAACATACTTTTAACTTTTTTAAGTATATATATAACTAATGAAATATATTGTTTCATAACAAATGAAATATATACTCAGACGAATTTAATACATACCTTCTTACATTTTTTTTCTAATCAAAGTATAAACTCACCTAATTGATTATATGCTCGATCAAAAATATCATATATTCGATTCGGACTCCAGGAATGACTTAGTGTATAGCCTTCTCAGTGCCAATATGGATGCAATTGATGAAGAATATCAGAAAAGAGTTTGAATCTCCTAGATTTACCTTATGCAGAAGATTGTGGACAATGTTATCACTACTACAGTATTAGTCAAAGATCACTTGTAAAAACCATGATAAAAATGTGTTGAAGACAAAGTAAATGCAATGGGGCTAATCAATCTCAAAATATAAATAAATCATCCATGATTAAAATGTAGCATTTTTTAAAGGGCTAGTCTATTTCCACCAACCAATTGACTAATATCACCAACCAAAAAAACAAAAAAATCATAATTTAAACAACACTAATCCCACCAACTGTTCTACAGTCTCTCTATCAACCACTGCTTAACCCATTCGACAGTTTCCTTGTCGACCACTGTTTAAACCATTTGATAAACTCTTTGTTAACCTTATTTTAAAACATTCGACGGTTGGTCTGTCGACCTGAGAAGACTATTTAAATTTGTTCGGCTTTGTTGTTATTTGCATTTGATGTTGGTTAATTGGTTGGGCTTTTGTATATAGAACTTTTGGGTTAAACAAATCACATGTGTATTGTTTGGATTTGGAGTTGTGATGGATTTTGGGTACAATTCTGTATATGGTATGAGGAATTGATTGTTGCATTGAGTATTTCAATTTCCTTTGTTGTTTGCATAATGCGTGTGGTTAGATTTAGGGTTATTGGTGTTTAAGAATAGCAAATTTGGATAGATTCATATGATGATATAATGATTGGCTATCAATTGAATATGATTTTGTTAGATTTTTTTAAGGTGCATGACTAACATTTTGATCTTGAATCGAATATGATTTTGTTAGATTTTTTAGGTGCATGACTAACTTCATTATTTTTTTCTTGAGTAATGGTAGTTTTGATTTGTCTAGTATTTAATTTAACTGAACTGTCTGGTTGTGATACATTTGAAGTTCACATTGTTACAATTATGTTCTTTTTTTTTTAATGTGTTAAGAGTTCAGTGAATATATTGTAAATGTTAAATGAAATGTGAATGTGATTGTGAATGCGTTTATATTTTAATGTACATTGAATGTTAAATATGGTCGAATGTGTTTCAGATCGACAGACCAACTATCGATGATTTTAAAAAAGGTTGACAAAGCTTCTGTCGAATTTTTAAATGGTGGTTGACAGTCCTACTGTCGATTGTTCTAAAGGAATATTGACAGGAAGACTGTCGAACGGTTGGTGGGATTAGTGTTATTTAAATTATGATTTTTTTATTTTTTGATTGGTGAGATTAGTTAATTGGTTGGTGGAAGTAGGTGTACCCTTTTTTAAATGATGACAAAATATAATTTTAAAGGGGAAATTAATTATGGATCCTCCGGGTTACCCCTGAATTATTTTAGATCATTGAAATATATGGACTTATTTTTAGGTCCTCAGATTAGTTGGGGTATTATTTTTTAATCCTTCCATCCAATGAGCATCTTTTACCATTTTTTTCACTTTTACATCTACATTCATCTTTTATCTGTTCTTCTTTCTCTCTCATCCACAACAATGACATCCCCTCCCCCTCCACGAGTGGTCTTCTGTCACCCCCTCCCTCCTGTCACCCCCTTCCTCCGGTGACTCTCTCTCTCCTGCCACTCCCTACTCCCGTCTTAACAATATACCGAACTTGTTAACAGTGTATCTAGACCTTTTAATAATGTATTTAGACATGCTAATAGTATACATAGACATGTTGATAGTGTACAATATCGATGAAGGGGAGGGATAAAGATGAAAATGTTAACGATGGGCTTAACAACCGTTAGCCAAAAAGATCTGAAAATAATAGGCAGTGGGTTTGGGGACCTAAAAATAAATCTAAATGTTTTGAGGGATCTAAACATAATTCAGAGTTTTCCGAAAGACATGTAATTAATTTCCCCAATTTTAAAAAGAAATAAAAAAAATTCAATAGGTCAAATCCATTATGTATTTTTCTTCTGACCTACTTTACGTTTTAATCCTTCTACAAAGAAAAGTTTTATAAATTAATAAATATGTTAAAAAAATATTTCAAGTAAAATGAGCAATAAAATACTTATTGATTTTTTTAATTGGATTTTGTACTGGAGGTTTCTACCTCCAATGTCATTGACTGTACATTAGTATAAATAATATTAAGAGCTTTTAAGGCCTTTTTCCAAAAAAAAAAAAATGCAATACCCATAAATATTAAGCAAAATCGACAGAAATATCTAACAAACACGTGCACTCCGGGGTTTCTCATCACAAGGGGGAAAAAAAAACAACGCCCGTCACTACCCAAAATCACTGTCATTGACTAGCATAGAAAATCCTTCTTACCAAATGCATACAAACAATATGCAATCACTGCAAAAAAAAATATCAAAAATCAAAAGAAGACATGCAAGAAATGTTTTGGAAAAGAAAAGGAATCCTTCTTCAATGGTGTTTATTTGAGACACATGATAATGAACTTATTTACATACATAGGTGCCATGAAAACCATATGGCACCCTATGTGGAAGTGTGATTTTGCTATAGGACTCTCAGTGAACTTCTTGGCATCCACTATGTAGACCTTTGAAACATTTTCTTTCTCATCATGGATGTAGCTGATCAACCATCCATCATCTTCATCAACCCCTCCTGGTCTCTCCACGAAGTGAACTCCAGAGCAGAAGTGATTCTCCTCTAGCTTATGATACTCCACCTTTATAACATCCTTGTTTTCCTGAAATCCCATCCATTTCAAACTTCAAAAACCCATCACAAATTCATAGCTTATGTAAAAGATCATATGGCTATATCTACCTTGTCTCGTTCATCAAAGTAGAGCTTCGCGAGCATCTTAAAAACAGGTAGCCCTGCAATTTGAAAGAACTGGATTCTTAGACTTCATTTGGAATCAACAACGTTTATACAAAATTCGTTCAGTTTATTTTAAAGACATAAAAACTAAAAATAAGTTTGTACTAAAAGTTATAGTTCAAAAAATATATCTAAAACTTATCATTTGAAAATTGATTATGCAGATGCAGAATCAATTTCACAATTGATTTCAAACAAGACCTTAATCAGTAACTGATTGAATTTGCAAGAAAAAATACACTAAATAATTTTGATTTACCCATATTAGAGGATTGCATCGAATCCACGACTTGAGCGTAGGCGAATTTGTTCTTGAGGCCCATGAAACGGTTGTTCACCACAGGGAAATCCATGGCGACATCGTTTCGAGTGAGGTGTCCTTCCTTCACTACTACACCGGTCCTCATGTTCAACCTCCACTCGAAACGCCGTGAAAAGATCACTCCATCGACGGAAGGATCGAAGCCTTCAGAGTCCTCATTCGGTTGCAAGTACGCCCTTCGATACCATTCGCCAGCATCAACCCTGTGATTCGGCGGTCCTGACATTATCGATCCTGAGGTCCGGCAAACTCTCAGAATCACCTGAAATCATCTGAGAGTAAGTCATGTTTTGATTCAATAACTAAGGAGAAGTTATAGTGTACTAGTGCAACCTCATCGCCATCTTCGAAGGAGTTGATGATGTGGAAACTACAATGGTTCTTCACATCGAACCATTTAATTGAATCGGAATCTCCGTAGCGTGGCATTACTCCGATCTTCGACCACTCACCTTCGCCTCTTTCGTATCCGATAAACCTCCAATTCAAAAAATTCTTTGTAAGTTTTTTTTTCTTTTTAAGTGAACCTATAGTCATAGGAGTTGCTCACTCACTGTTTATCAGCTAGGAGCCTGTCCAGGCCGAACCTGTTCGGGTAATCTAAGATGATGTTGTGATGTTGTAGCTGCAAACAACAATTTTTGAGACATCAATCACTCAAAACCTGGTTAATCAAGTTGAGAATATGAAAGTGTTAGGAATTGGAAGATTTACTTCTCCGTTACGCCCATTTCGTGAGCCAGAGTTGGTCTTTCAAGCTTTACATCCACTTTGTGGAGCAGTCTCTGTCCATCAGCTTTGAAGTGATAAAGAATGAAAGATTTAACACTATCAATGGATCGAGATTCAAGCTTTATCTTCCTCAATGAACATGGCGAAGTTTTTTACCTGATATAACTCCGATGACATAATATGGTTTCAAAATATTCACACCCATCATCACCATCTCTCCGGTTCCAGGTGCTTTCTGGTGCAATTGCTCAATACATGAAAGCATAAGATTACTAACTCAGATAAATGACATTTGAAATCATGAATCATGTTACCATGCATTCCTAAGTGGTCCAAATATATTAAATTTATTCTGTTCGTTTTTACAGAATCTATCAAAATTGGATTTCTGATAATCATAGCGTCTGAAGACAAAGGAGGTGCATAATTGCAAGAATGACTACTAAGAGCAACTGCGTAGTTGTCAAACCTTAGGATGGCTATTGAAAGGTCGATCCCATCCATTGATATCCCAAATCTTCCCAGTCTTGAGATCGGATGTGTCGACCTCATAAGGCAAGTGATTCTCTGAGATTGTATAAACTTTCCCCGCGTGTTCGAACACATTGGTGTTGTTATAATCCTTGGTAACTTTGCCAAACCTAAGCTGTAACATCCATAACAAAGTGTTGTAGAAAGTTAAGCTATGAATATTATATCAATAATGATTCACATGCCCCCATTTCATAGGTCACATATAAAATCCATGAGGTGGTACATATGTTAATACCAATTTTATCATTTTTGCGTCGGTTACAATTGTGGCATGATTTTTTGAATTTTTTTGGAGGATCAAATCCCAAGAATTTTGGCTATTAATAGTTCTCTCTTTTGCTTTATAAGATATAAAAAATATATATGACCTGTCGGTCTATTCATCTACCATTTCTTTTTCTTCTCCACCTAAAACAGAATTTATATTTGGGTCACATTCCTTATTTTAAATTTGTTACAATTTTTTATTATTAAATGTGGTGTTAGATGTTAAATCCATTTTCTAATCCATTCAATTTGTATTATTCCAATGATTTATTACTTGTTTGTCGGATTAAAAAACATTTTGACTGTCCGGTGAAAACTGATTTAACTAAAGAAAAAGTTTTTATCACGACAAAATATCCTTTTTTCTTCCAAAAATTTTTACGAATACGTTTTCTTGATATAGAAGTACCTTTTTTTTAAACCACCATTAAAAAATAAAGAAGCAATTTTAATTTTGGTCCAGGATTTATTACAATTTTTTCTTAGATGTAGTATTTGATCTTAAATTATTTTACATTGACTTAGGTTGTGTAACATTCGAAAGTTAGTTACATTTCAAACTATTATTTTATATTTATATGCATTATTTTTCAAAAGTTACTAACACGTTAATCTAATATAAACATGCATTCTATCTAAAAGTCAGTTACATTTTTGAAATGTAACCGACTCTTAATTGTTATATATAAAAAAATCAGTTATATTTACAAATGTAATTTAGTTTTAATGCAATTTATTGTTGAAATTAAGTTACATTTTATAAATATAATTGATTTTTATTCTGAACTCTTCTTTTATACGTGATTTATGTTTTATTTCGACATTCATCGGAAAACAAATTGTATCTATTGCAAATACTTTGTCTAATGATTGTAATTAAATAATCATTTTAAAAAAACGTTGATTATTCCTTGTCGCAATCATTTTTTTGGTTGAATGAGAGATCACAAATAAAATTTTCATATTTTTCAGTGTTTTTGAATAAATGGGTTTTTTGAATGATTTCATTTTTTTCAATTTTTTTTTTAAGAAACCCTAAGGGCATGTTTGGATACTGTGCAAATGGGAGTGGGTTTTTATTTGCACATGTTCAAACATAATATTTTGTTTGGTTATGATATTTAAAGTGTGACAAATAAAATCCAAGGTTTTCATTTGCCCCCAATATATGGGGAAACAAAATCCCAACCAACTCATGTGTTTTCATTTGTAACAGATTTTATTTTCACACCTCTCAAGTGTATATAAAGCAATTTTACATTTTTACCATCGAACAAATTTATTAAAGTCTATATTATCCAAAACAAATATTTCATCTCTTAATCTTATCTTAAGTAATAAAATAGATAATTATATTTTATAAATTTATGTAACTTACAATAATATAATTATGTGGATAATAAATATTAATGTGGCATGAAAATATTAAAATATGTCAAGAAATCTTAACTAATTATCATATATATTATCCAACAAAATTGTTATTTATAAAATATAAAAAAACCTTATAGGATTATTTGTTAGTTGAAATCCGATTATTTTTTATTTATATTATATTATATTAGAACTTTTTTTAACCACATTGACTTATATAATATATTTTTCATAAATTTTTTGGGTTTTAAAAAAATAATATATTTGATAATCATTTGAAAAAAATATTTTATCTATTTATAATATTATTATCTTTTAACATAATAAATTGACACATATACAAACAGTTTCACATATATGAGACAAACAATTACTAATAAGAACATATGTGTAAATGATAACACAATATGAAAATAGACAAACATGTGCAAACAATGTACAAAGTTTCCTTGCACGTACAATGTAAAATTTGCCTGTGCAAAAAAACACATACAAATAATCACTGCATCCAAACGTGCCCTAAAGAATTCTAATTTGGGTCTTGTTTTGAATGGGTTTTTTTTATTTTAAATTGGTTTTGAAAAAATTGAATTCCCATAATGGAATGGGTTGATTTGTTTTTCGGAAAAGGTGGAGATAGGTTTAATGAAGGAGGAAAATGTGGGATTTAAATTAGAGCAATATTGTATTTTGTATTTTTAACATTTTTTCAAAGTCAAACAAGCAACCAATAAATAGGGAATGACACCTCATGGGGCTTGTTAATGGAACTAAATAGTGGGACAACATGACTCATATTATATGTTCAACTATGTCATCTTCAACCATTACTCAAACCTATATTCAAATTTTACTTAAAATTTGAGTAAAAATTTGATTTCATATGATGTACCTCAAACCATCACTTTGTGTTTTACTCAAATTTAAAAAAAAATTCACATCTTCTTCTAATTATTTCCTATAAATATTTTCAAAGTCCTTTTCCCAAAAAATTTTACTACTTAATTTTTCTACCCTTCAATATATTTAAATTTAAAAATTATTATCATTAAATTTTTTGAAAAAAAAAAGTAAAAATAATTTTTTTTTATTGAAGTAAAAATAAAATGTTAAAAAACAAGGATGAAAACTTAAGAAAGAAGACCACTTATTTTTTGTTTCAAGAAATAGTGAAAATTTTGGGGGGTTGGAAGGCATGTAATATAATTCAACTAATTGTGGAGTTAAGGAGAAAAAAAGTTACATTGGAAAAAAATGTAGAGATAAAGAAAAAAATGTATATGTTAAAAATTTGGGTAAAGATTTGAGTCTTCTTTGATTTGGATAAATATTTGAGTAAAAACTTGTTTTAATATGGGTATTGGTATATGGTTAGAGATGATTTTGAGTGAGTTTTAATTTGAGTAAAGGTTTGAGTATAGGATTAGAGATGCTCAGTAAATAAGGGTACAAGTACTTGCCATGTTGAGAAATGTTGCCACCATCAGTGCATGGGGTTCGCCTTCGGATGCTGGAAGGAATAGAGGTCTGTTCCTCTCTTTCTCCATGAAGAAGGTATCGGCTTCTGCGTATCGATTCTTGTAAGATAGCTTCCATTCCCTATTGTTGCCTCTGTCAAAGGTGGTGGCATGGAGCATTCCATCACCTTGGAAGAGGCTGAAGGATGCTCTACCAAATATCGACTTGGTGGCCATTTTATTTGGATAAAGAAAATTCGGCCCTGTATTTGTTCAAAACATGTAATTAGCAGGTGATAACTGATAACACAAAAATAGTTTTGGAATATAACTTTCAAGAATTAGTTTTTTTCAGATTGATCTAGACTTTTAACATGTAAAAATCCAAAAACTCGTTTGAAACTGATTATCTGAAAAATGATTAGTTCCAAATGAGGAATAAGTAACATCTAAAATGAAAGTCGATCCTCACCGGTTCTCAAGTAGATGCCTTCTGGGAAGTCCTTTGGGACTTCTCCTTCAATGTCTGAAAGCATAACTGCCTCACCGATTTCATCGACCGAAGCATAATTCGCCGGAAACTGATAGAAGAAACAGTTTCAATTCAATCATTGTAAACTTGATGCCCCCGTTTGTGTAACGGAATAAAGTAGTATAAGGGTGGTATAAGGGTGGTATAAGAATAGATAGGAAAATAGTTGTTTGTTTGAAGGGTATAACTTGGTATTACTAAGCCAGTTTAAACGAGTATAAGAGAGTATAACAATTCTAAGCAACCCCTAGGATAAGCTATACTCACCTTATCTATTCCCATGGGCCCACATGTCAAATCAACTTTTTACACCTCATCACATCAAATCACCTATCAACACCTCTTATACATCAATGGGTCCACACGTCAAATCAACTTTTTTACACTTTATTTATATTTTATTCTTTATCAAACAAACAACTCAACCTTTATTCTTACGTTTTCCAATGAGAATAAAAAAAATACAACCAAACAAAAAATCATTTATTCTTGTAGATTTGTTATCTATACTGGCATAGTTATCTATCCAGAATAACTCAATTCCGCTATCCAAACGGGGGATGTGTATACAATTGGAAAGAAAAAAAAAACACTACCTCTGGTGTATCTACAAACTTGGATGTAGAGTCCATAAAAACCTCCAACATGGTATTTTATGCGCCTCTAATGGATTCTGTGACTTGAATTTTCAGTGGGAGTTGCTTCATTTCTTTCAAGAGAGGCTGTGAAAAACATTGATGATCAAATGAAATATAGGTTTATGCTTTCATTTGAAAAGGTGTTTGAAAAGGAACTGAAAGTGTGTGTATGTGTGTATCTTAAAGTTTTAAAAAATAGGATGTATAGATTTTTGTAATTTTAATATTTAAATATCATGAAATAAAATATATGTATATTTTCGGGTTGATTTACTATATACTATTTATGTTTTTAACAGTGATGATTTTGTTTATAAAAATATGAAATCCGTAATTGTAAAAATTAAATAGTAGGAATGTTTTTTAAAAAATAAAAATAATTAATGAGACCTGAGATGTTCTTAGAAGACACTTATGAAGAAAAATTCTTGTATATCAATATGGCCTTGTAGTGCAAATATGGCCCTATTCATTAGATGTACGCGCATCCATGCGCAATTGAAGTATATAAGTTGTTTTATATTATAATTGAAAAATAAATAAAAGTCCATATTATTATAAATAATTCTTTTAAAACAAAAACAATGTTTGAAAACTAGATTTCTATTATGTATATTTTATATTTTTTAATTAAAAAACATATTATTGTATTTCTGTATATACTTATTTTTCATATAACATTTCCCTTTACAACTCGAAATACACTCATATATACCTTTTTAGTAATTTAATAATCATTTTACTATGTATATACCTTCATACATAAGATATATATCTTGTTAATTATTTTTATGTATGCGCCCCCACCCGTCATTGAATTATATAAGCTACTTTATATTATAATTCGAAGATAAACAAAAGTCTATATTATTATAGGTAATTCTTCAAAAACAAAAACAATGTTTGATAACTGGGATTCTATTGTATATATTTCAGATTTTAAAATAAAGTATATTACATGTATTACTTTATATTATAATTGGAAGATAAACAGGAGTCCATATTATTATAAGCAATTCTTCCAAAACAAAAAGAATATCTGATAATTGGGATTCTATTGTGTATATTTTATATTTTTAAATAAAGTATATTATTGTATTTCAGTATATACCTATTTTCATATAACAATTCTTTTTACAACTCAAAATACACCCTCGTATACATTTTTAGACATTTAATAGTCATCTTGCGATGTATATACCTCGGTAGGTGAGATATATACATCGTTAATTCGATATATATTTTTTGTAACATTTACTAAAAATGAATATATTAAATTCGATATGGTGTAATGTTTACTATTTTTACAAAATTAAAACATACATGTATGATAACTGCATTTGGGGGTTGTAATTGGAACTGTACCTAACATTAGATAAATATTCACTCAAAGTTATATTAAAAATAAAATAACAAAAACCATTTATTCCTTCTCTTTCAAGGACAGTAATTTTTGAAAAGTTATAAACCTAATCATTTTTACTAATCATTGCCCATTGAAAAAATAGATTACCGAACCCCCTAAAAACAATCTAATCAATAAAAAAACATTACCCCAAAAAAATAAAAAAAAATGCTTATTTCACATTTGAAGAAAAATTGATATACATAGATCCAAAATCAATAACAAAAACAACATAACAAATTTTAAATTGTAAAATACTTGTAGGCAAGACAACAGTCAATAAATTTTATATGATCGAATGGGTCTGATTGCATTTATAAATTTTATATCTATTAATGTAACTAAAATACTTGTATTTTATAATTTTATGGGTATCTTAATAGTCGATCACGGGCCGTCGATCACGGGTCCATCGCATCGGACGGTCGGGTGCGATTCACGTCGACCGTTGGATGCGATGGACCCGCGATCAAACGGCCCACGTCGCGGCCGCACCTGCCGTTCGCCGCACGCAATCATTTTCATATATATATATATATATATATATATATATATATATATATATATATATATAGTGAAATGCTTACGTGCGGTCACGATCGCGGGCCGTCCGATCACGGGTCCATCGCATCCAATGGTCGACGTGATTCGCACCCGACCGTCCGATGCGATGAACCCGTGATCGCGGCCGCACCGACCGCACGACCGCACCTAATCACTATATATATATATAGTCGGATGATAATATGCGGTCGGTGCAGTCGTGCGGATCCGACGTGCGTCGTCCGATCGCGGGTCCATCGCATCCAACGGTCGATGTGAATCGCCCCCGACCGTCTGATGCGATGGACCCGTGATCGACGGCCCGTGGTCGACGCCGCACGACCGCATAATATCATTCCTCTATATATATATATATATATATATATATATATATATATATATATATATATATATATATATATATATATATGATTGCGTGCGGCGAACGGCAGGTGCGGCCGCGACATGGGCCGTTCGATCGCGGGTCCATCGCATCCAACGGTCGACGTGAATCGCACCCGACCATCCGATGCGATAGACCCGTGATCGCTGCCGCACCTGTCGTTCACCGCACGTAATCACGTCCATATATATATATATATATATATAGTCGTGATATTATACGGTCGTGCGGTCGGTGCGGTCGCGATCACGGGCCGTCGATCACGGGTCCATCGCATCAGACGGTCGGGTGCGAATCACGTCGACCGTTGGATGCGATGGACCCGCGATCGGACGGCCCGTGATCGCGACCGCATATTATCGGAAATATATATATATATATAATATATATATAGGGAGACGATGGGGTGCGACCATGCGCACGGTGCACCCCATCGTGCGCCCCGAGTATGGACCGTGCGATCATTGGTCTCGCGATCGCACGGTCCACGTTATTTAAAAAAAAAAAAGGGTTTCGAAATCCATCTCTCTCTCTCTCACGGGCTCTCTCTCTGCAATCTCTCTCTCGCTCTCTCTCTCTCTCTCTCTCTCTCACGGGCTCTCCAGGTTAGAAAAAAAAAGGGTTTCAAAACCCACAGAGCTCTCTCTCGCTCTCTCTCTCTCACCCCCTCTCTCTCGTTCACCCCATCTCTCGCTCTCTCTCCCTCTCTCTCGCTCTCTCTCTCTCTCGCTCAAACACACATACTGACCGCACGAACCCCGGCGACTGCGACCCCCGTCGACGACCGCACGGACCCGACCGATTGCGACCCCGTCGACGACGACCGCACGGACCCCGGCGACCGCAACCCCCGTCGACGACTGCTTTTGGTGGGTTTTTTTTTAGCTTTTTTATTTGGGTTTCTGTTTTTGGGGCCTTTCGTTTGATAATCTATGTGGGTTTTTTATTCTTTTTTATAATCGAAAGTTTGTGTTTTGGGGTTGTTGGATTTTTTCCTGAATGTTGGTTATGCTTGAAATTTTGCAGAATCAGAGATGGGTTTTTTTTTTTATTTACATTGGAATTTGTTGAGAATTGACTTTCTTCAAATATCATATCTTAAATTTTTTGATTTTGTGTCTTTTGGGGCAGATGTGTTTCGGTTTTGGTTTGTGTATGTCTGCTTTCTTTCCAATCAGTTCTCCTCTTCCAAAGTCTATTTATCTTACTATTGAGTCTTTCCAACGCAAAACAGATATAAATTTTATAATGAGATGATGCTTAATAAATCATAAAACTGATAGCATTGGGTATAAGAAATCCATTTATAATGTAGGATGTTGTACTATTTGCTTTTCAGTTGAAAAGTATAAAATAAACAGGAATTTCATTTTAGAACCAAAAAGCAACAAAGAAGGGAGAAGAAGATTGTTTTAAACAACTTCAGGAGATCATAATTGATTAACAATTTCCTCTGTATTGAAGGTTTTTGAATTCCATTTCATATATCATATGTTTTCCTTGTGTTATTGTTATATATAATTCTTCAAAGCTCAACAGAGAAATACAATAAGTGCTACACTCTTAAACTAAAAATGGTTGAGATGTTTATGCCTTGTTGAAAAGGGATAATTAATTCATGAAGTGTAATGTAAGCTTTTTAAAGGCATCACTGGATGAGGCGTTTTTCTGTACATTACATGCTCAAAGCCTTGAATCAAAATGTGAAAATCTTAAACCTTCAACTTAGAGGTGAAGCATCAAATTTTCATCAGGCCAGGGTTTCTCAACCCCAGGTTAGCTATTTGTATCTCACGACCTCCAATTTCTTTGTACCAATGAACAATCTCGAGCAGAGGAGGAACATAACTGTTTTTTTTTCTTTTCACTTTGGCATTTTAGACAAGTTCCAGATTTTTATCCTTTGTTTTTTTTAATCTTTAACCTTGCAATCTCCACCCATCAGGTGAAACAAGTTAGGTGCATTTGGTATAGAAGTCAGTAGTACTAATTAATGGCTTCTGATCACTTGAAAAATTAACGTGGGCTTTTCTATATTTAGTCTCTTCTTGTCGTATCAAGCAGTGTGAGTATAGTACATTGTTAAATCCCTAATGTTCTATATGGTTTGAGGGTAAAACCCAATTACTGGGTGAATAAGAATAGGAATTAGATGAAATATTATATTTATTACATTGAGCTGCAAAAGAAAAAAAAAGACCTTGAATTGGTTCATCTCAATCACTGTTCTACTTGGGTAAACTTCAAATGGGTCTTCTAGGTGAAAGCTTGAATAACTATGTGTGACTTTTTATCCATTTAGTCGTCCTGCTTATCCTGTTTTTTATCCATAGAAATAACAAAACAAATTGGAAGAACAATTGCTTAGCAAAATGGCTATAGGAGTTCTTTGTTTTTTCTTTTCTTGAACCAAATGGGTGCTCGAACTCTCTAGATTTTATGCTGGGATACTAAAATTGAGTTTTGTGCTTGAGATGCAAAAAATGAAAAGTAGATTTGATGTACTGCTCTTTAACTAACAACAATTGTTCACATGCTTGAGTGCTTCTAGTAGGTGAAGATATGATCAACATTTTCACGTATTGATCCATCTCTTTTTGCAGGTCCAAAGCCCGCTGATCTCTATGGAAAATTTACATAGAAGATTTAGAATTTTTCAACTATAACTAAAAGGGAGCTTCGGAGTAATGCATTTGAGGTTGGAGGATACAAGTGGTATGCGACCTTTCCTTCTCGTAATACGCGTCATATATTTTGTTAGTCAGTCAAGTATTCATGTAATCGTGCAGAGTTTTTGTGATTCTTTTACCTAATTGTCTATGTGTCCGAGGAGTTATCATTTTCTCTGTGGGCATGTGTCTTGTTTTCCTTCTAGTTCAATGCTTGAAAAGTTTGCCATAAAAAATTCTCTATTGTAAAGTAAACAACTACACGAGTAAATCTAAATGAGAAAGAAAACCTAATTGATTTTTATTAGAATGGTCTCCTGCAACTACACGAGCAAATTGGTGTTTGAAGCAACCAAATAAGTTCTCAACCTGCAACAGATAGAGAAGGATTTATTCAGTCACATAGTTTGGGATCCTATAATATGGTTCCCTTGTGGTGTTATATTGATTGTATTGAATATTACAGAGAGGATTAACTTGAAGAGGATAATGTTCAAGAGGACGAGCCTCAAGAGGCTAATTTGGGATGTCATTTCTCTAATTCTGGATTGTGGAAGGACTCTGTTTGTATCAGAAGCTGTACAATTCTTTCCGGGACATTTCTCCTCCACAAAACGAAGGACATGAGTGACAGTAAGTGACCTTGATATGTATTTTATTACCAGTACCTGGGGTAAGCACATGTATGCACACACCTTGTATGGATGAAAGAAGAAATCACCCAGGAGCTCCAGAATTTTTTTATACAACACTACCTTATCTTTTTAGATAATACTGATACTTGTTCTAATCCAGGTTTGTGACTTTTTCTTGTCCCGGTTGAAGGCAAATACGTTTCTTTCATCAAAGTCTGCTGCTGGAACTGTGTTGTGCTAATCATTTGGCTGGTTGCTGGGGTTGCTGTGGAAGGGAGTGCTTTTCATCAAGTTAGCTGGTTGCTGTCACATGATAAACTATTCTGGGAGACATTGTTGTTTGTATGGTGTAATAGACTGAATGGTTGGTTTATGTTGTTGTTTGAATGCATTTGTATCAGCAACATAACTGTGGTGTTTATTGTTTGAATGTTTTTATGGTGTAAAAACTGACAACTTGGTGTTTATTTGAATGAATAAATGTTGAGTGAATGGCTGAATGTTTTTAAATGAGTGTTTTAAAATGATTGAACGTTTAGTGTTTACAAGATGGTGTTAAATAAAACATAAATAGTTTGTGAAGCATATATCAATATTAGTATTCATTCTAGTCCCATGTGCATGCATTGTAGTCCAGGTTTTGCATTCCAGTGCAGTCCCTGAGCAAGTCATTCTTATCCAAGTCCTCAATCCAGTGTAGTTTCTTTCAAGTATGCATTCCAAGCTTCTATGATCCCCAACTACTGCAATCTACCAATGCAATCCCACCGTCATATCATTGTAGTAAGTATTTATAAGTTACAGTCCAGTCTAATCTCACTCTGAGAAGGTGCAGTCCAGATCAGTTTAATTTGTAATAGATAAGTTGCTGCCAGCGTCTCAACCAGCACCAACATCTGCAACTCTACATGGAATACAAACATTTGCTCAAACACAACCAGCACCAACATTTGCTCAAACAACAAATAAATAAAACATGTTTAATACATCAACTTGTTTAATTCAATACATCAACCTCAACCTATTTGGCCTTGTTTAATTCAATACATCAACCTGTTTAATACATCAATTTGTTTAATTCAATACATCAACCTACACCTGTTTAATACATGAACATATTTATTTAATCAACCAATATAATACATCAACATCAACCAGTTTAATACATCAACTACAACCTGTTTAATACATCAACATGTTTAGTACATCATCAACCAATATAATACATCAACATCAACCTGTTTTAATACATCAACATGTTCCTGTTAACCTGTTTTAATACATCTACATCAACCTGTTTTAAATAAAATTAAAATCTTCAGGTGAAACAAAATCTGAAGAACACCACCATTTCTCTAAAAGAACCATCTGAGTAGCACCATCCTTTTATAAGCATTCCTGAAATAACAAATGAAACATCAATAACAATGGAACAATGGGAGAAGGAAATTAAACTCTAAAGTATAACAACTGTGAAACATATTTACCACCCAATCAGTCTATAGATCTTGGGTTTCATTAAAATGTTGAGTTTCATAATGTGATAACCTGAAATAATCCAAATTTCAATGTATTAGTATAATGACTTAATTAACATTTCTGGTGTAAACAAAAAAGAAACTTACATTTCTTTCAGTTTGGGACATGTACGCGCGTTATGTTTATCCTTTTTCCCACATACACTGCAAGTTCTCCTCTTTCCCATGTCTTCCATGGCAATTTCTTTTCCTCCCTTCAATCTCTTTCACTTCCTTTCGTTTTTGAAATATTTGGTGGGTGGACATTAACAACTGAAGGGATGCTTCTTTGACTCGAATTGCTACTTCCGAAGTACTATGTGACAACTTCAATTCTTGCAAACTGCATAACATTTCTTTTGCTGCTTCACAAACTTCAGTGGGAGCATCATCTAAACATTCTGCAAAGCCACGCACAATCTGAAGATTCTTTGTTCCACACGATGTATTTTGGGTTTCTTGAAGCTCCATTCCATTGTTATCATATACTGTCCTCCATTTTGCTGAAGTGGTCCATCTTTGAAGAATTAAATTTTCAGGCAGGCAATCGATGAAGTTATTTCGCAGAACAACAATAATATGTGCACATGGAATGCCTTCACTTTCAAACATCTTGCATGAGCAACTGATTACGTCATTCGATGGATCATATGTAACTTCACGAAATTTCATAGTATCCCCCAATCTTTTCACAACATGCACTTGCACATTCGAGAAATACTTCAACTGCGACCCATATTTCATGGAAGAAATAACCTCTTTCTGAAACATGTAGAAAATCTTGTGAGTGTATCTGCTTGACATTTGCAACTCTATAGCATAATGAGTGACAATTTCTGGTGTTTTATCAAGCGTTCCATGATCTGCCACTAATTCATTGTATCTTTGACGCTCTAGAGCCCTTTCAAAGAGATGAATAAACTCAACTAAACTGTGTTTTTTATTGAAATATTTATCAAACACAGAATTCTGAGCTTCACTGCGCTGACTACTCATCATCCCTGCCATAAATGTGTCTTTCAAGAATAACGGAATCCACTTCTCACGAATATGATATAGAGTCGCCAACCATTCATTCTGTTCCAGTTGAAATGAACTAATTAAATCCCACCACCTTGCCTCAAACACATATGTGGTTTCTGATCCATACACACATTCTTTGAACAAGCCCAAAAAATCACTTCTGTAACCTGCTGCACCAACTTTCTCGGACAACTTTTTCATTATGTGCCATATACAAAATCGGTGAGTAACATTGGGGAATAAATGTGCAATTGCAGCCCCTATGGCAGGATCTTGATCTGTGATAAATGCTTTCGGTGGACTATTTCCCATTGCCTCTTGCCATTTTTCAAAAAGCCACACGAAAGAATCCATCTTCTCATCTTTTAATAATCCACATCCAAAATTTATAGATTGAAAATGATGATTCACTCCGGTGAAGGGTGCACATACTAAAGAATATTTATTTGTGCTATAAGTTGTGTCAAACACAACTACATCCCCGAAATATGCATATGCCTTTCTTGCTCCCCCATCAGCCCAAAAACAATGTGTTAATCTGTTCTCATCATCGACTTCATATGCAAAATAATAAGAAGGATTCATTTCAGCTTTTTCTTTGAAATGGTTTAAAAACAATTCAGCATCATAATCTTTCATTTCATTTTGAGTTTTCGATAAATAGTTTCGAATATCTCTTTCTGTGCATCCCATATCTTGATATCCTCCAGAATCTAAGCCGAATATAGAGACGGTTTGTGAGGTACTGACATTTGCTCCTCTAAAAGTATGGATCAGAGACTTTTGGGCATTTGTCACTTCTCTATGTGATCTCAAAAGATGTGTTTTTCGAGGAGTGCACAATACATGTGCATGACCTTCAATAAGATTGTGAACCTTCCATATTCCATCATCTTTCATGAAAGATATTTTAGCCTTGCACCCTAATCTTGTATGTCCTCGAATTGGTTTATGAATGCCACTGCTACTGCTTGATGAGTTTTTAAATCCTTCTTTAGAACAAACAAAAGCTCTCAAATAAAGTTCCTTTGATCCCTCTTTGTTTCGGTACTTTGTAGAGGATTTTCGAACCCCGAAGCCCGCAATCTTGGCATACTTCAAATAGAACTTCTCAGCTTCTTCAAGAGATTCAAATGACATCCCAATCACTGGTTTAACCTGATCATCAACATCGGGAATCCAATTTTCACCATCATCGCCATACAATGTTTCCACATTTTCACCCTCAATTTCTTCAAATTGAACATTTTCACTGAACATCAAGTAGTGGAAAAAATGAGTTCATGAAGTGATGAGAATAAAAGACAATAACACCAACAGCACTTTCATCTGACATTAACTACATTAAGATGCCTAAGTAATCCAAACAGGGTTATAGAACAAGCCCAAATCAATTTAAAACAAAATTTTTAAAAAAATAAGGGAAAGGTTGTACTTATGTTATGATTAGGTAAATAAAATTGAAACCTCACGTTCACAAAGGGAGGGTAAGACCCATTTGAAAACAAAAGAGGAGAGGAGGATATGTAAAACTTGAAAGAAAGCCTCCTAAAACAAGATACTCCCCAATCGTATGTTAAAAAATTTGACTCTCCTAAAATAAAACTCTTAAAAAATGAAGAAGAAATTCCCGTAAAATAAGAGACTCCTAAAACAAGAGTGTGTAAACCAAAAAATGTTTCAATTATAATAATAATAATATTACTGTATCAAAGAAGTTTCTTGCTCCAAATATAACCAGTAATTGAGGAATTTTTAAACATGTCCTTGAAACAAGATATTACCTTGTTTAGATTAGAAGATTCACCTCATCTTAGACTGCAAGCACGTCTCCCCCATCTCATCTTCTCCAAAGCTATTCCCTGATAAAGGTAACCAAAATTTTTTTTTACTATGAGAACATCATAAGAGCTTATTGATACATGGGCTGTCGAGAGAATGAATTTATCTTTTCACATCTTTTGAGTCAATCAAGACTTCAAGGTAACTTACAAATATACACATCTGAATGAAAGGGCTGCCACGTGTAATTTTATGAAGACACCAAGGGACAAAAACAGAAAAGATCCATACTCACCGAGGGAAATGGGGCATCCCAAACAGAAAAGATAACAGAACATATAAAGTCCACACTACAGCTTCTGATACAAACAGAGTCCTTCCACAATCCAGAATTAGAGAAATGACATCCCAAATTAGCCTCTTGAGGCTCGTCCTCTTGAACATTATCCTCTTCAAGTTAATCCTCTCTGTAATATTCAATACAATCAATATAACACCACAAGGGAACCATATTATAGGATCCCAAACTATGTGACTGAATAAATCCTTCTCTATCTGTTGCAGGTTGAGAACTTATTTGGTTGCTTCAAACACCAATTTGCTCGTGTAGTTGCAGGAGACCATTCTAATAAAAATCAATTAGGTTTTCTTTCTCATTTAGATTTACTCGTGTAGTTGTTTACTTTACAATAGAGAATTTTTTATGGCAAACTTTTCAAGCATTGAACTAGAAGGAAAACAAGACACATGCCCACACAGAGAAAATGATAACTCCTCGGACACATAGACAATTAGGTAAAAGAATCACAAAAACTCTGCACGATTACATGAATACTTGACTGACTAACAAAATATATGACGCGTATTACGAGAAGGAAAGGTCGCATACCACTTGTATCCTCCAACCTCAAATGCATTACTCCGAAGCTCCCTTTTAGTTATAGTTGAAAAATTCTAAATCTTCTATGTAAATTTTCCATAGAGATCAGCGGGCTTTGGACCTGCAAAAAGAGATGGATCAATACGTGAAAATGTTGATCATATCTTCACCTACTAGAAGCACTCAAGCATGTGAACAATTGTTGTTAGTTAAAGAGCAGTACATCAAATCTACTTTTTCATTTTTTGCATCTCAAGCACAAAACTCAATTTTAGTATCCCAGCATAAAATCTAGAGAGTTCGAGCACCCATTTGGTTCAAGAAAAGAAAAAACAAAGAACTCCTATAGCCATTTTGCTAAGCAATTGTTCTTCCAATTTGTTTTGTTATTTCTATGGATAAAAAACAGGATAAGCAGGACGACTAAATGGATAAAAAGTCACACATAGTTATTCAAGCTTTCACCTAGAAGACCCATTTGAAGTTTACCCAAGTAGAACAGTGATTGAGATGAACCAATTCAAGGTCTTTTTTTTTCTTTTGCAGCTCAATGTAATAAATATAATATTTCATCCAATTCCTATTCTTATTCACCCAGTAATTGGGTTTTACCCTCAAACCATATAGAACATTAGGGATTTAACAATGTACTATACTCACACTGCTTGATACGACAAGAAGAGACTAAATATAGAAAAGCCCACGTTAATTTTTCAAGTGATCAGAAGCCATTAATTAGTACTACTGACTTCTATACCAAATGCACCTAACTTGTTTCACCTGATGGGTGGAGATTGCAAGTTTAAAGATTAAAAAAAACAAAGGATAAAAATCTGGAACTTGTCTAAAATGCCAAAGTGTAAAGAAAAGAAAAAAACAGTTATGTTCCTCCTCTGCTCGAGATTGTTCATTGGTACAAAGAAATTGGAGGTCGTGAGATACAAATAGCTAACCTGGGGTTGAGAAACCCTGGCCTGATGAAAATTTGATGCTTCACCTCTAAGTTGAAGGTTTAAGATTTTCACATTTTGATTCAAGGCTTTGAGCATGTAATGTACAGAAAAACGCCTCATCCAGTGATGCCTTTAAAAAGCTTACATTACACTTCATGAATTAATTATCCCTTTTCAACAAGGCATAAACATCTCAACCATTTTTAGTTTAAGAGTGTAGCACGTATTGTATTTCTCTGTTGAGCTTTGAAGAATTATATATAACAATAACACAAGGAAAACATATGATATATGAAATGGAATTCAAAAACCTTCAATACAGAGGAAATTGTTAATCAATTATGATCTCCTGAAGTTGTTTAAAACAATCTTCTTCTCCCTTCTTTGTTGCTTTTTGGTTCTAAAATGAAATTCCTGTTTATTTTATACTTTTCAACTGAAAAGCAAATAGTACAACATCCTACATTATAAATGGATTTCTTATACCCAATGCTATCAGTTTTATGATTTATTAAGCATCATCTCATTATAAAATTTATATCTGTTTTGCGTTGGAAAGACTCAATAGTAAGATAAATAGACTTTGGAAGAGGAGAACTTATTGGAAAGAAAGCAGACATACACAAATCAAAACCGAAACACATCTGCCCCAAAAGACACAAAATCAAAAAATTTAAGATATGATATTTGAAGAAAGTCAATTCTCAACAAATTCCAATGTAAATAAAAAAAAAACCCATCTCTGATTCTACAAAATTTCAAGCATAACCAACATTCAGGAAAAAATCCAACAACCCCAAAACACAAACTTTCGATTATAAAAAAGAATAAAAAACCCACATAGATTATCAAACGAAAGGCCCCAAAATCAGAAACCCAAATAAAAAAGCTAAAAAAAAAACCCACCAAAAGCAGTCGTCGACGGGGGTTGCGGTCGCCGGGGTCCGTGCGGTCGTCGTCGACGGGGTCGCAATCGGTCGGGTCCGTGCGGTCGTCGACGGGGGTCGCAGTCGCCGGGGTTCGTGCGGTCAGTATGTGTGTTTGAGCGAGAGAGAGAGAGAGCGAGAGAGAGGGAGAGAGAGCGAGAGATGGGGTGAACGAGAGAGAGGGGGTGAGAGAGAGAGAGCGAGAGAGAGCTCTGTGGGTTTCGAAACCCTTTTTTTTTCTAACCTGGAGAGCCCGTGAGAGAGAGAGAGAGAGAGAGAGCGAGAGAGAGATTGCAGAGAGAGAGCCCGTGATGGATTTCGAAACCCCTTTTTTTTTTTTTAAATAACGTGGACCGTGCGATCGCGAGACCAGCGATCGCACGGTCCATACTCGGGGCGCACGATGGGGTGCACCGTGCGCATGGTCGCACCCCATCGTCTCCCTATATATATATATATATATATATATATATATATATATATATATATATATATATATATATATATATATATAGGGACGTGATTACGTGCGGCGAACGGCGGGTGCGGCAGCGATCACGGGCCGTCGATCACGGGTCTATCGCATCGGACGGTCGGGTGCGATTCACGTCGACCGTTGGATGCGATGGACCCGTGATCGAACGGCTCACGTCACAGCCGCACCTGCCGTTCGCCGCACCTAATCGCCGGCATATATATATATATATATATATATATATATATATATATATATATATATATGAGTGATTAGGTGCGGCGTGCGGACGGGTGCGGCGTCGATCACGGGTATATCGCATCGGACGGTCGGGTGCGATTCACATCGACCGTCAGATGCGATGGACCCGTGATTGGACGACTCACGTCGCGTCCGCACCCGCCCGCACGCCGCACCTTATCATTTCGGTATATATATATATATATATATATATATATATATATATAGTTGAATGATAATATGTAGTCCATACGATCTGCGTATATACGTTTTTTAAAGGGTATATGTGTTTAAAGGGGATATATATTTTCCTTACTGACACGTATACCCTTATAAAAAAACGTATATACTCAATACGTGCACCATATTGTTACACTATATGTGTGTGTGTGTAAATGACTTCATCGTGATCATCTGATCATGATACATTAGATCTCATGCACATAATCCCAACACGTACATATAATAATTATTTTGAGAGGAGGGGCGGGCGAAGCCCCCAAGCCATGGGTCTACATAGGTGGGTAATGACTATTGAATAATTGAAAGAGTTTTTGCATTTATACCCCTAAATGTTGTTAAAATACCTTCCTTCAAACTCCGATATGGATTCTTCAGAAGGGTTTAAATATTGCTCGAATTCCCTTTTGAAGGGTATTTTGCACAATATAATTTTTTTTTAAGTTTCTTAAGAGTACCCTTTCAAAAGGGCATTCATACACAACTTATTAAATCTTTTGAGGGAAATATATGCAAAAGCACTAATTGGAATCAATGTGCCTAAAATGGGAAAATGTTACCTGCAGCCCCATTTGCATCCCGATTAGCATGCACACGTTTGATTTTTTAAAGTATGTATATATATAATAAAGGATATTAATCTTTTAACCTATTTTGTATACTACATTAGACGTGAAAAAATGCAAATAGAGCTGCAAATTGGACTGATCATATTAGCACCCATTGAGATCTGGAGTCGTGGGATTTTTAAAAAAGATAAAAATTGAAGCATTATTTATTGAATCTAAAAAAAAATTTAGAAGTTAGGTTTTAAAATCTCTTTCAGCTTAAAGGATATTCTTTTATATTTTATAATCAATTATTTTCTTCATATTCATTATTTTAGTTTTTGAAACTTCATTTTTTCCTATTTTATGTGATAGAAATAATGAGTTTTGAGATTTTTTTATAGATCTTCTATAAATTATTCCTTATCACTAAATATTGGGAAAGAAATTTTTTTGGGAAAATTGTTCAAATGCCCCTTAACCAAGGGACTATTTTTTTCTGCCCCTTGAATTTTTTTATTTTTTATTTACCCTTGAATGTGGTCCGATTTGTTTTTTGCCCCTGATTTTTCATAATACCCGAACTACCCTTTACAGACAGTTACAAAAATACAAAAATATAATGTGATACATACAAAAATCATACACATAGTTACAAATATTTAATAGTTATTTATAAAAAAATATTAACATACACAAAGATATTTATACACAAAATGGTTATATTTACATTTTCAGTGTCATTACAATGGATTCATAAACTGTAATTCATTTCATTATCATATGTAAGTGCATTTAATGTACACAAAATTGTTATACATACAATCTTAAAATTTTATTAAAATAGATACATTAATGTCTGAATTACAATGTTTTCTTTCCATCCTAATAAAATCAATTGTTGTCTCACCCTTAATCCTCTTGAGGTCCTCTTGGGTGAATGAAACCTATTGAAAGACCAATTACAATAAGTGTCAATTAATTAACCTAAGGACATATAATTTTACATAAATGTAATAACTAATTATAGTAATTTAATATCAATCTATATATATGTAAATGACCCATTACATAAATTTTATAAACAATTAAAGAAAGTAATAAATGATTTACATGAATCATTAACATAACAACAATGCAACAGAAACTATATAATTACATAATGTATACCAATGTAACAACTTCAACAGAACAACTACCAATGCAATATCCAATTACAACATAAACTATCATTAACATAACAACTACAACAAAAACTACCAATGTAATTCTCAATTACATAAATTACCATTTACATAATAAAAATATAATATCATATATCATTCTTATACTAATTACAACAAAATTACCAAAAATATAATTTACAGAACAGATATGTAAATCATATATGGAACTATACTATAGACATACAAATTACAGATACGTATTAACCACTTACAGAAATACAACAATCAATTATAGAAATATAATATCAATTTACAGATGGGGGTAGTTTAGGTATTAAAAATGAGGTGACACAGGTCAGGGGCAAAAAAAATAAAATCGGATTTCAGGGGTAAATAAAAAATAAAAAAAATTCTAGGGATAGAAAAAAATATTTGACCCTTGATCAAGGGACATTTGAACAATTTACCCATTTTTTTTCACTATTTTATGTGATATATTATATATATACTTCTTTTCTAGTATTTTATCTTATTCTGTTCTTAATCCTTTGGCCCCTTGCTCTACTTTTTTACTCCTTCTCTGCTATACACACTTTTTTTTTTTTGGCGTAATTCTATTGACACTGATGTTCCTACTTTTTATGAGGCTGCAATTTGTAAGTCCTCCCATCATGTTTGAAAGATAACATAACAGTAAATGAAAATGACATTGAAGACTACTTATGTATGATTGTATCAATAATTTCGAGCTTGGTGAAGATAATATGCATGGGACGAGTAGTGGGGTCTTCTCAAACAGTTATTAATTTATATGGGTTGAAGAAGATTGAATGCCTCACATGCCATGAATTGAAGTCAAGTGTGTGTGTGTAGTGACACATGGCATGTAAAACTCAAAAAACAGGTGAAGGAAGAGTTCGGAAATTGATTTGCACAGCTTTTGATGATTTACTTATACAGTAACTAGAGTTAATTCAAACTCATTTCAAGTCGTACCAATAAGATCCAACTTTTGAAGAACTCGGAAAATTAAAAATACATATATATTGATCTGTAAAAAAAGTAAATTTTATTTATACAAACAATTTGTCAGATAGGTAAGAAAAGTGTGTTTATAGTTAAAAGTTATTTTCTAAATAAAATGTAATAATATTATATTTCTAAAGAGTTTAAGATAAAATATGTCTGAATGAGAGGTGAGAGAATAAAAAAAAATAAAAAGGAAAGCACAATCTAGCATCAAGAGATACATGCATCCGCCAATCAAAAAGAGCGGATAGAAAAAACTTCTATCCAAACCCCTGAATACACACCACTACACAGTGATATGGAAAATGAGATCACTAGTTTGGATGTTAGCAATTCCGCAAAGCCATTTGCCCCAACCCTTGATGCTAAGCAGCATCGTCTCCCATAGGTTCTCAAAATAGAAAGAAAACCCTTTGAAAATCAACACATTCCTCAACCTCCATGGAGGGCCGAAAATTGGTTATCCGGGTTCAGGTTACCAAAATCCGTCTGCTCCGCTCCTCCCTGTCCCTTCGGTTCGGCCGGATCCTCTCTCTGGGATTGGATGAAAAAAATTATTTTTGGACTGAACTTTGAGATATTTCTCTAGGTTGCTTACGTACCCCTCTGTTTGCCTCTGGGGATCAAGTCATATGTAATTCCTTTTTATAGTGTTTGGATACCATTCCCTCTGGATCGGGTGAGATCTCTGCTCCTTTATCTTTAATGGGGATTTGATTAGATTGATCTAATCCCCTAATCCTGTTTCAAGGTCTATCAGAGGATTGGGATAATGATCAACCTAGATTTGATGGATCTAATGATTGATATGGCCCTAAATCCCCCCTTGAGCTTTTTAGAGAATTTGGATAATGCCAGACTTGGATCTAATAGATTCTGTCATATCTAAGAGGCCAACCGGTAAGGATTTCAGCCGGTTGTTGGACCGGATCCGGTGTGGTAACTGACCCGGGTCCGGGCCTTCCTATGATGGGTCGCGGGCCGGCGTTAATCGGGTCGTGGGCTAGCGCTGTGTGAACCCGTAAGATGGGCCTTATTTTTGGGCCCTACACTCCATATTGCCCAAGCGCCCACCGGGATAACGGAAAGCCAAAACGGGTCAGCCTTACTCCTATCATTTCTTTTTCTCATGCATCTCGCCGTCTCCCATAGTTCCTCCATTGATCTAAAACGCAACGGTTTCCTTGAAATGTCAGCCAGCCTAGTCCAAAGACGAATTGGCACCAAAGACAAAAAAGGTGGTCAGTGAATTCTGCCTCCCCACAAAGAGCAAACCCTGTCCTCGAGTGAGCGCCATCGAGCTCGGAAGACCTCTGTAACAATCCGATTCTAAAGCAATAACCAAGAAAAACATTTCACCTTTAGAGGATCTAGCCTCCCAAATTACCACTGCCTTAATAAACACGTCGTCTGCCACCGAGCTCCTATTCCACCACTCATATCCTCGCTGGACCGAATATTTTAAGTTATTTTAAGTGAAAAGTTTTTTCTCATATTCATTTTCAACACATTTTAGTTTCTTCAAATATATACTTCCTAATCAAGTACACGTTTACAAACAAAATGAAGTATATAATCAAATTAATTTATCTTCTTGTCTTTTCTCCATTTGTATATTACTTGCATGCCTAACATAATATATGCCCCATAACCCTATTATATATTACATATACTGTGTTGGAACGGGGGGATAAAACAAGGAATATAAAATTTATTCATGAAAAGTATATCAGAAATTTGGTATCTTCATACCCTATTATGACATAGAGAGAAATAGATTTGCCTAAAAAAATATAATTAAACGAACAATTGTAATCTAAAATATCATTCAAAAGGAAATATATTAATCATATCCAAAGTTAAAAACATTAAAAGTCAATAAAAAAAAAACTGCATCATCTAATGTCGTCGAGACAAATCAGATAACTGCGCAATGTATTGCTGCATCTGCTCTTGCAATTGTTGCATTTGTTGCTGCAATTTTTGCACCTGCTGCTGCACTTGCTCTTGCACTTGCTGTTGTACTTGCTCTGGCGCTTGTTTTTGCGCTTGTTCTTGCACCTTCTGCTGCACTTGCTCTTGCAGCTTCTGCTGCACTTGCTGTTGTACTTGCTCTGGCACCTGTTGCTGCACTTGTTCTTGCACCTTCTGCTGCACCTGTTTTTGCGTTTGTTCTTGCACCTGTTGATCCTGCACTTGCTGTTTTACTTGCTCTGGCACCTGTTGTTGCACTTGTTCTTGCACCTGCTCCTGCACTTGCTCTTGCAACTGCTCTTGCTCCTGCAAATGGCTCGATGTGCCACCACAGCTACGTGGGCGTCCTCGTCCTCGTCCCCCTCTAAAGTACTTTGATGGTATAACCCCACTACCCATTCCACGAACCCTCCCAGAATGCTCATTTCCGAGTACTGCACCAAGGACATCTGGGCCATCATCAATCTCTCCCTCTTCCTTCTCTTCCATACTAGCAACATACTCATCAATAGCAGACTGGAACAATAATTGATTGGCATTATTACATATATAATTGAACTTATAAAAATAACTAAAATAATTCATATCAGCACATAAATGAAATAGAAAATGGTTGTCACTTAAGGTTTTTTTATTGTAGTGACACACATGTGGACATCCCTTCTGTGAGCAATCCTGTCATCATTTCTCTTTATAACTACCACACATATTTGCTGTACTTCAAATAAAATTATATAAAGATTTAGAGGCCGAAACAAGAATGGAATCCAGAGTTGAAGTGAATAGGTATTGGTTAAATGGGTTCCTAACTGGGTGCAAGAACAAACGCAAAAACAGGTGCAGCAGAAGGTGCAAGAACAAGTGCAACAACAGGTGCCACTGGGTTAGCATTTCTTATCTATTCCAGTTAATCAAGACAACAGACTGGCATATTATATTCAGTGGAACTCTCTTCTTCATGGGTAAATATACAAAAATAATCATGAAGAAGTATTACTAATACAAAAGGAAACCATAAGGGAAAAAATGTTTGGAAAGATACACCACGAAAGGAATAGAAATAATACGAGCACGTATTTTTGGCTGATCTAAAGATCTTAACGGTACCAATTTTAAGTTCTATGGCCTTACATTCATGCATGCCCATGCAACCATTCAAATGCTACAAAGGAATCCCCTTTTCAAAAAAACATCAACATTTCCAGGCACTTGATTCAAATTTTAAATTACGCATACTACAGACCTGTCCAGTGGTTTCCAACCATTTTTCCACTTACCTTTCTTTTTGCCAAAATTTGCAACACCTAGTGCATAGTCTGATATTCTTTACAATCTTTCAGGAAATTGAGAAATGAAACTACATGATTGAAAACAAACCTATAACTAGATGTTTATCATAGTGATCTCTAATGTCTGACATCTAGTATTTGAAGTTCAAGGTAGATGAAAATGACCAGATGACATAATTTGACAAATATTATCTAAATGACCAGAGGACTATTCAAGTTCGATGACGTGGAATGTGTAGTATATGCTACCCAGGCATGTTCACTTTTGCTGAATGATTCTAAGAACTTCACATCCATGTTGCCTATACATTCAAAGATGGTGTTGACTGTAGAAGCCTCATACTAGAGTTCAATATGCAAAGTTCAGGAACTCGGAACAAACAAGTTATGGCATGTCACAATCTACAAACATATTTTCAATTAGATATTTGTTAGTATACCATACAGGGGAAAAAAAAACCTGTAATAAACCAGCAAAAAAAGGTGAAAATAACAAAACCACAGAAAAACTTGAATAAACAAAAACAAAATATCCATATGTAATCCACAACCCATCTTTTTTTATGATTTCAACTGTCTTGATTGATAGCATGTAGGGAACTGAACAACACTTACAAAGACATCAACGCAGTATTCATTTATGGGCTCCCCATTCTTGCGCGTTCGAATTAGCTTCCATAGCTCATGTCTTGAGGGTGCCACTCCTTGTGGATGATTCTTTTGCTGTAAAAAAAACTAGAATATTTGTAACTAATCATAAATAAATAAAGCAACAAGTAAAACACAATCTATCACTAATCAAGTAAGTCCAACCAAATCTTTGGCCCTTGTGGCGAGACTCCTCCGTCCAGTGTTATGAGATGTTTTTGACTGAGATCGATTTGTCGTATTCTTTGTAGACTTTTTCTGGATTTTTCAATGTATACTTATTTATTAATAATTTATTTGCAAATCGAATTATACAAAAGTAATCAATTTTTTCTTGCACCTTAAACTCATCACTGAAAAAATAACGAACAAGCGGCCTCCAATCATCAGGATTAACATGCGGAGGGCAATTTAGTAGAGCATCGTGTTCGCTCAAATCGGCAACATAGTCTCGGTGCAATCGATGTTTGAAATCTCTCCATCGTTCTCCTAACTTACCAAGTGTCCAGTGTAAATTTTTGTCACCATCAAGATCAAATCGAGTCTGGAAAAAAAACAATTAAACATAAACTATTCAATTTATTTAATAAAACAAAAAAAAACAAATATTATTTGAAAACAAATCCCAACTTTATTGTACCTTGATATGGTTGATAACCGCACTTTTAGCCTCTTTTTCAACATGCCTCCAGTCAGTGAGAGGAAGAGGTAAGAGGCCACTCCTAGCCGCAACACCAATATAGGAACTTAGAATTGTGGCCCCATCACCCACTGGTTGCCCGTGCTCATTCCACTCTAAAGAGACCATGGGCTTCATGCCGCTCCAATATTCCTTCATAATGGTTTTCCCCCGCCCTTTCCTTTTTTTACAAGAAGAGGATTCCGAACAATCTGATAATCAATCAATACAGCTAATAAATTTCTTTCATCAAGGATACAATATTAATATGCATCCTCCAATTACTCGTAATACTTATTAGCATTGCGGCATTGCCTATAGGCTCAACCTTACCTCCGATTCCATTATCATCATACACATCTTCTGATTCTGAGACCCTAGATGTATCATGTGGCATTCCACGCATATCATCGCTCTCAGTATCTTCGCCACTCCCATTGAGATTTTGTTGTTCAATCATTTGGGGATTAGAAATTTGAGGCTTAGAGGTTTCTCCATGATAAATCCAATGAGTGTATCCCTCTGAAAATCCTTGATATATCAAATGATCTACAACTGTCCCCCTATCATACCACATTCTATGGGAACATTTCTTACATGGGCAATTAATCTTTCCACGAGTACCAACTTTTTCAAAAGCAAAATCCAGAAATGTATGCATTCCTATGAAATACTCTTTGCTCCATCTAGGAAGTTGCATCCATTTTTTATCCATATCGTGTTTGCAAACAACCCTCTACAAAACAGAAAAAGAAAATTATTCATTAGGAATATTCTCACAAATAAAATAATTTGTATGCCACAATATGCACATATATGCATTAAATTATGTTAAATCTCCATGATGGAACAAGGTAAGAACATTTCAAACCCAATCTAGATTCCAAGACATTAATAACACAAATTATTATATTATATATCACAATATAGATCATTCCATACACAATATTGACCATTTCCCTCAGTCCACCACTTAACGTGCACAAAGCCTAAATTTTTTTTTTTTTCAATCCATATTTTTCCACTTTAGTTTGCAAATAGAACCGAGAGGGTAGGAGAGAGAGCCAAAGTGGATAAGATTATCTCCAAGGTCAAAATGGAAGGGAATAACAGATCAAGCATTCACGAGGTGACAAATAACAAGTAGGGTGCACCTGACAAATAAAAATCTGAACTGAATGTTAAAAGATTCATAAGATGGCATGGAACTAAAATATGCATGGATATACAATGCAAACAATTAAACATACAAAATTCTTGCATTTTCCACTTTAACAAATGATCTAGCCTTATATTGAAAATTTACAACTTCCTTGGTTACTAAGCACTTATAAAACTTTTAATTTATATTCTCTCTCTTATTATTAAATATATAGCATTTTTGAACATATGTTAAGCATATTCAATATTAGACTCATTTGAATTATATCGATGACATCTATCCAACGGTACCAATTTTATGAAAATTAAAATTATGTAGTGGAAGTTATCAAACATTTTTAAAAAATAAAATAAAATAACAAACCTGAGTCTCCAAATATGGAGTCTCGATTGAGGGCCTCCAAAATAGAGGCCCTTTATAGAGAATGATTGGAGGTCAAATAAACTCCATTTTACAGTTTTGGCAATCAGTTGGAGTCACTCTAAAGCTGCCCAATCGTATCCAAATGTTTCTAAGAGCATCTCTAATGGAATACTCCATTTTAGAGGGGACCTAAATATAATAAAATATTATAAAGGTGTTTTAGGAGGATCATGTGAAATACTTCTCCAACCCAACACTCTATCTCCATCTCTATTTTATTTAAAATATTATTGATCTACTAATTTGATCTCTCTTTTTCTTCTAACAAAATAATATTTATCCACCAAATAAATGTAAATAAATCAAATCAATATTAACGAAAAATATAAAAAAAATTAATTAATAATATCTTAGAATTATCATTTATAAATATAAGTTATATATATTTTGATCTCACATTAAATGTCTCAATTTTATAGTTCCAATGATATTGTAGGAATTGTATTTATCTAACAAAATCTATGTTATTTACAAAAAAAAAATTTAAAAGTGAGTCCTCCAAATTTAGATTTGGAGGCTAAAAGCATCTCCAACCATACTCCATTTCTTTAAAATAGAGAGTGATGGTGCTCCAACCATACTCCAAATAAACTCTCAATCTCCAAAGAGACTATAGTTTCATCCACCTTCGAAGGATCACTGGGTGATCCTCAAAATTTGGATGAGTAACTTAAAAAAAAATTAAAATTAAAAACCATAACTTTTGTTACATAAATCAAATTCTTACAAAATTAGTACAATTGAAAATATATAGCCGAAACGAATAAAATACGATCAATATTGCATATACTTGGTCTATATTTAAAAATAATGATTTACATATATAATTAATTAATGTTTTGTATTTCCAATTAACAGATAATTCATTTAATATTTAATTAGATTTATTTTAGTGAAGCTTTTTGTAGTGACTTAGTTTTTATGAAATAAATGAGATATTAAATCTTATATAAATATATTTTAAAAATAAAATGAAAATGGAAAGCAATAGTATCTCATATGGTTAACCAAAATGAATATCCCACTGAACATGCTATGATTCAATGATCCTATAAATTTAAACAAATGAGGTCTTCAAATTCGAGACCCCATTCAAAGTACTCGTGTCTCGTGGAGACCAATGGTACTCAAGTTTGAAAAAAATGGTACTCCATGCCTGAAAACCCCAACCGAACAAGGCCTAATCAGATTTTCAATCGATGACATATTGCCATAGTAAACAATCTCTAACAGCATCAGCATTTATGTAAGAAACTAATTAATTGGGATTCAGGCCACTATTTTTCAACATAAAAATTTTACTTTTAACACTATGTTCCACTATGTAAGATACTAATTAACAACATGTATCTACACTTTTAACATAAAAATTTTACTTTAACACTATTAGAATCAGTGTAATCTAACAAACACTATTTTCCACTATGGTAGTGTTTGGTTGCACAATTTGACAATTTTTGTGTATGCAAAAAACTGTTTCTACAATTATACAACCAAACAGTTTTTCTTAGCAACTTTCTACAGACATATTTCAGACAAACAGCGTCCAAAAGCTGCGATTTTCAAAAGTTGAGGGGATGAGCTTCCTGCAAAATCAATTTTAATACCCAGATTCCTGTAAAATCAGTTTTACAGCAACCAAACGCACCCTATGTATGAAACTAATTAACAGCATGTATCGACACTTTCAACCATTGAATCCTTCATTACTCAAAAATTTTACATTCCATCCAACACAGACGCCGGTGCACATAACAACATAAAAATTTTAAAAGTACTAACAACATTAAAATTTTACTTTTAACATAATTTTTTTTTACCTTTAATGCTATTTTCCACTATGTAAGAAACTAATTAACAACATGTATTTACACTTTCAACCCCTTCATTACTTAAAAAATTCTATATTCCATCCAAAACACACACACACACACACACACAAATAATAATAAATAAAAATCCAAGTTTTGTCTGAATGACCTTAAAAGATCAAAAATCAGATGCATAAAAATAAATAACTTTTAAGTTTTAAGGTATTATTATTCATTGGTCATTCAATCACTCAAAATTAGACCAACTTTTAGTTTCTAATCATAATGTACGAAAAGCCCCACAAATATCTCTACAAACAAACAGATTAGAAATTCGTAATTTTGTCTGAATGAACTCATAACATAAAAAAATTGCATAAAAAGGTGAGAAGCCCCAAAAAAATCAATTTAGGGTTTTATTATTCATCGATCAATCACTCAAAATTAGACCACAATCTACACAAACGCTCCCAAAAATGCCTCAATCAGACAAACAGATTCGAAAACCCTAAAACCCCTCCCCCCCACAAAACCCTATTTTGAGTTTCAGTTACCTAAGTTTGACGGTGGTGGCAGCGGATCTTGACAGGGACGGCGGTGGAGGCGGTGGTCGGAGGATTTCCGGTCGCGGTGTTTGAGGCGGAGAAGGGATCGGAGAGACGAGATGAAAAAACTTTGAAAAGGAGCTACGGTTAAAGAAATACGGACACGGTTTGTTTCGGAAACCGTCGTCATTTTGACGCAGCAATTTGTAACCGTAGCCGCCCTTAATAAGAGTTTATTTATAATTTTTCAAATAATTGAAAAAATATCAAAATAAAATAAAATAAAATAATGTTAAGGATAATGCTAAGTATAACTTTTTTTTACCCTAATTTCAGTCTATACATATTTTGAATTTTTTTAAATAGTATATTTCATTTAATGAGGTAGATGTTTTTATAAAAAAAATGAACCATATATTTTAATTAATTGTATAAATGTATTTATAGAAAATGTGAAAAATTTCATTCGAAACATATATTTCGTTAATGTGAATATATACTCTGATGATTTTCTATCGACGCGTATAAGAATGGAATTGAGCTTAAAAAAAACTGAGTGTAATAGCACTCATCTATTTTTAAAATGTGAATATTCAAAATGCACAAATAATTTGTTTTTTAAAGTTTTATTTAAAGAAGTCCAAATTGGTCACTATATCACATTAATTTGGGGGTTGGGGGGGGGGGGGGGGGGGGGGGGGGATTCTTCTTTTAATTAAATAAAAATCTCAAATATGTTATCAAACGGGGTTCAAAAAATCAACTTAATTAAAAAGTTTTTTTTAGTGAAATGGTAGGCACTCGGCCTAAATTATATTATAAAAGATGCACAAAGGAAAACAATTGTTACAATAACAAAGGCAGAGAAGAGCTCTACCAGTCCTCATACAAACCCGACCTACTCGTCAATAGAAATTACCCTTGGAATGAAAAAGTAACTTAATTAAAAAGTTACTTGCAGTTTTTAGTGCAAAAGAGTTACTTTTTAAAAAGCGCAGGAAAATGTACTTTTTAGAAAACCAAGCCTATTTAAACTATTTTATTCAAAATCTTATTTTTCAAACATATTTCCAAACGGTGTCTAAAAATAATGATCATTTTCTCTCTATATTTTATACATTCACCATAGAAGAAGTTGTGCTCTTGATATACTGCTAGACATAACAATGTCAATTTATATGCTATGTTTTTTTGGAAGATTAAATTTATATGATATGTTAGGTTGTATATTAATAAACCTGATCTTTTTTATTTTGAAAAACGTTAGATACAATCATTTTTACTAATTAAAACTCAGACCACCACATATTTTTATTTTTTAAAATATTAAACATTATCTAATAATGTATATGTTTTAATAAAAAAATGTATATCGCTCTATTTGGAATTGAATAAAATCATTTTTAATAAATTTAAAAAAATATTTAATAATGTATATATATCATCTAACAAGACTTGTTATATATTTCTGTAGATTTCTAATGAGATAAAAATATCGGAGTGAAAAAACAATTGAATATAATAACGCCATTTGATTTTAATAATGATAACTCTTGCTCAATGTAATGGGCATCTCATCTGTTTACTTTTTGTATTTGCAAGATCACAAATTCCTTTTTATTTGAGGGACATGAAATTAAAAATAAAGTGCCTATCTTTAACCCAAGCAAAAAAATATTAAAGCATTCTACCATGTATAGTTTCGAGGGAGAGTCCACCCACAAGTTATTATACCCACCTTATTTATTTAAATTAAAAAATTAATTTATTACATTAATTCTCGTATCTAAATCATCTCACAAGTTCGACATAGACGATATCTTATGTATTTAAGATGATTCGACATGTTTCATACCCATCGAGAACTAGAAACATTAGTCTCATTCTGATTCAAGTTCAACATAGGTTTAAAGTGATTCAACATGGATCATGTCGATCAAGAATAAAAAAAACTTTAGTCCATTCACATTCGACATAAACGATATATTTTATGTTTAAGTTGATTTAACATGGATCATGTCGAACTGGGACCAAAAAGTTGTGCTTCAATTTCTGATATGCAATCGACGTAATTACTGTTGACAAATTGATACTGGGTACACTCTTACATTGATGACCTGACTTACTTTTATGATAAAGTATTAAAATATTTTATGTAATCAAATCTTATTGAATTATAATGTTTGTGATCCAATCACGAACATGTTTATCTCATGATTTTAAAAAATAAAAGTGAGATACACATTATTGATAAATTACAACCAATAGCCACAAACCATTTTGTTTGGGTTTGTTCATAAAAGTTAATGATTCGTTCAACACATTTCAGACCTCCAACGTTTTTATCGGTTGACGACATCGCAAAAAACGATTCTCCTACACCCAGATGAATATAGGTTATCATATATACATGCGTATTAAAGTAAAGTAAAAAAAATTATTACATCACATGTACATTGTCATTCCATACATGATAAACGATGTGCATGATGTCAATAATCAACTAAAATTTCATTTGTCTCTGATCCATATTGAACCATCTTAAACACAGAAAACATCGTTTATGTCGAATTCGAAATAAGGTTTCTGATTATCGGTGGTCATAATCCATGTCAAACCATTTTAAACATATAAGACATCATGTATGTCAAACTCATGAGTAAGGTTAGATATGACATGCAATGCAACAAATTTTTTTTTTTTAATTTTTTTTTAAATAAATGGGAACGGTAGAACAACTCATGAGATAGTTATAACTTATACCCGCCCCGAGTTTCCAATCGTGGCAAGTTTGGAAAAAGACCAAACATGTATAGAAGCATCTATATTGAAATGTACAAGCATGTTCTACTTTGGATATAAAATGACAGCCATATTTTCTGCATTAATAAAACATTACATGAACTTCCACAAAACATTATATTAACTTCTACAAAACTCTAAAGTGCATTAGCAAAAAAATAAATAAAATAACATCTTATGATGTATAAGTCAAACAAAGCATGACATGAAACTTTAGCTAATCCCCACAAAGAAACCTTATGACCAGTTGATATTCATTCTGCTGGAAAATCCTATGCATTTATGAACATTCATAAACATCCCAGACAAATCCTATGCTTGTAATCCTTATGGCCAGTTGGCATTCATGAACATCCCAGACAAATTTTTTCATTCTACAGAATCCATCAGAACAAGATTCCTCAAAATGAGCAATTCTTCTTATAAACCAGAGTTATTAGACCAGGGTTGGCCAATAATATTCAGCTCTGAGCCGAAGCTGCTGGACTACCACCCAGACCCATGTTATTATCTGATATTGGAGCATCTGCACTTGCATGTTGAAAAAATTCATCAGGAGACATGTGGGTTCCATGGCACGCACAGACGATCTTAATCTGATGATCACTGAATTTGTAGGTGACACCAGAGATGGTCTTTCCATTTGGACCTGTGCCAGTGGTTGAGACCCAAGGCAGATCTGGGCATGAACCACAACCCCCAAACTTCAAGTTGGGGGCAACCCCTGGCCTTATAGTCAAACCACCTTGGGCAAGGCTTTCAACTGTTGGCTGGTTTGACATTTCCTTTGGCCTGGAACTCGTGGAACTGCTTCCTTTTTTTTCACTTTCAACTTGAGAAGATGAAGGTGTGCAGGCCTCATCAATGGCATGGCCTTTTCCACTGCTTTTCACCAAATCAAGAAACTTCCCCTCAAATGCTGCAGGATTCTGTGATAGAGATGCTGCTGCAATCACATAGAACATATGAAAATCAGAAACATAAACAATGATAAGGATAACTTGAAGTATAGTCAGAGCATTACAACAAAACAGGCGGCCAAAATAATTATCAATTAATTAAGGATGCCCCATAAGAATCCATGCCATGCGCATTCAACGTGGGGTGGGGGAAGAAGAGGGGGGGGGGGGGGGGGGGGGGGGTTCTAAGCTTTAAAACGCATGAGAGAGAAGTTCTTCAAACCTTTCCCTATTGCAAATAAATTACATGAGGCAAACATGAATTTCATATTAAGCTAAAACTGAAAAATTGATATGTATGACTATGACATGCAATTTGTCAGAAACATATCCCGCAAGAAGCCTGTCTCATTGTTTCCAAAATGATGTCATGTTGATGCTTAAAGCTTTTCATCCCAGAGAACAGTTCTCATTTACATCTAACTATGCCCATGGGCTTCATGATTCGTGTATACTTTTTCAGGGGATTGGTATGCTAGGTAACAATAAGTGCTCAATGAAGAACTCCTTAGAACACAAAAGGAAAGGATGAAAAGCATTAGTATTGGATATCATGAGAGGTTAAGGTCAGCTAAAGCACAGGGATAGGACAAAAACATTGAATCATTATACCCACAGTTGGCATGGCCATCAGTTGCTGAGTCTTTCTGAAAGACCACTTCAACATTGACAGATCACAAGAGTTCACTTTGGTATATGTTTTTTTTTACATAGACCCAAAACAGCTAAATAGGTATTCCAACCCCCAATATGCTCATTGTAGCTCTTATTCAATATCAATCGAATCAACCTATGTTTGTAACAGAAAGAACTTTGCAGTACTAAAAGTAAAGCAGTGAGATGCACCTGGAGATATCTTTGGCATGTCTTCTGGATTCTGAGAGCTAGGCAGCCCATCACTGGCACCCCTATGGGCAGCAGGCAACTGCGATTTAGATTGAGAACCACTGACAAATGATGAATCAGTCTCCAGAGTTGGGAGCTGACCAACTGGGTAACCAAAAGCAAGTGGAGAGTTTATAACATTGACAGGCTGATTTGCCCCGCCTTCCCCATTTAATGGAGACATCAATTGTACCATAGAGGGTGAAGGAAAGCCCGAAGAATTAAAAGCACCAGCAGCGGCAGGTACATTAACAGGCATCGAAGGTACTGTTTGGATTGATGACGAAATCCTATATCCAAAGGTTTGAAGTTCATGGCTAGGCTGGTTTCCTGAGATATTGGATTGTCTTGCCCCTTGGGCATCCATCCCAATCATATTAGCAATACCACGTTTGTTCTTCATCTTGTCACTGTCTTCATGCTTTGAGACAAAACATGAGTTTGAACCGCCAGCTTCAGACTCAGCAACAACCTCGTTTTCGGTGGACGAACCACCTTCCACTGTTAGTGACATATGTGGGCCTTTGCCAACCCATGCATGCTTCTTTGGTTGATTCACATCCTCAAATGACATTTTATTTTTAGAAGCTTCTGGCCACAACTTTCCCACAAATCCTTGTAAACTTGCTTTATTTTCCTCAACTTCAATTTGCCTACTTCTCGGTACCCATGGCTCTCCATGTCTAGCAAACTGTGAGCTATTTGAATGAGTATCAATGGTGGCATCCACCTGAGTGGTGGAGCTCTTCCCAAGGTCTGGAAAGAATATCTCACTTCTCGGTCTAATGTTGCGATCTGGATACTCAAAGCCTGGTTGAAAGAAGCGTTTTAAAGAAGTCTCAGGACCCAAGTTTCCACCAGTCTGCTTGTCACTGCCTCCTTCATCTGCCTTTGGATCTGAACCAGCATCTCTGGCCTTCGTCTTTCCAGAAGATCCACCACAAAAAAGGCCCAAACTTAGCTCAAGCCCATTTTCATCCTCCATTTTCTTTTATTAGATACAAGCATACGAAAGTCAACGAGTCAGTTCACTCCCTGTCACGTGGAAGCTTAAGAGATGGGATGTTCAACCTAGGATTTGATGATGAAAATCTTCATACCTGCCCATGTGACTGCGATAAAGGGAGAGCAAATGAAAGCCTACTAAATCAGCATTTTCCTTAGCAGCATTAGTTATTTATATAATACGAGGAATGGAAACGGATGATAAACAAAAAAAAAAAACTGAAGATAAAATATTGAATACAAATACACACACACTCACTCACTTCTTCCAAGCAGGAAATTATATGTTTATTATATATGCAATGGAGAAGTCAAGAAATTGGTATATCTGATGACTGATGAAACTGATGGCGGTTCTTGCATTTTCAAATGAATTTAGATGAGGTCATAGATTTCATTCATTCATCTTGATGTTGTTCTTGTTAAAATATATCAAAGCATCCTTATCATTCAACATACTCTCATGCATAAAATTCACATAAGGTGAAAAAAGGAAGTTCAGAAAAATCTATCAGTTACAATCACAAATAGTATGAAGCATCAAAAAGGACCGCAGCTCTATGGGAAAATAATACCAAATAAGCCCATCCAATCTAAGGAACACCTGCTCTTCAAATTCTCCAATAAAATCTCACAGTACATTTGGAAAAAGATTCCTTGACAAACCAAGAGAATGAATAATCATACAAAAACTGCATCACGGCATCACATACTCTCTGTGACCTTCCATAGTACAATGAGAAGAACCCAGCTCAAAAGAATCACCCAAAAAACACAAGCCCATCAAAAGATCTGCTAAAGTTCAAACTACCGTCTCAAAATTCATCGGAGATGATTGAAAATATCTAAAACCAAGATCAAAAAATCAAACTTTGAATCGAAACAGAATGGGCAATAATGAAAAGATGCACAAACAAGGAACGTCCAATCAAATCTCACAGTACACTTAAAAAACACTCCTACTAAACCAAGAGAAATGATAAGCATATAAAAAATTGCATCACAAACAACATTAACTGAACGCACAGCTTTAAATTTAGACAATTTGTGACCTTCAATTGTACAATGAGAAAAACCCAGTTCAAAAATCACCCAAAAAACACAGACCCATCAAAAGATCTGCTAAAGTTCAAACTAGCCATCTCAAGATTCATCGGATATGATCGATAAAATCTAAAGCCCACATAAAAAATTGAATTTTTTTTATCAAAATTGAATGGGAAAATTGAAGAGATGAACAAACAAGGGATACCCAATCAAATCTCACAGTACACTTAAATAACACTCCTAAATAAACCAAGAGAACGAATAAGCGTATAAAAAATCGCATCACAATCGATATTTACTATTGCAAAGCGTCAAAACTATAAACTTTATGACCTTCCATAGTACAACGAGACAAACCCGGTTCAAAAGAAACCCAAATACAGTCCTAACAAAAGATTTGCTCGGATCTGGGCTACCCATCTCATGATTCATAGGATATGATCGAAAAACATAAAACCCACATCAAAAAATCGAATTTTGAATCGGAACTGAATAGGGGAAAAAAATGAAGAGATGCACAAACAAGTAAAAACACACCTGAAGAAGGAGACCGAACAGATGGGGACCTTCTTTTTTTATTCTTCAAATCCATAACACGTGCGTCGCGTTCGACATAATGAGGATCGACGCCGCAGAACTCCCCGTGCTCCCGGAAGATCTGTGTTGTCGATATTTTTTTTTATCAAGTTTTGTTTTTTGTTCTTTTTTTTGGGGGTTCAAGTAGAGGAGGTTTATTATTATAAACCCCCTAAACTACCGAAATATTGTGTTTAACCCCTTGTACACTGTTCATCATTGATAATTCTGTCTGTGGGTGCTTTTAAAATGAGCTTCAAAATTAAATTTTTCACTAAAATCGATTTTTGAAAGTAATGTTTCCGTGAAACTCGTTTTTAGTAGATTTTTGCAAACTGCTTTTTATAGCTAAATCTATCTTTTACTTTTGTCAAAAATTGAGATCATTATATATGTTTTGAAAAGAGTTTGAATTACATATAATTCTTATAATAACAAGTAGATAACTTTTTGGTAGAACGAGGTGGGGGGGGGGGGAAGAAGGTGGGAATAAGTGATGGAAGAATTATTTATCCATTTTGTTATTAAGAAAACAAGGGGAAATTAATTCATGGTATTTTGGGAAACCTTGAATTATTTTTATATTTCTAAAACGTATGAACTTATTTTTAGGTCCACAGACTTTATTGTATATTATTTTTGGGTTCTTTTGTCAACATATAATTAAATTGACTGTTATATTTTTTCTTTTTACTCATTCGCCGTCCATCTATACTATTAAACTGTTTGTGTATACTATTAACAGGTGTATGTACATTTTTAAACTGTTTGTGTACTTTGTGTATGAATTTTATATATTGTTTATTTTCTTATTTTGAATGTCTATGACATGACAAAAATTTATTGTGTTTTTAAGGTTGATTGTAGTATCTCCATCATAAAATTTGATGTGCATAGAGAGAAGATCTGATTGTCTGTGTGGATGGGGGAGAGGGGACATTTAAAGACATGGATAAAATTTTAAAAAATGATAAAAAAAAATAATCCTCAATGGATGGAAAAATTCAAAATAATACTCTAAATAACTAGGGACCTAAAAATAAGTTCATATTTCTCTGAATGACCCAAAATTAATTTTTTGAATAAATAATGATGATGAAATGCGATAATTATCCGAATCTTGAAATAATGATAAAAGATGAGTAAAAATAAAAAAATATAATGGTGAACTTTATCTCTTATAATAAAGTGAATTTTATCCTAGTTTTGATTTTGGTAAATGTAAATAAAGACAAAAATAATAGATAGTATCTCTTATATTAAAGATCCATATAACCCCCTTGTAAACTATTTAAAATTTATATAATCATTTGACTTTTTTCTGTATAACTCCTTGAAAACACCTATATAAATCCAAATGGACCTCTCAGTTAAATTTTTGTTGACAGATAAGGAATATTTTGCGTATATTCTGTTCAGTTAACTCTGATTGAAAACGCAATATATCAAAAACCATGTGCATTATGTTAAAAATGTAAAAAATTATTTATAAAAGATAATTTTATCCCTTCAGATATGGTTTTATAATCTGTTCAGATGAAAAAAATTATCATTTACCAAAGATTTTTAGTATTTTTAACAAATTGTAAGGAAACTTTGAAATACTGTGTTTCAGTTAGGATTAACCAAACAAAATATTCTTAGAATATTTCTTATCTATTAACAGCCCAGGAGGGTTATATGGATGGAGGGTTATATGGATTTACATAAATGTTATGAGAGAATTATATGGAATTTAAAAAGTCAGCAGGTTATATAGATTTAAAATAATTTATAAGAGGGCTATTTTAATTTTTTTTCAAAGATAACTTATCATCACATCTTAATATTTGACCCTAGACAAAATCCAACTCAAGCCAACGGCCAACCCAATGTGAAAGACATCTCGGTTCACGTGAATATCATTTTTTGCATTAAGAGTAGATTTATATATATTACCATCCATATTAAATTATGTTATTATAAAACATGAGCAGGTCTATTACCACCAACCTAATTGCCCCCCCCCCCCCCTCCCCCCAACCCAATAAAAATTTAAAATATTTTACACATTTTATTTTAGACACTCATCCCACCAACCCTACTTGACATAAACTCAATCATACTGGGATGTCTAATGTGACCCAAGATGTGTCATCCAGAATTTTTAAGCTGTAATTTTTTTAAAAGTTGCGCGACACATATTGGGTTACTATAAATTGTTCAATTTGACAAGAGTCAAACTAAGATGTCTACTATGATTGAAGGGGCGTCACCTAGAATTTTTCAGTTACGATATTTTTGAAGTGATGTGAAACACCTTGTATCACCGTAAATTTTACAGTTTGACATACTCCAAGTCAAACTGAAATGTCTATTATGATTCAATGTGCGTTGTCCAATACTATCCAATTGACAATAAGTTAATTTTTTTATCCATCATAAATATCATAAATACACAACAAATAAAATATATCATAAATAAACAACATTCGCTTACATAGTCATATAAGTTAATTCAACATTCACATATCCAAGCTGCACATATACAAATCCAATACATTATTTTGTCACAAATGAACACTTACTATTAACATATCAGTCTTCCCTCTTCAACATGTATACATCCAAATTTAACCAACCAACACTATCCAATTGTCTACTATGATTCAATGTGCATCGGCTAACACTATCCAATTGTCAATGTTGAATTAATTTATATGACTATGTATGTAAATATTATTTATTTATAATATTTATTTGTTATGTATTTATGATATTTATAATAAATAAAAATATTAAATTAATGTTAATTGGATAATGTTAAGTGACAGATCTTTAATCATAGTAGACACTTCGATTTGACTCAAAATATGTGAAATCAAATAACTTACTTCGAACCAATATGTTAAAAAATCATGGGTGACACTCCTGACTAGGTTTGTGTGAAGATAGACGGGCTCATATAACATTGCATGCACCAACTTTTGTCAGTACTGCTTCTGTGCCTGTCCCAGCTGGCCGCGCATACACTGACTTCCGTAACCAACGTTGACGTGTCACCGCCCAAAACACACGTCAGTGCTGACTACTTGAAAACCCGACATGACGTATGAAACACCGGACGTCAAGAACGGACGCCCAGACTCGTATTTCTTTTCCTCCTCTCTCATTCGTTACGTCTCTCTCAACCTCTTCTGAAGCCGCCGACGGATCGAGAGATCATCGATTCGATCTCAATTTAGGGTTTCTCGTTCGAAGATCCGATCGAGGTCCTAGAAATTGTTATATAGAATTTAGGGTTTCGGCGATGGATTCGAGCAGAAGAGCCGTCGAGGCCTATTGGAGGTCGAAGATGGTCGATGGGGTCACCACCGACGAGGACAAGGTCGCGCCGGTTTACAAGCTTGAGGAGCTCTGCGACCTCATACGGTCGTCCCCGGCCGGCATCGTGAAGGAGGTCTCGGATTACGTGCTCAAGCGGCTCGACAACAAGAGCCCTATCGTCAAACAGAAGGTAATCGATCCGGATTTGATGAAAATTTGGGTTTGTTTCGCTGGGTTTTCAAAAGATGGTTTTTTTGGTCTGTTGTGTTGGGTATGCTTGAAGAACTAGATTTCTAGATGTAAAAATGTGGCCTTTTTAGGGAATTCAGGCTTTCAAGTTATTCAGAGATTTGGAGTTGTTTATGGGTTTTTAGTGTTATTTTTAGATCAGAACAGATTATAAGGAAAATATAAAATTTTGGTTTTCAAGAGTTTGATGCATGGAAAATGTTGAGGACAGTCATTTTTGCAGTAATTTTTTCAGTCCCAATTTGTTTAGATTTTTGTTTAATGTAAGTATTTGTCTTAAGAAGTACGAACCTTCACAAGGATGAAGTGCATACTAGAATGAGTTGAATGTATATTATTTTCTAATTGAAGTTATACTAGCCTAACCTAATATATACTAGATTAGAAAATCATATACTAGGGTAGGACTGCAGGAATGAGTGTAGGAATGACCGAGTTTGTCAACACGCTGCATGGATAGTTGCTTATTTTGTGGGTTGTACAGGCCTTGAGGTTGATCAAGTACTCGGTTGGGAAATCGGGTGTGGAATTCAAGAGAGAAATGCAGCGGCATTCAGCTGTGATGCGACAGCTAGTGCATTACAAGGGGCACCCAGATCCCTTGAAAGGGGATGCTCTCAATAAGGCCGTTCGGGACACCGCCCAGGAGGCAATTGCGGCGGTGTTTGCCATTGAAGAGAACAAGCCGGCTCCAACGGAAGGGTTGAGCAAGCGGATTCAGGGTTTTGGGAATACAAATTATGAGCCGCCCTTGGAAGACAAGAAGTCGTTCCTTAGCGAAGTGGTTGGTATCGGTAGCGCTTCCATCAAACAGGGTTTGAGCAGCATTGCTGCGGCCCATTCAATGAGGAGGACTGATGATAATGGAAGTTATAGGAGCCCAAATTTGAGGAGGTCGTTGACAACGGAGACGAGCCAAAGAGATGAACACTATGGGGGAAATCTGGGCCCGTCGAGTGCAACCACAAATGAAGCTTCTGGACCTTTGGGTTTGACTGTTTCAACCAATGGGGGCTCCAGCTCAAGTCACACAGGGTCTAAGACTCGTGAAGAGAGGCTATTGGAGACCATTGTGACATCTGGTGGCGTACGGTTACAACCTACTCGGGATGCCATTCAGGCTTTTCTAGTGGAGGCTGCTAAGCTGGATGCGATGGCTATGACTAATGCAATTGAGTCAAAGCTCCAGTCTCATATGTGGCAGGTATTTCCCTTTTACCTTTCAATAATAGTGTAGGTTATATGGCTTACCTTTGCCTCCTATATAGCAAGCAAATACATGAAAAAATCTGTAAATCTCTCCTTCATTCTCCCTTTCTCATTGAAGTTACTAAAAATAAAAGCAGCTATTTTAGATGTCTACTTTATTTGTTGTCTCTTACACTTGAAACATGATATATAATGTGAAAGACCAACCCAATGCATGACTGGTTTATCACATCAAGCAGATAGCTTTTTTTTATCTTTCGCTTTGATGTTTTAAAATGATTGATTAGCATATCATCAAGAAGAAATGACAGATTAGCAAGTCTGGCCATCACTGGCATAGTCTGTGTACAACATGTATCATTTATTTGTCGCTGTTGTGACATGCCCAATATATAAGGAAAAGAAGCAGAAAATTAGAAAACATATGAATTTTATTTGCATATAATTGCATCCTATTGAATTGGTGCCCAAAGACTGTATGGGGCAATTTTGAATGGATATTTATCACCCATGCACTTGCCAGTGTCATCAAGAAAGAGTAGCTGCTCTGTTATGAATCTTATGATATTGAACTGACCGGCTAAGCAGATAGAAATTGAGAATTAATGTAACAGTTGCATTAGTTGGTATATGCATTGAACATCTCCTTTGGGAAAAGCCATGAATTCATATTGAAAAAATATTCAATTGAAAAATGAAAAATCTCAAATTGGGTTAGAATGCACAGTACATAATGACTGACTGTCGGGTCTTTTCTTTAATTGCCCCAAACCTGTGTTATTTTCGAGGATACAGTAGGCATCCTACCACATTGTATTGATCAGTGAGGCTAATGCCCAATTCAAAAGCTTAGAACTAAAATAAAACAAAAGGGGAAACTGGCTAGGAAGATAGTTGAGGACGAATCTACTGAAGCCCCAACCCGCTCAACCGAGGCAAAGACACTTACCCCAAATACATGACACGACTGGCCCCCGCACAAAAATGTTCCCAATCCTTAACAAACCACACCACCGACTCCCAAACATTTCCCTCGTACAACTGCACACCCTTGAAAATAATCTGATTTCGCATATGCCGGATCACCCACACCACTTCTGGCACCAATGGTTGAGAAATCTTCACTTTCACACTCCTGTCCCCTCTCTTTCTTCCTAGCTTCCCACATCACCTCTGAAGAACTGAAGTCCACCTTCATCCCCGAGGCCACTGCCATATTTAACTCCACAGATGTCACGTCATTGGACATACACAGAAAAGTTGCTCAGCAGTCTCATTGGGTGTATCTGCCAAACCCATGTTGTTAATTGTTAATGAATTAGAGTTATTGCAGTGGATAGACCGATAGGCATAAGAAAATTTTGTGATATGAAAAAATGAAAATATTCTTTGAAGGGCCTTAGATGTAAGTTTTCAGAAATAATTATAGCCATATTTTTTTGTGGAAAATATCCCTTGATGCAACATATTGGCGCATGTGAATATTATTTTCTGCTATGATGGCCACCTGATCATAATTTAATTGTCTTCCTCAGGTCCGAATGAAGGCTGTGTGTGTGTTGGAGGCAATTATGCGGAGAAAGGATGATGATCATTTTTCCACAATGGTGTCGTATTTTAACGAAAACAGAGATTCTATAGTCAAATGTTCCGAGTCACCCCAGGCTTCTCTACAGGAAAAGGCAAACAAGGTACTCTTCTAGCTTGTACTTTTTAACTTGTTTCTGGTAGTGACCGGTGACATTTCTAGAATGCCAATGCCACATATTCTGTCATGAAACTTCTGAAACAAGTTTACACCCTCATTGGCAAAAATACTGGAAATCCCCCTCCATGGACGTTGATTTAGGGGGCATTGGATATCAATCTTACCTTCATTATGAATTGTACCCACCTGTGAATTATCAATTATGCATCATTACTTTTTAAGAATATGTCATGGATGAAGTAGATTTTGTGTGGTTGCATGATTAACTGCCTGGGTAGTCGAATAACAGTTTTTTTAATGGCTTGTGATAAATAGGTCTTAACTCTTATGAACGGAGGGCAGACTGGTGGTGTGAAGAGCATTGCAGGACAACCATCTAGTTCTAAAGCCAATACTGCTCCCACTGTTGAGTTGCCGGACTTAATTGATGCAGGCACTCTCGATGATTCTAGCAAAAAGCCTAACGATGAAAGCATTTCATGCCTCACATCAGCAAGTCCTTTTATCGATGACCTATTTGCAGATGGCACCGTTGCTGACACAATCACCAGTGGAAAAACCACTGAAGAGGATCCATTTGCAGATGTATCGTTCCACACTGACACAGCAGACAAAGGAAACACCGACGATATTTTTTCAGGATTGACTGTTGATGACAAGCTGGCCAGTAACGGCTCAAGTGCACCTACAAGCAGCTTTGGGTCTGATTTTCTTGATGTCTTCAGTTCCAATTCTCAACAGCTTCCTCAGAAAGATGTGCATGATCTGATGGGTGGTCTCACTGTGAACGACATGCCCCATGAGGACAAGAAATCGGGATCCTTTTTTGATGCCGGTTTGTTTAACACCAGCAGTGAAGCCAACGTCAGCGTAAATCATAATGCATTCTTCCAGGTGGCACCAATGCAATACAGCATGCCTCAAAATTTCATGTTGAATCCTGCTTTTGCTTCTCAACCGGTAAATTATGCAGCGATGGGGAATTATATTGCACAGCAGCAGCAGATGCTATCCACCTTTCATAACCTTGGAAATTTTAACACTGGGGTTGGGCAAGGGGTGAACAATGCTATGAATGGTCAATTTTCACCTATCCCTGACACTTTAAATGTTCCGAATTATTCAACTCCAAGTCCACTCACAACATCGACCAGTCTGAAGAAAGAAGATACAAAAGCTTTTGATTTTATTTCGGTAAGTTTGCTATCAACATATTCCATTAAATACAGTAGTTTTTTGTAGTATATGAGAACTTATTTTTCAAATATCATATTCTAACTTGCCTTATGTTATGCATGTCATGTAGGATCATCTGTCGGCTGCTCGTGACCCAAAGAGAGTGTCTTGAGGCTTTGCTTTGCATTTGATGTTACAAGCAGTTCTGCTTGTTGTGGCGGCTGTAAACTCTTGGTACATATATACCAGTGTGAGTTCTCCTGTTCCTGTTGAGATTGCCTGAAGATTCTTTTCCCAATAACCGAATTATGCCTCAAATTGTACACTTAAAAATAGGATCCCAATTTGCTGCCCTCTTTTGTTATTATTCTGTGATGTAATGTATGTCATTACATAGTTTTTTTTTGTCATTATAAGACATGATCAGGAATTAAAAGGAATTATGTTTGTTCTGTATGGCTTGTCTACCTATTCAGCCTTTGGCTTTCCTGCCATCATATTCAGGTCAACTTCAGGTGTATATTGTATTCCATTGATTTTTAAAACAAAGATTTTTTCAGTCTCCTACAATGTTGTTCTTGTTCATAGGAAGCACAAGTGAAATTCCATATGACCAGTCTAATTTACATTGATTGATTTCATAATTGTATCATTCAGACGGTAAAGTCTGATTACATAGAAAAATACAATTGTTACAAGGAAATTATCACCCAATAAGAGACTTTAATGTGGTATGGAGAGTTCAAGGTTTGCTTACAAACAAGGATACTTGGCTTACTCATTCGATATGAGGTTGTTATATCAGGTACAGTATGATTTGCATAAAAAAAACATCTTCATAAACAATAAAATGCAGTTTTATTAAGACAGCATAGTTTACTAGATGGGAATATAATCCCCAAATAACTCTAGACAAAAAAATGTGTGAATCATTTCATGAAAGATATTATGCTCCTATGTGATTTGTTTTTTAATTTGACACAGTGGATGGATGATTATATTCAATAATCAATCACAACCTAAACTGATCTATTCTTATTGATAGATGATAATATGCTCCCAATTCTATCAAATAATGCCTTTCTTATAAGCAAATAATGCCTTTCTTATAAGTAAATCGGTGAAGATCACAGTTTATGAACATATGAACATAAAATACTCCTATGAACCCCAATATAATAGACCTTCTCCTCTTGATAAGAGTAATGATATGGTGCAGTTCGTCCGGACCGTGCGGATCATAGCATATACGTCATTTAAAGAGGTATATGCATCGATAGAGAAATCATACACTTCATTTGAAGGTATTTCACGTCATTTAAAGGAGTATATACATCAGTAAAGGAAGTATACATCTCATTAAAGAATTACATACATTATTTGAATTACATTATCAACAATACATTCAACAAGGTATATGCTTCATTTACTGAAGCATATACTCCTTTAAATGAGGTATATACCAAGTTCGCACGGACTGCATATTATCACCCAAACTCAAGAGAGTGATAATATGCGGTCTGTGCGAACTCGGTATATACCTCATTTAAAAGAGTATATACAACAGTAAATGAAGCATATACCTCGTTGAAGGTATTGTTGATAATGTAATTCAAATGATGTATGTAATACTTCAATGAGGTGTATACTTCCTTTACTGATGTATATACTCTTTTAAATGACGTGAAATACCTTCAAATGAAGTGTATGATTTCTCTATCAATGCATATATCTCTTTAAATGACGTATATGCTATTATCTGCACGGTCCGCACCATATCATTACCATATATATATATATATAACCATTATTCTAATATGATCAGGGTGTCCATGAAGCCATTATAATATTTGCTTTCAGCTTATCTATATTTGTTTTTTTATACATGGAAATGGAACAACTTGCCCTGTAAAACAAATGCTGCACAAACAACCAAATTCATATGCATATCATGACTTAAATAAAGCTCTTTGAATCTTGACCATGCCCAACTTGTGTTCCCAAATTAAGAAATTTCGGTAGGCCATGTTAGATGTCCTGAGTCTCTTGACATTCACACTTTTATTGAGAGTAATGAAACCCTCATTTTGTTTTATCTAAGTCACTTAATGCAATATATATTTTACCATTATACACTATAATGAAAAAAAGTAAAAATATATCCATTTAATTCATATAAATATATATTTTATTTTAAAAAAAATAATGCAACTTATTAGTTAAAAACATGCTAAAAAAATTTAAAATGTGTGAGCTAGAAATAAGACTGTAAAAATGAGCAAAAGTAACATTTTCCTTTGTTGAACCATTTCGTGAGTTAATGCATCATACGGCTTGAGTAAAAGGAAAGGAACTATGAAAATCTTTAAAAAGGTAATAGTTTTATAAAAAAAATTTATTAAAAAAGGTAATTTTTTTTATAATTTATTGCAATTCGATCCTTCATACATACAATAAACTACACCAAAATATCATTAAAAATCTCATAATTGTTCAAGGGACGTCACTTTCAGTTAGTGGTGATAAAAGAATTGAGCCGTTCGGACTCAGACTCGGTTTAGTTAGAACTCGTTCAGGCTCGTTCAATAGACAAATGATGCGAGTTTCAACAATTTTTAAATCTCGTTTAGGTTAGGGATCGGGACCGAGTTTAATTTTGTGTTCAAGCTCGACTCGTTTGTATTTATAAAAATCGATTGAAGCTTGGTTCGGCTCATTTGTAAAATTTAAAGACTAAATCAATATAAGGTTATGCTCGTTTAAATTTGTGAGTTTGACTCTTTTAGGCTAAAATTTTATTTTTAACCCCTAAAAACCTTAAACTAAAGAAGAATATTATGCTCGTTTAGGCTCATGAGCTCGACTTAATTCATTTATAAATGAGTTGGGACTGAACATGCTAAAGCTTGGCTCATTCGACTTATTTACCACCCCTACGTGTAATTCTTATGTATAAATGTATATACCCAATTTTTTTCTAATAAACTATATACTTATATGTGAATTTTTATTTTATTTTATAAATGAGTATATTCATTTCATTAGAGAATATAAAGGTACTTGCATACTTGGTTACATTAAACATGTATCTTAAAAAAATTTAAAGGGTGTACAAATAATATTATTCTTGTACAATCTCTATCTAATTACATGAATTTTAAGTGGCCATTGAAAGATAAATAATTCACAGGCCAACATTTTCATTCCCAGTTTTATGTACTCCACACTTTCATAGACAAACAAAACGCATAAACAAAGAAAGATGTTATTACACACTAAAAGTAGTGTTTGTGTAAAGTCATCATTTACAATCCCATGTGTATTTTATACATTTCATTAGATGAAATATGTGTTTTTATTTTGAGAAAGTAGATGATTTCATAAGTAATTTCATTTTATACAAGCGAGACAAAATCATTTACAATCCCATGTGCAGTTTTATGCGTTTCATTAGATGAAATGTGTGTTTTTATTTTGAAAAAGTGGATGATTGCATAAGTAATTTCATTTTATACAAGCGTAGGCATTTCATTACATAAAATATATCTCAGACTAGATCAAAATATGTAAGGCTTTTAATTGGTGCTCTTAACAATAACATTATTTCAGGACAATTTGTCTCCAGCCCACCAAATAAATTCCTAAACACAAATGACTAATTTGATAATTCTAATCCAAAATTATAATTTCTCATGTTCAGAAATCTAGTTTAGGTAGATTCAGATAATCAATTATCCAAACACATAATCAATTATCCAAGGGTGAGGGATTAATAAAAATAAAAAACATGAATTAAATGAGTAAAATTTTAAAAGAAACATTTTTTGATATTACAAGAGAATGAGAATGCCATTTTTTTAAATTAACCCAAATTAACTCAAGCCTTTATATAATTAAATCTTTAATATCCCTCTTTATTCTACACTAAAAACCTATTTTTCCTACAAAATAACAATCTCCCTATACATGGTCAGGTTATTATATATCATAATGGTTAATAAAAATAAATCATTGTGTATAATCGTCGTTCAAATGATATTTTATAAATTAAATGCTATTTACATAATTTTAGATATCATTAATACATATCCATTTTTTAAAACAAATCATCAATATTTAAATTTTAAAGTAAAAAAAAAGAATTTACAATAAAAAAATTAATCTACATGAAAATTTGTGAAATATATTAATAAAATTAAGAGAGTGAAATATTTTCAAAGTTAAGAGATATGGAATGTAAAATTTGAAAATTTTTTTTGTCAAAATTGTAAAATGAGATTTTTTTATGTATAATTATCTGATTTGAATATTTTTAACAATAAAAAAAAATTACAACCAACTCTTCATACAAAGTGATAGACCCTCCAAATTGGGAACTGATGATGTGTCCTCATCCTCATAGAGATTGTCAATTATCATAATCTTTTATTTCAATAAAAATAGTAAAGTTTCTTTACATAAAAAAGAAAAGAAAAGTTTCTATGTCCAGCTGAACAAATGGATTAGAAAGAACCATTCTTCATCGTTGGATGAAACAGATGGGTACCTTTAATTATTGGATTTTTCAGATAAGTACTTTGACTCTGTGAGATTAAATTTTATTTAATATAATATAATTTTAATATAAAAATAAGTCCAAATAGAGACATCATCCAAACCATTGCATCATCATGTAATAAATTTTGATGGAATCTATACAGTTAGATACACCAAAGAAACAATAATCAACCCAACCAATTGAATAATAATAATTGGAAAGAATATTAATTAAAAAGCAAAATTTATGTAATTACTAACCCAATCCGCGTGAGACAGTCAATTTTTAGATTTTTAATAATTACAAAAAAAATACCCATAATGAGTTGGAGATAGCAATAAAATCGATCAATTTTTGGATAGATCAAATCAAGAACCAAAAAACATATCTATTTAAAATTACAAAAACACCCTCCATATTTAACATTTCATAAACACAAATCTCTCATTACATTGGACATTGCTGTCACGTAGAAGACTAAACCAACCCGATTTTGGTGCATTAAAAATAGGTTGATTTGATCCAATTTTTCCCAGACCTTTCTATAAAAATATCCTAATAAAAAAAAAGAAAAAACAAAAGAAGACAAAGTTGTCTCTCTCTGCCTATCTCATCTTTTCAAAATTCTCTGTGTCAGTGTTAATATAATCTAATAATCTGTTTTTTATTATACATTTTTTTCAAATCTTTGGTTGAAATATGTGCCGTCCATGCTGACTTATGTAGTTGACCATTGGCCTTCAGTGTTGCAGGATCTGTATCCATCTCGGACAAGATAAAAAGAGCAGATACAGATACACACAGAGAAACATCTCTGACTGGTTGTAGCAATGGCAGGAGGCTTTGGAACCAATGAGATGGGAAAAAGAGCTGAGCTTTATGAGGGGAGGGTCACTGGTTATTTTGTTATGGCTTGTTTGGTTGCTGCTCTTGGTGGGTCTCTCTTTGGGTATGATCTTGGAGTGTCTGGTAAGCCCCTCTGATTTCTATCTTTTATTTTTTTAGTTTTTTGCAGGATTTCTGATTTGGGTTGTTCTGTTTTCATCTATTTCTGCAAGTTTTTGGTGTGTTTTAGGACAAATCTTTATTGGTTTTATGAAAATATGTGACATTTGATTCATATAATGGTTTCCTCTGTTTTGTGTACTATGTTTTCATCTTTTTGAAGAAGTTTTGGCATTCTCACAAGTTTTTTGGGGTATTTTTGGTTGGAGATTTTTGATGGGTTATATTTTTTTTTCAGTAATACATTGTGGATTTTTGGTTTGTTGTTTTCTTGGTTGATCTGTTCCCACAAATTTAAAATACCCAGAATTGTGGTTGGAGTAAAAAAAAAAGTTTCTCTTGTTCTGTGAAATGTTATGTTTTTTTTGTTGTTTTTTAACACCCCCCCCCCCCCCCCCCCCGTTTGGGGTGAGGAATAAACCAAGAATTGGGGAGAATACAGTAGAATAAGCCCCAAACAGCTGTTTGTTTGACAAGAATAAACCTTGATAGCTATGTCTGGATAAGCTAGGATAATGCCTGATAACTATTCTAATAAAATGGTGGAATTGTTTATCAGGGCTTATCTATACCAATGTATAAAAATACTCTTCTCTATCATTTTAAGCTATTATGGGGTTTATACCTATTCCAGGAATTGTTGACTTTATCAATGGAATAAGAGATTTTGTGTTTGGTTGTATTTTCTGTTATTCTCATTGGAAAACGTAATAATAAAGGTTATGGTGTTTGGTTAATGAAGAATAAGATGTGAATAAGGTGTAAAAAGTTGATTTGACATGTGAGCCCCATTGATGTATAAGAGGTGATGACAAATGATTTGATGTGAGGATATGTGATTTGATAGGTGCGTTTCCTTATTCCAGTGGAGGAATAACACAATTCCATGGGTGGACTTGGAATACAAATACCAGCTTATTCTCTCCTTATTCCGCATAGCTATACCCCCTTATTCCGCCTACTCAAACACCTATTTTACCTATTCCACCCCTATTCCACCCTAATTCCACTACCCAAACGACCCCTTAGAGTTCATCCAGAATACCTGATAATGATTGGAATTTTGATGCATATTGAATATCCATTAGAACACCTGATAAGCTTATGTGGGCAAATATAAAAAAACGAAGTTTCTTCAAATTGGGTCTATTTTCATCTGTATATTCAGAAAGCCATCATGGTTCATCAAAAACACCTGATAAAGATTGCAATTTTGATACAGATTTGAATACCCATTAGAACACCTTATAAACTTATGTGGGGAAACATAAAAAAACCAAGCTTTTCTTCAAATTGATTAGGTGGGGTGACATCCATGGATGACTTCCTGAAGGACTTTTTCCCAAAGGTGTACAGAAGGAAGCAGGCTCACCTCCATGAGACAGACTACTGCAAGTATGACAACCAGTTACTCACCCTCTTCACCTCCTCCCTATACTTCGCCGGCCTCACCTCCACCTTCGCCGCCTCCTACGTGACTCGAAAGAGAGGCAGGAGGGCCAGCATCCTCATCGGCGCGGTCAGCTTCTTCTGTGGTGGTGCTGTCAACGCGGGCGCCATGAATATCGGTATGCTCATCATAGGTCGCATCCTCCTCGGCATTGGTATCGGATTCGGCAACCAGGTTCTCTCATCCATCAAATGCTCTGCTAATCATATAGCTTTCATATAGAGTTGTGATTCTTCTTAATTTCATTTATTTTTGAATTTTGAATGGTTTTTGCTAACAAGCGATGCCATTGATGTTAATGAAATGTGATTCAATTGTTTAGAAGAAGAAATTTTGTTGATAAAAAAAAAAGCGACAACGGTCAGTTTGGTGACTCTGATTTAGAAGGAGAAAGAATCTATTTATGGTATTCTCATCTATCAAATGCTACTAATCATATAAACCTACCTTCCTATAGAGTCAATGCAATTGGTGCTAATGACATATGATTCAATTGTTTAGAAGAGCAAATGTTGTTGAAGGGTAAGTTTGGTGGCTCTCATCCAAAATGAGAATTCCTCATTCTCCAGGAGTCCATTTCTGATAGATCTGTGAATAGTCATACAAATCAACGATTATGAATGCCATTTATTTGGGTGTTTCAGTAGGCCAAAAATGAGAAGGGTCACAAAACTGACCAACAGTTTTCAGCTCTATAAATGCTAGTGATCATATAAGCTTTCATAAAGAGCTGTGATTCTTCCCGCTTTCATTCATTTTGAATCTTGAATTGTATTTGATAACAAACAATGACATTGATGCTAATGACAAATGGTTCAATTATATAGAAGAGCAAATTTTATAAGAACCACTGGTACAGTTAATTCTTGTCCAGCATGAATTCAATTCTGATAGATTTGGTTTTCTATTCTACCACAACAGGCGGTGCCATTGTATCTCTCCGAGATGGCGCCCGCAAACATCCGAGGTGCGACGAACCAGCTCTTCCAGCTGACAACCTGCCTAGGCATCCTGGTCGCCGACGGTATCAACTACTTCACCGCCGAGCTCCACCCGTGGGGGTGGAGGCTCTCCCTCGGCCTCGCCATGGTCCCCGCGACACTCATGTTTGTTGGCGGCCTCTTTCTCCCGGAGACCCCCAACAGCCTCGTCGAGCAGGGCAAGCTCGAAGAGGCGAGGCGGATACTCGAGAAGGTGCGTGGTACGAACAAGGTCGACGCGGAATTTGAGGACTTAATCGAGGCAAGCGAGGCTGCACGTGCCGTGAAGCACCCGTTCCGCAACCTGTTAAAGAGGAAGAACCGGCCGCAGCTCGTGATTGGCGCGATAGGGATCCCTGCCTTCCAGCAGCTCTCGGGGATGAATTCGATACTGTTCTATGCGCCCGTGATCTTCCAGAGCCTGGGCTTCGGCTCGGGCGCCTCCCTGTATTCGGCGATCATCACAGGCTCAATGCTGGTGCTCGGCGCGCTCGTTTCGATGGTGGTTGTTGACAGGTTGGGGCGCAGGTTCTTGTTCTTGGAGGCTGGGGTTCAGATGATCACTTCTATGGTCAGCATTGGTTATGAGTCAATTGTGCTCGAATGAATTGAATGCATATATAATCTATTAGATATTTCATATATTGAAGTATGACCGCAAGAATGACTGAGCGTATCAGCGCATGTGATGACATGAATGTTTGAATGTGCAGATTGTGATCGCGACGATCCTTGCATTGAAGTTCGGGACTGGAGTCCTCCTCCCTAAGGTGGACGCGTATGTGCTCGTGATATGCATATGCCTGTTTGTGTTGGCATACGGGTGGTCATGGGGTCCGCTCGGGTGGCTCGTGCCAAGCGAGATCTTCCCACTGGAGACAAGGTCCGCGGGGCAGAGCATGGTGGTCTGTGTCAACCTCTTCTTCACCGCCGCCATCGCACAGTGCTTCCTTGCCTCCCTATGCCACCTCCGGTGGGGCGTGTTCATACTCTTTGCTGGGCTGATTGTGATCATGTCAATATTCATTGCGCTATTGTTGCCTGAGACAAAGAAGGTCCCGATCGAGGAGATGTCTTTCCTCTGGGAGAAGCATTGGTTCTGGAAGAACGTCGTTCGATCATCGGAGGAGGAGGCTGCGTAGAATGGGGGTTCAAATGAAATGAAGGCAGTGACACAAGTGTAGCTTAAGCAGTGTTTTTATTTGTATGAAAGAAATGCAGGCAAAAATCTGCATCTGCATATTGAAAGTTTCGGTGAATAAATGACAGTTCATTCATTGTTCTCTTGTGTGCGCAATTAATTGGTGGTCCTGAAAAATGCAGGACTGATCCCTTTAAAATAATTAGAATTTCTCATGTATCAATCACTATTTGAAATTTTTAGGAGAATAGGGACGGAATATAATTAGTGTTGCATGTTTGTCATATGAGTTTTTATGACCATAAGCGACGTGTGAAAGAGTTTGCTATTGGAAGCATACATTCCCACTGTTCGTCATGATGATCCAACCATTTATCTATTTACACCAACCAAAACATATAAAAATATATATTTAAATTTAATTTCAACATCACTATTCTCACCAACAATCGACGGTGATCTTTCAACCTTCCTTTACACGCAGTCTCTCTGTCAACATTCCTTTACGACAGTCGACAAAATCTCTGTCACCTTCCTTTGTGAGTCAACCTTCCTTTTCTATGACCGAATGGTTTAAAAAATGTGAGGATTGAAGCTTTTTTTTAAATGTTTATTTAATGTAAGATTTTGGTTTTAGATTAGAACACAGATTAAATTAATTGGTGATTTTCTTCAAGCTTTGTAGTCAATGAGGTTGAATTAACTATTATGCAAATGTTTTATTGGAATGTGGTGATTGTAATGTGAAATTTACGTGAATGTGTTAATAGTGCGTTGAATGTTAAATGTATTGGAGTCTTCATGAAAAAATATTGTATACATGAGCACACCCTGCCACACTGTTTGTGACAGAGCAGTCAAAATTTTGATGGGATCGAATGTTGTAAAAGAAGATTAACAACGAATGGTTGGTGAGAATAGCAAATTTAATTTAAATAATTTACGTTTTGGTTGATAATAATAGGAGAATGGTGTGTGGGGATAGACGTGCCTTTTATTTCAATATCATTGTAAGCTTGCAACTGGACCTCTTATATATTGAGAATAACCAATGCATATCACCAACCCAATGCTAATGACAAGTTTACAAAAAAATCCAAATTATTTTCAATGAAGAAAGCTTTTAAATGACCATTCAAACTATCAACACGTCCATACATTCGGATTCCGTCGGTGCTACCATAAACCAAACATCATGTGTATGTCTTAGCACCAAAAACTACTGTCCAAAAAGGAATTTGAAATAGAAAGAATCATCTAATCTCAGAGAATAGCCAGAGATTTCATCCTTCACCCTGTGTGAGTGAACGGAGGAGTTGCAATCCTTGCTTCATTTAGCCGGTGTCTTGTCGCCAGACGAAGAAGCTTGATTTTCGATTCTCAAGTCCTTGCTTTCAGAGGCTTCTTCTGATCTGTGTTCTCCACCAAATCCGAGCTCGGACATGTCTTGCTTCGCCATCAAGTTCCTGGATGCAACGAAAAGAAAAGAGACACAAAATTAAGGTACATCATTGTTGTCTTATGTCATGCATTATTGGCTTATACATGTTGCTTAATAGTATCTGTACCTATAGAGAATCCTTGGCTGTGGTTTTGACTAAATTAGAAACTCTGCAACTAAATTACTAAACTATAACACAATTGTAGTTCAGTTGTTTCTTGTTCTATATAGAGATGACAATTCATTCTCTGCACTTTATAATAAATTTGTAAACTTTGGCCGATGCACTAAATGGTAAATGACATTATCGCATGACCAAGAACAAAATCATACAAGTTTATGCATGATGGGCGGACAACAATGGGTTAAGTAATTACCAGTCATATCCAATTAATATTAGATATAACATCATGCATGAATTATAGCTGTGTGATGAATATAAAGCAACATCGGTCATATCCTCCTCTACAATGTCTTGTACATGGACATAAAAATCCGGAATTAACATAGATGCTATACTGTGATGCTGGATGATAACTCTCCATACACTTTATATCTTTTATCTGTAAAAGTTGAGAGAAAAAATAATGCTAGAGGTGACTGGTTAACTAAGATAATAAATAAATTATAGCTACATTATAATGAAACATAAAGCAGATTATAAACCTTTCCATTCGGCATTCGAGGTACTTCTTTGAAAAGATTCTGCATTGCTCAGAGTGGTAACCAGAAGTTTTGAGACAAGAAATATATTCTTTCTTTTCCTGATGCACAATCAACAAAACTATAGTCAATTGATTTGGAAATGAATGCAAACTTCAAAATAGAACAAACCATTGGAAGCATATAAACAAGTGTAAATAGTACCAAGTCACACTCATGAAGATGATCCAAAGGGAATATGCCCTTTTCCGGAGGTACAGGTCCCAGTCCCCTATTTCCACCAAATGCACCACCTACAATCATATTACAATATTTAATGTTCAACCAGAAAAAATTGTACACAGATCTGCTACCAACAATAACATATGTATACTCACAAATCTTGTAAATTTATTATTCAGATATTCTGCTCTATATCAAATTACATATTTTCAGTGTTCTGAATGCACGGAGATGAGACAATCCAATTACAAATAGAAGAATGAAGGGTTGCCTGCCCAGAAAGGAAATACATGATAGGCTCCGTTTGGTTGCGCATATTCAAAGTGTCAAATTTTCTGAAGATTCCTTTTAATTTTTACCTTGCTGTGTTTTGAAAAACCAGAAAGGCAATCTCAAAAAACACTTGAATTAAAGAAAAGCATCACAATAAAAGTGTCAAAATCACTTAGATAAAAAAATATATACAAATAATTAATACAATAAAATATCATGCCCTTGTAAACACTGCATGAACTGATTCATTACCTAGAATTAGGACAAGAATAGCTCTACTATGTATTCAACTACTCCAAATAACTCTATGCTGAATAATAGAATAAAAAGCTTGAAGGTTGGAATTGAAAATGACTCAACTTGGGATGCCGTCTTGTGCTCCTATAAGCGGTTCTACTAGCCTTCGGCCATATTTTTTTTGCATCTTCAAAATTCCTTGTGGATCCATGAGAAGATGGAGAAAATTAGGAGGAGACTTCTATGGAATTGCACCAAGGAAAATGACAACGGTCCACACCTAGCAAGATGTGACCTTATTTGTAGGGCAAAGAAGGAAGGAGTCATGGGTTTCCCAACCTCTACAACATGAACAATGTTCTTTGGGAAATGGCTTTGGAGAGTGGTGACCGATCCAGATTTCTTGTGGATTAGAGATTTAGAGTCATTCGGAAGAAATGATATTCAAGGTGTACTAGATTATTATTGATTCTTCAACCTAGCAAGGTGTGGAAGGACAATCTCGAGAAGGTCGTGGTGATCAAAGAGGCGATTCAAATCATTCTCGACAATGGAGAAAAAACCAGCTTTTGGGAGGACAATTGGCTTCGAGGCGCATCCCTTGGCATCCCTCTTCCCAAACCTATTCTGGGTGGCATTTGATGAGAATGACCTCATATGTGATTCCTTCACGTGTGGTGACAACTCCCTTATATGGATCCTGAGGTTCCGTTGTAGTCATAACGATATTGAAGATAATGAGTTAACTTCCCTCATTGCGGCCTTATAAGAGATTGACTTGAATTTGGAGGATTCAATGGCATGGAAGTTGTCTCCTCGATCTGGGTTCTCTATGAGGTCCTTATATAGGAAGATCAACAAGAACTCTTCCCAAAGTCTTCCCACCATTTGTTTCGAGTTCCTTATTTGGGGGGCCCTCACCTTCTTGGGTTTGTTTACACTTGACAAAGTGCTTACCGAGGTCAATCGACCAAAATGGGTGAATGATGGCAATATCACTTGGGAACTTTGTGAATTGGAAGAGGAAAAAAGAGACCACCTTTTCTTCAATCGCCCATTCAGAGAGATGATTTGGGACAATGTGGGAATGGCTTTTGGGTCCCATTATTCTTTCAAAAATAGACAAGGGCTTTCGAAAAAGACGCAAGTGGGTCCCATTATTCAATAATTAGTTTCAAAAATCTCAAAGATACGTGGATGGAGAACACTGTTTCTTTAGAGATTAGGGAAAATCTTGGGTGACGCGTTTGGTAACCTGTTTTGAGTGATTTTGAGGATCATAGTTTCCAAACACACTCGATTAATTGAAAACAGTGGATGATTCTTATTGAATTCCAATGCTTTCTAATTAGACACTTTTCCATGAAGAAACATGTCTCTCTCAATATTTGGTTCCCCCTTCTCTTGAAAACCCCAAAAACCACCATGGAAAAACCACCAAAGAACCACCATTTGATTCTCCCTTCTCTTCATTTTGTAGTCGACAGCACAAAGCATTTGACAAAATTCCATTACAGGAGATGTTGAAAGGACCCGCAATGAGGCTGGCATGCGAGTGGTTGAAATATTTCGATTGGTGAAATTGAAGGGATAACAAAAATGGTTCAGTGAATGTTATGAAACCCTAGAGAGCACATGGTAAACTAGAATTTTATTAAACACCTATAACCAAATCCTCAACCTTACACAAAAAACAGCCCATAAAGATTAGGTGATTATACCAAAAATCTTGGGTGTTAACACTTCATCAACAATTATGGGAAATCTTTGGTTCGAGAGGTGGAGTAGTCAGAGTTTCTAGAAGGGTCTCCCCTTCATTTCTATTTCTTCTCTCCCCCTCTTACCTAGTTTAACTTTTTATGGAGATCCCTTGTCTCCTTTTGTTCAAGAATATATTTTATAATAAGATTATACCTACCTATGGATAGGTTGCAAATTTTTTTGATCAACTATTCACAGTAATTAATTCAATTTATAACCCACTAGAAATTGATACAACCAAACGAACAACTCCATCCCCAACTCCTAAATCAGTACCCATCCCAATTTTTCTCAGGGACCATTAAACTATAATCTAATTGCATGAAAAATCTCCAAACCAGAAAATCCAAACATTATATGACAGTTCCATTTTACAAAATCCATATAAGATTGGTTTTGTAACTCAAACCACCACATGGCGGGCGCGCAACGACGTATATGACTATTTTGAGAAATGGGAGACGACGATGTTCGGGATTGGGGCAAGAATATATTTTACATCGAAGACAACGAATAGGCTGGGGGCGGGGTCTCATATAAGGTGGGGCGTCCGGGGGTTGTGGATTGGTTTTGTAACCTGTTTTACTCTTCTTTTCTTCTCAGAAGTTCATTATCACTTATACTCTACTTAAAAAAAAACAAGCCCATGACTTCCAGGCCATCACTAACAAAACCTTAAGAACTTCAACAAGAAGAAAAATAAAAAAGAACCCAGTACTGGAAACTGACCCAAATCCCCAAAACCATATCAAAACCCCAACTTTCCATAATGGGTCATGATGAAAATGCAAGAAAAACATATCAAACACAAATTTGAATGAAAACGAACCCCAAAAAATTCGGAAAAACGTAGGATCTTTGATTCATTTATTCATTGTTACTCACCTGCACTCATCTCTCCAGGGTTTGAGAGGCCTATTTGGTCTCTTTTGTGTTTTTTTCCTTCTTCTTGAGCAGAAATTGATATGCTTGAAAAGCCGAAATTGCTGAATCAAAAGTTTGTCAAAGCAGAGCTTTAACGGGTCGGGTTTATTAATACCCAAAAGTTGAATCCGAACCGCATAAAACACCACCTTCTCTCTCTCTTCATCTTCTTTGGGGGTTTAGGGTTTTGGGAAGGTTTTTCAAAAATGGAGGTCGATCGGATTGATGGGCGGACGCCGAATCAGCTGAGGCCGCTCGCTTGCTCCCGAAACGTCCTCCACAGAGCTCATGGTTCCGCTCGGTGGTCCCAAGGTATGCCAAAGTTCACACACCAGAAAAAAAAAATGATCTTTTTGGGTTATTTTTGGAGCTCTGTTTTTAATTTTTGTTTGGGTTGGTTTGGATGAAGAAATAATGATGAACCATTTGAGATTTTTGGTTGTTCATGTATTGGGTTTGTCTCGATCTGACCCTCGCAGTGAAATATTTTATTTTTATTGTTTTTTCAAGGTTTGCTATTGATTTTTATAATGGTTTCTTTGATGGGTTGTATTAGTTACGAAATATGATTGTATTGGCTACGGTTTTTTAATGTATGCCTTCGAATCCAGTCCTATGGCGGCAGACCAATGAAATGGGCGAAATAATAGAAAAAAAATCACATCCTTGAATTTTTATGAAGACAACTATTTCAGAAGAAATTTTTTAGTACAATGTGCAGAAAAGTAAGTTTTGGTCTTCCTAATAACCGTTTACCAGAGATATGAAGGTCAATTTTATGCACTTGTGATTGTCTCCTCACCTGTATTTTGTACAACAGGTGACAGCACTTCATACAAGACTGCAATTGTAAATACAAAAGAAAGTAACTGCACAGAATAGTGAAACGGTATTTATATTCCGTACTTAATTTGAAAGTGGACAGACTCTGCATGGTTTCTGCATGGTTTATTAAGTTGCACATGTTGTACAACTGGGGTGTTGTCAGGGTTATATCCTTGTTTCTTGTTTTAACTACTGAGATCCTTTCATGATTGGAAACCTTACTTCTGCTTCAATTGAGATTTTGGTTGTTTAGTTGATTTTCTTTGTTTGGTTTGTTTCTACAGTAATGTGTGATTTGTATTGTTTCTTCAAGGTATGCTATTGAATTTATAATGGTTTCTTTTATGTGTTGGATGAGTCTGAGAAATATGATTGTATTGGCGGCATTATTTTTAGTAGCTCTGTCTTCAAATTTTGTTTGGGTTGGTTTGGATGCAGAAATAAAGATGACTCATTTGAGATTTTTGTTTGTTTAGTTGATTACTTTGTTCGGTTTGTTTTAATTTGACTTCCCACGGTGAGATGTATGGTTTTTAAATATTTTTTTTTTAAGGTGTGCCATTGATCCTACAATTGTTTTTTTGATGGTTTGGGTGAGTTAATAAATATGATTGTATTGACTGTAGTTTTTCTCTTTCTGTTTTTGGGTAGCTCTGTCTTCAATCTTGTGACCCATTTGAGATTTTTGGTTGTTTAGCTGATTTTCTTTGTTAGGTTTGTTTCAATTAAATCTCTCACAATAAATTGTATGATTTTATATAATTTTTTTCAAGATGTGCTATTGATTTTATATTGTTTTATTTGATGGGTTGGATGAGTTAGGAAATACGATTATATTGGCTGCGGTTTATGGACCGAAAGCAGGGACAAGGAAGGGCGAGAACCCTGAGAAGGCATCGATTGAGGTTGTTTGGAAGCCAAGGACAGGGCAGAGTGGTGAGTATGGCTTTCATCATGTCCTGAGTTTGCATAATTATCATTCTTTGTTGTTTTTTGCTACTGGAAAACATTTTGGTGTATATATAGTGTGTGATACATCACTGATGCTAGTGGGCTTGGAAGTTATTTTTTCTTAGTTACTGCAAGGATACATCTATATATATGTGAATTTAGATGAATTTTATTCATATAAACTGGTATGTGAATTGTCGGCATTGTTGCATAATCATATAATTTTTCATCATGAACTTATCTTTTTCGTTTTTGAAGTCCAATTATACTTTGGATGTGGTGCTATTCAAGCTCTTTAATATGACTTTTTTTTATTTATTTCATTGTCCAGGTAAATCAGAAAAAGAATGTGAGTTGATTCTTAGAAGAACCTTGCAAAGCATTTGTCTCTTGACTGTCCATCCGAATACAACAACCTCTGTCATAGTTCAGGTGATAGTTCTCATTAAAATACTTATAATATCAATATCTTTTCCAAACTACTGTCGCTTTTATAATATATTTCATTTGAAATCTTAGTCCACAATTGGCATCATTTACTCAGACTTACTGATGGTATTTTGGTAATTTGAAGAGATGGTACATGTTGAGATAACATGCTTGTTGGAAAATAATTAGAGAATTTCATTGGATACACTACATCACATATGTTAATATCTTGAGGATATATGACAAGTATGACCCTGGCATACTGTTTTCAAATGAATGATATCTGTTTTCTTTTCTGACGAGATCCTGTTATAGTTCACTATTTAGATGTACATGATTTTGGCTGCCATACAAAATCTGACCATTGTGAGTCCTCCCTTGTTGCTTTCACGTGTCATCCTTCAAGTTATTTACTTAAATTCATGGGAGACGTTCTCTTTGTAATATAATTTTAAAATATCAATAGCTGCAATCAGGCATGGATCTGTAGGCGACATTTATCATTTCTAATATTTCGATCTCTCACCCTTCATATATGAGAAGGTTTTAGAACTTGTTAGTTATCATGGTTTCATCAAGGTTTAGTATGCAAAATGGGCTCTCAGGATGCTGATTAACAGTGAAGAACAAGCATTATCATGTGCAGTTTCTTTGAGGGAGATCTTAATAAATTGTTGAATGGATTTTGTGTTAATTTAGTGGGATTTTATATATTTTTTTTGTATTATCTGACATTCCTCTCCAGCAATAATTTACAGTCTTTCACCTTTTGGGCAGGTTGTCGCTGATGATGGTGCTGTATCTTTTGAGTAGTTTATGGTCGTTTAAGTAAATGTGTTAATACTTCTTTTTTGGGTATTCAATCATCCTGTGGTCTCTTTTTTGTGGTCGTTGGTCAAAATTCCTTGACGCTAACTTGACAGCTTCTCCCATGTGCCATAAATGCATCATGTGCTGCACTTGTTGATGCAGGATTTCCATTAAAACATCTTGCTGGTAAGATTGTCACAAACCCACTTCACACCCGCATGTTTTCATGACATAATTTAATTTGACCCCTATTTTTCAATATGTGAAGTCGCAGTTGGTTGTGGTTTATCCGAAGGTGGATCAGTGATTCTAGATCCCAGCAAGGCAGAGGAGGAGGTAATTTGCTAATCTACCTACATGTACTCTGTTTTAGTTATATAAGCATTTAAATCACAAGATCAAGCAACAGTGATATTCTCTACAGAATTCAAGACTAGATACCACAGCAATTCATCCAGGGATTATGAGGATTTCAACTTTTTTGGAGGATTTGTTCTCCATTATTGAAGTCCTGTCAATTTTTATAATTTTTTTTTTATTTCCACTTCAATTCTGGAGTTCATAATTTACCACAAAAATACCCCCTCAAAAAAAAAAAAGATTCTCATGTTACTAACGATATTTGTATCTTTGAGGTTCCATACTGATTCCATATGTACCAATATGCAGATTCGCTAAGCATTTCATCTCATGTATAGAATATTTTTGACACACACCAACTTTACAAGGCTGAACGGAGACATTCATTGATCCTCCACCACATATATTTTTCATTCTGTTGTAGCTTGCATGGCCTTGTTGCAAATAAAGGACTTGTGTGAGACCATTCCGTACCCTCATTGGTTATTTACATTTTCACAATCATCTGAGATGCATAGATATCAGATTTGGCACAGTAGTGTATTAACAACTGACTTCATTACAAGTTTACAACCAATACTGATAAGCTTTCTTTGCTAAATTAGCTGAAGTTTCAAGCCTACACCCATCTGGTCTTCCTCAATTCATCTCTCTCAGTTCTTCCTGAGGGGCTGCCACATGTGGAGGGCAAACCGGTGGAGGATGGAATCATAACATCGGTCACCCATGGCGCAATGTCAGGTAATATATTTGTGGCGAAGTCCCATCCCTAACATGCGAAACTGCAATTCAGTTTTACTAGTATAGATTTGTATGAGGTGAATAATCTGTTATTTTTTGGTTCAGTGAACGACTATCTTTGCTGCATGGAACGAGCTCAGGCTGCAAGTGCAAAGATTTCAGAGTTTCTGAGGAGAAGTCTGCAATCACAGCTACCCAGTGATCCTGCCAAAGCTTTATAGATCGTCAAGAAGAAAGAAATCATGAACTACATTGCGCATTTTTGGCATCCAAGAATCAAATGTTGTGTATCAGAGTTCTTGGTTTTGTTTTACATGTATCATGTATGTAGTAGTAGTAGTAGTTGTGTGAAGTCTGAGTAGAGCCTTTGATTGCTTGTTTTCATTTTGGAGACTCAAAATGATAATTTTGACCTATTCAATGCAAGCTGGAAGTTTATTTTTTTGATCAAGCTAGAATAATCTTACATTTTGTTTATACGAAGTGGCAATTCAAATAAATGGAGCCTGAATGTCATCCAGGTAGCATTTGGAGTTGGATTTTGGAATCTGATTTTGTAGAAAACTTGATCTCTTTCATGGTCAGTTCTATGCAATGCTGCAAAGTAATACGAAGTCAGCATGTGCAGTCGGAGCCTAAAGCGCACAGTCGGAGTCTAAAATGCACATGTGGTTGCATATGCTGTATACATGGTCGCGCATTGACCATTCGAATAGACTCATGTGTCTGTTCGAGCGGTCGTTATTTTATTTTTTATTCAGAGCATTTGAACTATCATTTGACCCCGTTCAAATAACGATTGAACGGCAGTTATACCGTTTGAATGGAAATCATGTCATTTGAACGATATGCTGTTCAAATTGCACATGCTAGATCATATGCACCAGGCATAAAAAACAGCATGTGCGGGCATATGTTAGCATGTGTGGTCGCATTTAAATCTATGGTTTTACATAGCATAATTTTTTTTTGTTACTTTTAGAAAGAAACAAAAGGTTTTAAAAAAAAATTATTCTTAATTAGGATTAATCATGAAATTTTCTTTTGTATTATTATTATATTTTAATATGGAGTTCATACCTCAAAAAAAAAACCAAACGTCTGGAAACCTCACATAAAAATATGACCTCGTTAATGAAAAACTGATTTGGATTTTGAAATAACCAAATCAAATTGATAATTGATTTAAAAAATAACCAAATTAATTTGACAATTGGTTTCAAATGTGGCATGTAACTGTATCAAACATAATTTTTATTTTGTTTATATCATAATGACATATTAGTCAAAGGAGGTTTATATACTCCATCATTCTTGCAGTATTAAACTCAACTAGTAAAAATATAAAAAGAATGCACATTCAATTTATTAAAACATGTACTTTAATTTTAAATACATGTTTTTAATTAGATTAGTGCACATTATTTTTAGAACATCAAAATATATTGGATAACAAAATTGATAGCACGAATAACTCTCCCTGATGTTATTCAATAATCAACTTGATTTGCACCGAGTAATCATTCTGTGCACCCTCTTGGGTTTGTTTCATTAGGTGGGATGTGCAAAATGATGGAAGAGGTGCCATTGACATCATTCAAAATTATACGTTATAAACTCAATCTATTTTACAGTCACCACGATTATAATATTTTACATAGAAATCATCGATATATTCCATTATATCAATACATACTCTATTATGATAAAAAGTAAAAAAATACATACATTTAATCCATACTAATATGCATATCATTTATTTTGCCAAAAAATATATATATTTTAAAATAAATGAAAGTGCAAAAAAAAAAAAAAAGTTTGGCATATTATTTTTGTTTTATTCAGTTATCAATTGTTTGATGAGAGGGGTCCGTACCCGACATCATACCGGGTCGGATCCGGATCAGTTGGGTCCGTACAAGACATCCATCGAAAACATTTTCGTAAATCTCGCAAAAACCGTACCCAGAAAGTACGACAATTAACCGGTTCGCAACCGGCGATAGCCAGTCACCAGACAAAAAAAAATTCTCTTATGGGATTTTTGTCCTTATCCGGTAAACCCAAGAGAATCCAGCGTCGCCGCACACGAGGCGGTATATTTACCAAAATACCCTCACCAAGACTCGATCACAGCCGTCCATTCCGTGGACCCTTGTCGTCCAAGTGACGTCAGCAAGTTCACAATGCTTCACAATGCACTACTGTAACACTGTTTGTCTTTACATGCAACTCTCTTCGGCCACTGCAGTCACTGAAGGACTGTAAATGCTGAATCTGTCTCTCGCTCTCTCTCTCTCTAACAATGGCGATGCCCAGCAAATGCGGAGGTACTTTCTTATGATCCAGAGTGAGTGTGTGAAAGAACAATTGAAAAATATCAGTTTTTGATTGTGGGCCCTTGTTTGTTCTCTCTTTAGATGAGGAAAAGTTGGGATCTTTGGTGGTTTTTTGGAATGTGTGGATTTAGTTATGCTTTGGGTTTCATGCTTTTTAAGTTTTTGTATAATGGGTTTTTCTTAGAAAAGTGGTTGGTTCAGTTGAAGTTTTCTGTTTTTTGGGGTTTTTGGTGGATGCTGCATTTGGTGGAATTTTGTTTGGGTTTGCTTGGAAGTGATTATTGTTATACTAAACAGTATTAAAATTAACAAGAAGTGTACTGATTTGATGAATCTGTTCTGTCGAATGGTGAAGACCGAGGCTAGAGTTGAGAGAAATGTTATACTAAACAGTATTAAAATTAACAAGAAGTGTACTGATTTGATGAATCTGTTCTGTCGAATGGTGAAGACCGAGGCTAGAGTTGGACTCTATGTCCTTAAGACTTTGATCGCCCCGCACTGGTGCTCACGGGTTCCGGCGATAGTCTCCCAGGATACAACGGTCAGATCGTCCTCTGGTAGCAGCACTTCAAACCAAAGAACCAGCGAACCTCCTGTGTTTTTGGAACTCTCTCTTACTTGAATGCAATGGAGACTCGAATGCAAACTCTTTTTGTCTGGAATGCCTATTGCAGTGAATGAATTTTTTATTCCTAAAAATGCAGAGATTGAGTGGTATTTGAATAGGGAAGAATTGGTTGAAGAGACTCTTGGAGGAGTCTCTTCCTCTGTTCAGTTTTTCCTGAAACAGAGTCTCAAGCACCCATTGATTCAAATAATCAACGGTCCGATCGTAACCGTCGATCCGACGGTCCACATTGCATCTACGGATCCATTCGATCAACGGTCCGGATTTAATCCGATCATCCCACATCACATCTACCGATCGACGGCCCGGATTTCATTTGATCAGAATGATCTCCACCGTCCGATCAGACAAAAGGTCCAAAAAGAAAAGGCTCCAGCTCCTAGCGACGATGCGTAGTGCCAAGTGCGCCCTAAAACGCCCAATACGCCCTCGCGCGCGCGTGCGACGCGCGCCGCGCGTGGTGGTGCTACGCACCACCCCGCTTGGAAAGGTCCACCATAGGGTGTCCACCAAAACCAATTCACTAGAGTACATGGAGCCCATCTTATAAATCCTCAATACTTTTTGTTTTTAACCGATGTGGGACTAAAGCTTTTTCTTCCCCAACCACCAACCACTTTCATCATGTTATTTGGAGAACTTTGATTCAATTTTCTCATTCATCCAAACTTGGTTTTGATAATGTTAATATACTACGTTCATCTACTCAACGAGAGGAACGCAATCCAATGGGTTTCCACTAAATATAATTATTGGAACCCAAACTCATTTTAACCCCAAATTGGTCAAAACCCAAGTTGTTCCAACAATCCCCCACATGAATGAAAATTGGTTATATTATGCACATGATAATGCAGACACTAGAGAGAGTACTTTGGAAAATTACTGCTTGGGGAAAGGTAGCTTTTGACCTTGAACCTTCCCTAGTGAAAACTATCGGATTTACAGGCTAATCAGTGAACATGATGTCTTGAACTGTTCAGCCATAGTTGTAAACCAAGACAATTGTTTTCACACAGTTCTTTTCCTAACACAGTTGGTTCTCACGGATGTGTTCATTTTGGCCCTGAACAACTCCTGGTATTCCTGAGTGCTTTTAGAGAATTCAGCCATATAATTCTCATAGAAGCGGCCACACTTCACACTCATATAGGTGAGTCCTATGAAGAGTATCCTGCCATACTCCACTTGGCTTTCCAAGATATAGGAATCATTAAAAGCAACACTTAACCTGATTCACGCTGCAGGTTGCACTGTTTCACCATAGGAACGGGTAGGAATTTTTATCTCCTCAGTGCTCGATGGAGTCATACATAACTTAGTTGTCCCATTGAACCTAGATCTTGGGATCTCCAGTCAACTAGGTTGGGTTACCATTATGATGACTATTTGGATATAGGCTTCAATCCCATTCCCCTTGATGATCTGTACACTTGCTCTCTAGTCAAACCTTTAGTAAACGGATCCGCAAGGTTGTCTTTTGACTTTATATAATCGATCGATATTATACCATTCGAGAGCAGTTGTTTCACAGTATTGTGTCTTCGACGTATGTGTCGAGACTTTCCATTATAGATGTTACTCTGTGCCCTTCCAATCGCCGATTGACTGTCACAATGTATACATATTGCGGGCACAGGTTTTGGCCAAATTGGAATGTCCTCTAAGAAATTTCGAAGCCATTCAGCCTCTTCTCCTGCTTTGTCCAAAGCAATGAATTCAGATTCCATGGTGGATCTGGCAATACATGTCTGCTTTGAGGACTTCCATGACACGGATGCACCTCCAAGTGTAAAAATATATCCACTAGTGGACTTTGAGTCTTTTGTGTCAGATATCCAGTTTGCATCGCTATAGCCTCGAGAACGGCTGGATATCTCGTGAAGTGCAATCCATAAGTCTGGGTGTATCTTAGATATCTAAGAACCCTGACTATCGCCTTCCAGTGATCATGTCCTGGATTACTGGTAAACCTACTTAGTTTATTCACTGAGTAGGCTAAGTCTGGACGTGTGCAGTTTGTCAAATACATTAGACTGCCAATAATTCTAGAATACTCTAGTTGTGATACGCTTTGACCATTATTTTTAGACAAGTGTAGATTTACATCTACAGGTGTCTTCGCTTGACCATCATCATTCTTATTGAATTGTTCCAGTATTTTCTCAACATAATGTGATTGAGACAATACCAGTCCATCAGATATTCTAGAAATTTTTATTCCTAGAATCACATCGGCCAAGCCCAAGTCCTTCATATCGAACTTGTCAGTCAACATTCTCTTGGTAGTTTTAATGATATCATTATTACTACCAATTATTAGCATATCATCTACATAAAGGCATACAATGACATATCCTTTTTGAGTGTTCTTGCATAGACACATTTGTCACACTCATTAATCTTGAAATCATTCGATAACATTACATTATCGAATTTTTCATGCCATTGTTTCGGTGCTTGTTTTAATCCATAAAGTGATTTAACAAGTCTGCACACCTTCCTTTCATGTCCAGGAGCAATGAACCCTTCAGGTTGTTCCATGTATATCTCCTCATCCAATTCACCATTCAAAAATGCAGTCTTAACATCCATTTGATGTATTTCCAAATTATGTAGTGCTGCAATAGCAATCAACATTCTAATGGATGTTATTCTGGTCACTGGTGAATATGTATCAAAATAGTCCAAGCCTTCCTTTTGCTTGTACCCCTTGGCAACAAGTCTGGCTTTGTACTTGTCGATTGATCCATCTGCCTTCATCTTCTTTTTGAAGATCCACTTGCACCCTAAAGGCTTATTTCCTGGTGGAAGATCCACTAGTTCCCATGTGTGGTTCTGCATGATGGATTCAATCTCACTGTTTATAGCCTCTTTCCAAAATGGTGCCTCAGGAGTGGACATCGCTTCCTTAAAGCTTTGAGGCTCATTTTCTAACAAGTATGTTAGAAAATCAGGACCAAATGACTTTACAGTCTTGTCCTCTTACTGCGTCTAGTGTCATCCATAGACTCATTAGACTCTTGGTCTATGGTCCCTTGATGGCTACTTGATGCAGTGTCATAAGTTCTCTTGTGAGAACTTCCTTCTTGTGCATTTTTACATGGAAATATGTTCTCAAAAAATGAAGCATTCCTAGACTCAATAATTGTATTAACATTAATATCAGGAATGTCAGATTTATGCACAAGAAAACGATATGCACTACTGTTATATGCATAGCCAATGAAAATGGAATCAACGGTCTTTGGTCCAATCCTAACTCTTTTGGGGTTAGGGACTGCCACTTTTGCAAGACACCCCCACACTTTTAAGTATTTGTAGGAAGGTTTCTGCCTTTCCATAACTCATGTGGTGTCTTGTCCATTTTCTTATGAGGTATTTTGTTGAGGATGTGATTTGCGGATAGCAAAGCCTCCCCCCACAAGTTCTGGGGTAAACCCGAACTTATCAACATGGCATTCATCATTTCTTTTAAGGTACGGTTCTTGCGTTCAGCAACGCCATTTGATTGGGGTGAATAGGGGGCTGTTGTTTGGTGAATAATTCCATGTTCTGCACAAAATTCCCCAAAAGGGGTTTCATATTCACCACCCCTATCACTCCTTAGTACCTTTATTTTCTTGCCAAGTTGATTCTCTACCTCATTTTTATAATGTTTGAACATTAATATGGCTTCATCTTTACTTTTCATTAAGTAAACATAACAGTATTTAGTGCAATCATCAATAAAAGTAATGAAATACTTTTTACCACCTCTAGTTTGCACAAATTTCAGATCGCATACATCACTATGAATTAATTCTAGAGGTTCAGAATTTCTTTCTGCAGATTTGAAAGGAGTTTTTGTTAATTTTGATTCCACACATACTTCACATTTATGGTTTAAATCAATTTTAAACTTAGGCAATAATTCCATGTTAATTAATCTACGCAAAGTATTAAAATTAACATGTCCTAGCCTATCATGCCACATATCACATGACTCAAGCATATAAGCGGAAGCATTCACTTTATTAATAATAGGCATAACAGTTATTACATCCATTTTGAATAAACCATTGCTAAGATACCCTTTGCCCACATACACCCCATTCTTTGTGAGTACAAATTTGTCAGACTCGAAAACCAACTTGAACCCATTCTTGCTTAACAGTGATCCGGAGACTAAGTTCTTTCGGATGTCTGGTACATGCAGTACATCGTTAAGAGTGAGTTCCTTCCCGAGGTCATCTTCAACACAACTTTTCCCATGCCTTCCACTTTGGATGAAGATGAGTTTCCCATGAACAGTTGCTCACCATTCTTCACTTCAATGTATGAAGAGAACATCTTCTTGTCCGAACATATGTGACGAGTAGCACCAGTGTCCACCCACCATTCCTTGGTGTTGATCACCAAGTTCACTTCGGAGACCACGGCTGAAAGTTTGATGTCGGAAACTTCTGTTGCAAGTTTTTCTTCCTCGGTCACGTGCACATGTCCGGCCTTCTTTTTCTCGTTCTCTTGTGCCTTGCGGATTCTGCAATCCTTAGAACGGTGACCGATTTTGTTGCACGTGTAGCACTTCCCCTTGAACTTTTTGTTGGGCCCTCCATTCTGATTTGGGCCTTTTCCGGGGTGCTTCCTCTTTTTGTTGGTTTTCTGTCCACCATCCTCCACAATGTTGGCTTTGGACTCCATGGAGTGATTTACCGTCTTCTTTTCTGAAGTGCGGTTGTCCTCCTCGATCCTCAGTCGAACTATTAAGTCCTCAAGCCCCATCTCCTTGCGCTTGTGCTTCAAGTAATTCTTGAAGTCTTTCCAAGATGGTGGCAATTTTTCAATCAGAGCAGCCACTTGGAAAGATTCACTAAGCACCATACTTTCTGCACTTATTTCATGCAGAATGAGTTGAAGCTCTTGGACTTGACTTATGACAGTCTTTGAATCAACCATTTTGAAGTCAAGAAACCGGCCGACAACGAATTTCTTCGTTCCGGCATCTTCTGTCTTGTACTTCTTTTCCAAAGACTCCCAAAGTTCTTTAGCAGTTTTGATCGGGCTATACACGTTGTACAACGCGTTGTCCAATCCATTGAGGATATAATTCCTGCACAGGAAATCCGCATGTTTCCATGCATCCGCAGCACAGATCAACTCTTTGTCATTGTCTTTGTCCTGCAGTTTCGGAGCCTCCTCCGTCAGAAACCTGGCCAAGTTCAGGGTGGTGAGATAGAACAGCATTTTCTGTTGCCATCTCTTGAAATCCGTCCCATTGAACTTCTCCGGTTTCTCTCCATGAGAGACATGGGTTGGAACTGTGACAGGTACAGGCACAGCCACAGCCACAGAGGATGGATTGGTCACGGGGGTTGTTGGGTTGGTAGACATCTGTTACAACCAAAGTTATAACACAAAAATCAATATCAGGATTCTAAACAGAATCGGTCGGTACAGACTTCTATGAATAGAATTGTGTATATATAATACTATTTTGTAAAACAGGATCAAAGTCTTAAGAATGTTATACTAAACAGTATTAAAATTAACAAGAAGTGTACTGATTTGATGAATCTGTTCTGTCGAATGGTGAAGACCGAGGCTAGAGTTGAGAGAAATGTTATACTAAACAGTATTAAAATTAACAAGAAGTGTACTGATTTGATGAATCTGTTCTGTCGAATGGTGAAGACCGAGGCTAGAGTTGGACTCTATGTCCTTAAGACTTTGATCGCCCCGCACTGGTGCTCACGGGTTCCGGCGATAGTCTCCCAGGATACAACGGTCAGATCGTCCTCTGGTAGCAGCACTTCAAACCAAAGAACCAGCGAACCTCCTGTGTTTTTGGAACTCTCTCTTACTTGAATGCAATGGAGACTCGAATGCAAACTCTTTTTGTCTGGAATGCCTATTGCAGTGAATGAATTTTTTATTCCTAAAAATGCAGAGATTGAGTGGTATTTGAATAGGGAAGAATTGGTTGAAGAGACTCTTGGAGGAGTCTCTTCCTCTGTTCAGTTTTTCCTGAAACAGAGTCTCAAGCACCCATTGATTCAAATAATCAACGGTCCGATCGTAACCGTCGATCCGACGGTCCACATTGCATCTACGGATCCATTCGATCAACGGTCCGGATTTAATCCGATAATCCCACATCACATCTACCGATCGACGGCCCGGATTTCATTTGATCAGAATGATCTCCACCGTCCGATCAGACAAAAGGTCCAAAAAGAAAAGGCTCCAGCTCCTAGCGACGATGCGTAGTGCCAAGTGCGCCCTAAAACGCCCAATACGCCCTCGCGCGCGCGTGCGACGCGCACCACCCCGCTTGGAAAGGTCCACCATATGGTGTCCACCAAAACCAATTCACTAGAGTACATGGAGCCCATCTTATAAATCCTCAATACTTTTTGTTTTTAACCGATGTGGGACTAAAGCTTTTTCTTCCCCAACCACCAACCACTTTCATCATGTTATTTGGAGAACTTTGAATTCAATTTTCTCATTCATCCAAACTTGGTTTTGATAATGTTAATATACTACGTTCATCTACTCAACGAGAGGAACGCAATCCAATGGGTTTCCACTAAATATAATTATTGGAACCCAAACTCATTTTAACCCCAAATTGGTCAAAACCCAAGTTGTTCCAACAATTATTAGGGTTCACCAAGATGAATATTTGGAATGTTAATCAGACTCTCAATTAGTGAATTCGGAGCTATGTTTGTGTTTTTGGACTTGCATTGTTGATGGTTATTGGGAATGGTTTTATCGGATTACAGAAATTCTCATTTGGGCATATTTGTTGTTCTCAACTCCCAAGTTCGTGAATTTAAATATGTTTGTTTTTTGTGTTTGCATGTTGTAATGTCACCTCAAATTTGTTAAAATTTAGACCCCACTTGAGTTCTTGGTTGTCTCACATGTTAAAATTTGCTTCTTTGTGAACCCTTGATCAATATTTAGATTTTTCGGCTGATTTTTACAGGACAGGAAGCATAAAGTTTGATTTTTGTTTGAATTGAATGGAAGATTGGATGGCTAGGTCTAAGAAACCATGTCAAACCAGAACAAGAAGACTGGTTTTGGTGATGGGGATGTTTGCCTCTGTTGTTCTTGTGTTTCGATCTTTCTCTTTCAACACTCGAAGTGTTATGTCGCCTTCATTTCCTCTCCTCGAGATGCCGGTGCTACAAAAGAGAAGCCCGTCGAGCGAGGATATCTCTTCTCCCAATTCGATGAGGTTTGGTGAATTCTCCCTCTTGAGTGACTCGACGAATTCCACACAGACATCAGTAGTTATTGAGGTGGTAGAGAAAAATAAAACTTCTGAGGTCAAAGAAGATAACAGGGTTGATGAAGATGGAACAAATATGGATGGTGATTCAGACGACGATTTTGAGGTGGATGGAGATGGAGATCCTGATAATGAGTTTTTGATTGACCTTGGTGATGGTTTCCTACTCGAAAAAATTAAAGGCCCGGATGGATACATCACATTAGAAAAGTCTAAAATCATGAAAAATGGATCTTTCAGAGAACAAGACAGTGTTGGAAAATCCAATACAAGTTTGGTGTTGGAGGATGTCAGTGGTTTGAATGATGGTTTTCCAGAGGAGAAGAATGTAGAATTGAACAACTCCACAAATCCAAATAAAACCAATGGTTCTTTGCCTTCTTCACCCTCATTAGTCTCCGTAGTTCCTCATGAGGACGGGCTAATCCGAGAAAAGGTGGATGCCAACGCAAATGGTACTTCCATACCTGTTGTTTCTGACATTCTTTCCAAGGTTGATGATATGGGGGCGTCGAGTAATGGTTCAATCATGACAAATTCTGTCTCTACTGATGCTGGAAGCGTTTCTATGAAGAAGAAGAAGAAAAAGAAAGTGAATCCACCAGCGACAATGTCAGAGATGAATGATATATTGATTAAGAATCGTGCCTCCTCTCGTGCCATGGTACGACATTTTATACTCTAAAAATGTTGATTGATGAAAAATAGTTTTTTTAGTTGTAATTCAATCTTTTTGCAATTTGTTGTAGAGACCGCGCTGGTCCTCAGCACATGATCAGAAACTTTTGGGTATAAAGGCACTGATCGAAAATGCTCCAATTGTGAGGGCTGATCGGGAGCTCCACATGCCGGCTTTTAGGAACATCTCCATGTTCAAAAGGTAAGCCGATTTATCTCATGTGGTCTAAGCACTGTTATTCATAGTGATCAACTGCGAAGGATATAACAAATTCGATTAATTCTCTTTTTAGCTTGCCTTAATTCACTACTAAGAAAGCATATTTGTTTCTAACTTATAATGTAGATGGATTCTGCATGATATGCATTGGAAAGGTTATGATTGGGCTGTCCAATTCTAAGATACATTAGTGTCATGAATTGTGTTTGTGCACAATATTGGAAGGAAAATGAAGGGATATGGATCAAAGGAAAAATAATGGAAATGAAATCATTTTTTCTTTGACCAGTTTTTCTGTTATACGTGCCCGTGATGGGTTATGTTTGTAAATTTACATGCTAAATAATGATAATTTTCAATGTTACGATTGCAGGGTTAATTTTAACGTAAGCTGAATTTAATTATGTAAAATAAACAATTTATTTCATTGGACACAAACCAGCAAATTAAGCTGTCTATAATACTTATATATACTTGACTTGTAGGAGCTACAATTTGATGGAACGAACACTGAAGGTCTATGTCTACAAAGAGGGAAGCAAACCAGTCTTTCACCAGGGACCAATCAAGGGGATTTATGCTTCCGAGGGTTGGTTTATGAGGCTTATGGAGGGAAACCGTCAGTACACTGTGAAGGACCCCAGGAAGGCCCATCTCTTCTACCTGCCTTTCAGTTCGCGCAATCTGGAGTTCTCTCTCTACGTGCCCAATTCACATAACAGACACAATCTGGTAGACTATTTGGAGAGCTACGTAGACAAGATCGTATCAAAGTATCCCTACTGGAATAGGACCGGTGGAGCTGACCATTTTCTAGTTGCATGTCATGATTGGGTAAGCCCATTAAGGCATCATTTCCCTATTTGGAACTAGTTGTTAAACTGTTTCTGCTTCTGCAAAATCAATTTTCTAATAATTGGATCAAGCGTTTTTTTTTTCAATTAACATTAGCTTTTGGTTTCAGGTTTTGGATTTTTTGTGTTAGAAGTCAACAATGCAGCTTTTTATGAAAACATTGGTTGACAGTACCTTTTATGAAAAACCTGTTTTTTGAAAAGTGGTTCTAAATGGGGTTTCAAGTCTTACCAGACACAAATATACATGGTTGTTTGGAAATTGAGTATGGGTAGTTTAATGCATGATTGTTTTCAAACGCTTCTAATGATCCCAACCTTTAATGAAAGCTAAAAACAATTTTTTGTTATAAAAAACAGCCTTTCAGGAATCCAACAAAAGTTTTTGTTATAAAAAACAGCCTTTCAGGAATCCAACAAAAGTTTACTTCTTGAAAAGCTAATTTCAAAAGCTGCTTTAAGTGAAAAGCTATTTTTCAACCATTATCCAATCACGGTCATTTCCTAAAGTGTTCAAAGGTTTACAATATATAATCGTCATTGTAGTCATGAGAAATGTAATTCTTTTGCCTATTTTAACAGGCACCGTACGAGACTCGACATGCTTTGCGACGCACAATTCGTGCCCTTTGCAATGCAGACATCACCGACGGGTTCAAAATAGGCAAGGATGTCTCCCTCCCCGAGACATACGTTCGGTCCGCACGCAACCCACTCAGAGATCTCGGAGGAAGACCGGCACGTGAAAGGTCCATCCTTGCCTTCTTCGCAGGGAACATGCATGGGAGGACACGCCCCATATTGATCCAGCATTGGGAGAACAGGTGCTAAATTAAGGAAAACTGTTCATTATATTATTATGAGAAGAACATAAAAATGCTCTAGTTATAGATACGAAAAAAAGAAAAAAAAAGATGGATCCAGTTAGTGTTGTATCCCTCAGTTTTTGTCAATCCCTCGTTGGGGACTGACAAAAGCGGATCCAGACATAATGAACTACCCTTACATAATGTCTCTTTAACAACAGGGATCCAGATATGAAGATCCTCGGTCCGATGCCCCCGGGGGTGAAGAGCAAGATGAACTACATCCAGTACATGAAGACGAGCAAGTACTGCCTCTGCCCAAGGGGGTATGAGGTGAACAGTCCACGCGTGGTGGAGGCAATCTTCTACGAGTGCGTTCCAGTGCTCATGTCAGACAATTACGTGCCCCCGTTCTTTGAGGTACTGGACTGGGATGCGTTCTCAGTGACCGTGGAGGAGAAGGACATTCCAAGGCTGAAGGAGATATTGTCGGCAATACCGGAGGAGAGGTACCTGGAGTTGCAGAATGGGGTGAGGAAGGTGCAGCAGCACTTTGTGTGGCACAGTAAGCCTGTCAAGTATGATCTGTTTCACATGGTGCTTCACTCAGTGTGGTTCAATAGGTTGAATCAGATCAAAATTAGATGATACAAAATGGTGGGTTGTTTTTTTTTTTTTTTTAATTCATGGATTAATGTGTGTGGTTAATAGGTTCTTTTATGAACTTTCTTTTGTTGCATTTGATGTTCATTGTGGGAAAATATTTACAACCAAGTTTGAAGTTGTACATACCAGATGGAATAAGATCTTGATTTTGTGCTAGTTCTGTTGGAAAAAGGTTTTGTGATCTAGCAATGTCATGTTTTATCATCTTTACAACCCTCCCTGCAGTCTGGTATATCTCAATAGCTGTTAAAAGAGATATATTGTCATTATTTTATTTGCATATATAACCTCAAATATTGCATCTCACACTTTGACATTTGCATAATAAGTAATTTTATGTTAAAAAGAAAATGATTTATTGAGCTCTCTTTGTGGTCCTTTAGAGTCTGCACTAGCCAAACTTTCCTTGAAACTATGTAAAGCAACAAAAAAGAAATTTCTTAAATCTTGAGACTGATTTCAGTTTGTAAAGAAATGATATATTCTTTATAAAATCAAACAAAAATCCAAAATAAATAATTAATGAAAACCATACAAAAACTTAATATCATTAATAAATCAATCAAATAATTAAGTAGATAGATTGTTTGTTGATTTCAAACTTAAATTAATTTAAAAAACAAATAATCCATCAATTAATTTTAATTAATTTCAAATAATCTAAAAATATAATTAAAAAATCTATCTATAACTATTTCAGATAATCTATTTTTGTTTGTTAATTTTAAATTTCAAATGATAAATCTATGTAATCTAATTTAATAAATCTCTCGTCCATCGGGCTTTGGATAACTGCTTGCCTTGATTGGGCGGCGGTTGTCCCCTCCTTATTTCACTTCCTTTGTTGTTATTATTTGCTCTTCTACTCTCCTCCCTCCCATTTCAATAATTATTATTACACTTAGTACTTAATGATAATATCTACTTTGTTAAAAAAAATAAAAGTAAAATTAGATTTAATAGATTTTATTTTTTAGAATCAAAACAAATACATATATTTCATAAGTGTTGATACACTCGTTTCATTTTTTGTTTTGCAACCCCATCTACAATCTAGGAATGATCCCCTTACACCTCCTATGCATTACAATAATACAATATATATTACACTATCATAATGTGTACTGTATTATCATAATATGAAAATTAATTTTTTTATTTTTTTTTCAAAATATATTAGTAATATCTCAATATATATTTTATGTTTATTTGGATGAATGTGTATTAAAAAAACAATGAGGACTGCGGCGGAAAGACTGAATACAAACAGAATGCAGGGGCGGCGCCAAGTGTAGCAATATGGGGTCAATTGACCCCAGCAAACTTTTGAAAAATATTAAACTACCTAACCCACACATCAAATTCTTGAAAAAAATTAAACTACTTGACCCCACAGCAAGTATAACTATATTTACATATTAACCCAAAGCCCATTAAAAAAAGAAAAAAACGTGGGATACTCATAATCTCGGATTGTATGGATTGTATATTTATTGTGCGTTCAATTTTTAAAACAACCACATTATACTTAACATTCACCAAAAAGTAAAAAAAACCTACGTCCCTATCCCACCTTACATATATTAAAAAAAATTGGGACCCTTTGTCCCTTTTTCTTCTGTAAAGTCCGTAGACCCTCGCCACACAAATGTGTCGATCACCCACGTTGTCGATCGGCGATCGCCGCTTCCAATAATCTCTGATCATGTTGTCAGTTTCATATTCCTACTTTGTTTCAGGTATCTAGTCATGAATTTAATTTTAATTTATGTATTTTTTTTAATTTAATCTAAAACTCTCTCATCATTGCATAATCATGTATGAATAATAAACAAAATTAATCAAGATTACACATTTTTTTCCTTGACATGCCTGTGTATCAAAAGCCCTTTCACGGCTTCACCTGTCTGCTTAGATAATTATAAAAAATCATGGATTTGGTTTGAATCTTTAGTTGATTAGTTGTTAGATTTTTTATGTATTTATGTTTATTAAAAAATTTATTTTACAAATTTTGCTATTTTTTTAATGGATAAATTTTTAAAGAGAAAATCAACTATAGAACAAGATTTTTTTCCTACCAAAGAAAATTGTGGTGCTAAGTAAAGTCATGTTAATGTGAACAATCTTCCTTCAAATTCAGGGCTAAGAAAAAAATTTCAACTTATCATCCTAATAATCGTGATGAAATAAGAAGAGCATATATCCAAAAGGGTTTTTGTCAACCTTTGGAGCATAAATTCCCTCAAAGAGATTTGGTGGAGTCTTGCATTGATTTAATTCCGCTTGGTTTAAAGAATATGGTAATTGGTTGGAATACAACATTGAAAATGATGCAGTATTTTGTTTATGTTGTTATTTATTCAGATCTAATACTAATTTTCAAGTGGGAAGCGATGCTTTTTTATTAATGTCAGTTTTTAAATGACCCCATCTATAAAAATTCCTGGAGCCGCCACTGACAGAATGTACATATCACATACTCCATATCTATATTCTATACTCTATATCCTAAAGCATTGCAGTAATGTCAAAAGTTTTCATCTAAGATGACAATCTCATAATTTTGTGGGTCTATCAGTATTGTTTTCATCGAATGGGCTATATGCAATTCAGTCCCCAAGTCTCCAATATTTATAACCAGGTCACGGCCAAAAGTTTTCATCTAATAGGTTATTTTCCATTAAGCCCCCAAGTCTCCTATGTTCATAACCAGGTCCCTAAACAAAATCGGTCAATTTTATCAATTACCTGGTTTGTTTGTAGATAGACCCCCAGATTCTGATATTTACAATAAAATGCTTGACAAAAATTGACTAATTTTGTCATTTTTTGTGAAATATTTAAATTTTGGCCCTCAGTTTCAACCAGTTTTACAATCAGCCCCTATCTATATTACAAAGAGATCCTTAATTCAGATTTTTAGATTTATAACAAAGTTTCTAATATCAAAACATGACTTGTCAAACTTCAAATCATATCCACATTTTCCTTTTTGGACCATTAAGATACCTATAAAATTATAAAATAAATATTTTAGTCTCATTACATAAGTTCATAAAGTTATTTATAAGAAATCTTTACTACTATTTCAGTTTTCATTTTCATATTTACATTGATTATCATAAAATTGACTATTCCGCAAATTTTTGTAAATTTTTTTTATTTCACGCAACAAGTGTATTTATTTGATACTTGACTGTCTCTCCTTTCCTCCCTCTCCCTTTGTAAATATTAAATAGGGGATTTTGTTTTTCAATAAAAAAATTTAAATCAGTTTATTAATTATTAAGGTCATAAATATTATTAACTATTTGTTATTAAAAACATTATAATATATATCAGTGTCAAAATCTTTTAGAGCAGAAGGATGAATAATTTTAGATATCAGAATATCGGTTTATTTTTAAATTTTTTGTTACTCCTTATTTATTAAATTTTTTAAATTTCACTACGTTATTTTTGGAGAAATGAAACTTACAAAATCATTTATGATGTTACCTGATAAAATTTTATTTTGTTTACCTATGAGTCTAAAATAATATATATGTACATATTTTCTTAATGTGGCTTATGAATTAGGACGTTTCCCTATGATTTAGTCATTCAAATCAGAAATAACATCATTTGCTCATGCCTTATACATTTTGAAATCATCATATAATTTATAGGGGGGGAGTCAATTAGGATTTTCATGAACAAATTGTCCATGTCTATGGATTTGTAAATCTTGTGTTTTTCAATCAGGACATTGGTTCGTGGACAAAAAGTCCAGTGTTATTCAATTGAGACATTATTTCGTGTACAAAAAGTCCAGCGTTATTCGATTGAGACATTATTTCTTTTAACAAAACTCTTTTATAATTTTTATCCCATGCCTTTCATTTATTTTTTCCTTTATTTATCATCTTTTTTTCTGAATGTCCATTTGTATGAAATATTGCTATCACCTCATATGTTTGCTAAATATATATGAGAATGATAGATTTGCTTGTGTTTTAACCATGCATATTTTTTTTATAATGTTTAGACATATATAAAAATAAAATTAAGCATATGTATATATATGTCTAGATATACTGATTGCTTTTATTTTATTTTTTATTTAAAGTAATATAATGACTACTTTTATTTTTTTATTTTAAGTAATATAATTTATTATTTTATTTCATTATATTTGAAGAGGTGTAATATATGATTTTTATATAATATATATATTTCCTTATTTTTTATTGTCTTTCTAATTAAAAACTCATCACTCCCCTCTATAAAAGCTTATGAAATTTTCTCTCTATAACAGAAAAAAAAGGTTAGCTCATTGTGGATTTTTCTCAATATAAGGTATTTTTTCTCTATTTTTTTTATATTTTAGATTGATTGTTTTTAATGAAGAAGAATTTTCTATGAATGTAAATATATATGAAATATTGATATTGACTCATATGTATAGCTAAACATATGTGAGATGATCGTGACATCTATATTCATGGTGAACTAATGTAATATTATCTTGCTAAAAATGGTTTTTATTAATATTTATTATATTAAATTATATTTTATGTTGGGTATGGTGAGTTCTTTATTTGTTATTTAAAAATTCAAAAACATTATTGTGTTTATTAATAGAAATCCATATGTAAAAAGAGTCTGTTAAAGTCTGTGAAAGTTTATAAAAGTCCATGAGAGTGATTTGTGAAAGTCTGCAAATGTTTGTGAAAGTCTGTAAAAGTCCAGGAGAGTGATTTGAGAAAGTCTACAAATATCTGTGAAAGTTTATGACAGTACATGAGAATCAATATGTGAAAGTCTGCCAATGTATATGAAAGTTTGTGAAAATCCATGAGAGTCAATCTGTGAAAGTCTGTAAAAGTATGTAAAAGTCTGTGAAAGTGTGTAAAAGTCTGTGAAAATCCATAAGAGTCAATCTACGAAAGTCTGTAAAAGTATGTGAAAGTCTGCAAAGTCTACAAAAGTCCATCACTTAAACAATGTCCACAGAAATCCATCAAAGTCCGTATCGACTACCCCAATTAAAGTCTAAAAAATAAGTAGACTTTATTTTAGTATTTTATTAACTCTCGCGAATGCGTACGCAAAAACTAGTATTATACAACTGAACAGTTCTCCCATGTTGTGTAAGAAAAAATAGGGAGGTTCCTGATATTATATTATTATATACCATATAATAATGTCAAATTTTGTCTTTTTTTAAAATTATGGATAATGACCCACCTGGTGGGGTAGGTGGGAGCCAGTGTAAAGACTTGATAACGATCGGCCGCTTTGTTTGAATTAGCAAAAATAAAGGCACCCACTCTCTTCGATCCATTATCGCTCAAAACAATCAAACCCTCATGGTCTGTTAAAAAATGCAACTAAAATGATGGGTTTGATTGAATACAAGGTAAAAGTTCTCTCCTTTCTGATTTTCCCCTTGTGTTTTTGGCGTTTCATTTACTGTGGAAGTCTGTCTCTGAATTGGGCTTTCGTAAATGTGTCCCATTTTTCATCCGGGTATCATGGATTGATGTTTGGTTGTCAATTTGTCATATTTACTTGTGATCCAGAGATGGGTACTATGTGAATTGGTTGTTTGGTTTTGTTCCTCATGATGTGGATTGGTTGTTTGGTTTTGTTCCTCATGATGTGGAAACTGGGTTTTCATGAATGTCTCGTTTTTTCTGTAGGTTCCATGAATTGATGTTTGTTGTCTTACTTGCTTGTGATCTATTGATGTGTTTTATGTGAATTGGTTATTTGGTTTTGTTCCTCTTGATGTGAATCTATCTATGGATTGGGTGTTGCCGAATGTCTCTCATTTTTATCTCCATACATTGATGTTTGTTGTATATTCTTACGATCCATTGATGGGTTTTTTGTGAATTGGTTGTTTGGTTTGTCATTCCCTTATCTGTTTGAATTTTGTTCTGGGTTGGGTTTTTTTGAGCTTTGAATAAGGGTTTGTGAGATTTGTTGCGTTATTTCCCTGATTTGTTGAGATTTTTATTTCTCAAGACTGTTTACCATTAGGGACTGAACTGCAATCCTTTAACTGTGTAGGTGCAATTGGTGTTCTCTTCTTGTAGATGACTAAACATAGAAATGATCTTTCCATTTTACGTTATGTTGTGTGGATTTTGAATAATGACATCTTCTGTGTTTGGTTTTTTTTTTTATAGTTTTGGTTGCAATTTCAATATCGTATCACATTTATGTTAAACTTCTGAGTTGGACTTTGATTTGTTTCCTTCGAAGACGTCTTTTTTGGGCCGTCCTCAATATATGATGGATATTCAGTATGGGTTTTTACATTTTCCTTCACTATATGTAAATATTTCAACAAGTTGGACTGCACTTGCCCAAAAAAAAGTTGGACTGCAGTTGGATTTTATGAATAATAGCGCCTGTGTGGATTTTACAAATCAGTATTTTCAAATTTTTTTTAATTATCTATTCTAATTTATCTAATATGGCATGCTATCAACTTACAACTGCACTCCAAGGTATTAAGCTATGTTTCACTTTGGAGTTTAGATTGTTTTTCAAGTTTCATGAGAACAGTGAATTTTAATTTTCTGCAATGTTTGTGATGTCATCCCAAACATGTTGATTTCTTTGCACGTGCTCTCACACCTGAACTGCTGTAAACATCTGTGATGACTGGTTAGGATATCTATTATCTAATTCTATTCAAGTTTTCCCTTTGATTCGTAATATCAATATCTCATGCCATTCTATTTATTAATTGTATAGATTTTTGCAAGCGGCTTTCTCTTATATAATTAAAATTGATGCATATAACTTTTAGATGTTGGTCATTAATTTTTCAGGAATCATTGGATCCATTGAAGATACTGAAGTTATGAAGATGTACCTGTAATTCCTTCAAATGTGGGTACTTGTATATTTACTTTTCTACGCTCCAAATTGTGGACATGATATGGAAACTCTCGAATAGCCTGTTTTTGCTTTGATTCGGGTTTTGGTGGATAATAATAAAGCACATCCATTTTGCAGGATAAGAGCTGTGGTGGGAATGCTGGGCATCTGTCTGCATCTCTGACATTATCTATCAATGGATGATTTTTTTATGCGTATTGTGTCTTTAACCTCGTATTTAAGGGACAGACTCATTCATTTTGTAGGTGAGCTCTTTCTCTTATTGTAATTTTGAGTCATGTGGTCTTTATCTTAGATGTGATTCTAGGGTATTTTGGCTTTTAGATCCATTATAGATATTCAAGGATCCGTGGTATAGAGATGTCCACATGATGCATATATAGAGAGAGTGGAACATATTTTCTTTATGCTATTGAAGCTAAGAATCTAACAATTGTACATTTTGTTACTACAGAGGATCTTCTGTTCAGAGATGTCAGCAGATTCTTTCATATTCCGGCAATTCCCTCTTATCGTCCACATTCAGGATCCCCATGTTGCACTTATCAATCCTCTCCCAAAAACTGTTCACCATCCTTTGAGCCTTCTGATTATGGTACTCATATTTTGATCCCTGGAAGGAGCGTTAGAACAGGATCGCATGTTGCAGTGAGAAAGTATAGCTCACTAAGTTTCTGTGCCATCTTTCAGGGGTATAATTTTGTTTTTGATTGTGTTGAATAATGGAACTCAACAAATAACATTCTTCCTGCTTTCGTAAGTCATTACAATCAGTTCCATAGTAATTTAAGAACTCTTTTTTTTTTTACTGAAATCATTTATGAAATATAAAAGTGTTTAAGAACTCGAGCAGAGCTTGTTCTTTTGTCCAGTTATTAAGGTAAAGATCCAATTGAAACTTGTCTACTTTCTGTAAAGATTTCTCGCTCAAATCGGGTTTTATCTTAATCAGGTGCCTCGCTAATCTGATGAATATTTTCTGTTAGTTGTATATCTTACATCTTTCGGTTAGTCGCAACATTATGTTCCAGCTATCTTATCCCACTTGACTCAGTTAAAGAAACTCTTCTTTTCAAACCATATATTAACAAAGATTTGATGAGTTCTAATAATCATTAGAATCACTTTAATTAGCTTTCTGCTCTTTTTTTTTTGACATGTAATTGCAAGTCTGACATTGAACATGGTGCAGATTGACATTCCCATTATATAGCTTCAAATGTACATGTAAATTAGGCCTCAGCTATCTTGGAGACACGTTCAGCTATCTGAGACACTGCTGCAGACATCTGAGACACATTCATGTTGGAGTGAGAAGGTAAAATTTTCAAAAAAATTCTGAATGGCATAGAAATATATTGTGAGTTACCATGCATTTTGAGAATCGTTGTAACCATGTTATTAATGAATGTATATCAATTGCATTTTGTTTTGTTATGCATCATGACAGTCTAACTTTATCACCACAGCTTCATAGCTTGTGTGCAAAGAACACTGCAGGGTTCTTCTGAAGATATTGGTTGGTTGCAAAAATATCCAGAATTACCACCTGTTGAAGATGGTACAGCCAGATACATGGAGCTGCTTCATAGCATACGGTATCTGCTCATTCACATGAATTGCTGTATTTTGTTTATTAGATCCCATTTGGAATCAATTTAGAAACCTTTCATTCACATGAATTGCTGTATTTTAGTTTATCCCATTTGGAATCAATTATAAAACTAGCTTTTTCCATAAAAGCTGCTCTCAATCTGTGTTTTCCATAAAAGCTACCATCCACCAGTTTTTTCATAAATTTCTTTTGGCTTGTAACACACAAATCAAAATCTGAAACCAAAAACTAAAGCTTATACCTTGTATTTCAATTTAGTTTAATGGAATCCCTATTAATTGATGGACATATGATCAGATCATTGTTTCCATATTTCTTTGCATTTTCAGGAATGGAGAGCATTCACTACCTAACTCATTTGTTTATCTATTGATTCCAGGTGAGCTTTTATGCTGTTGTATGATTTCATTCTCTCTTAGAAAAATGGTGGGTTCTTTGCTTCAAATGATTTCATTACAGGTCTTTTTAGCAATCATGGCCCTTTATATTTTGTGAATACAAAGAAGTTCTTCTCAAAGATGGGACTCTCCTGTCACATTGCAAAAATCCACAGCGAGGTAAAGATTGTTGAAAGGATAGAAATCTTGAAAATTCTGTATTTCATTGTTGTTAACTTTAATTAGGCCCCGTTGGGAACCAATTGTTAAACTGACTCAACTTTTGCATAATCAGTTTTTTCAGATAATCGATTCCATATGTTTTTTTTTCCTTTTTGAACTTCATCTTTTGCTTTCAGATTTTGCTACTTAATGTATTAAAAAGTTAACGAACAACTTTCATGAAAAAGCTGATTTAGATTAGCTTTTTCGGAAACCAATTATTTTAATCAATTTAAAGCAAAACTGGTTTTTTTTTTTATATATAAAAAATGGATCCAAACGGGGGCTTAATCTGCACGATTTGGCTAGGTAACATGGTTTTAATATTTTTTGAACCACTAATTTATTTCACGCAATGAATTATTACATCAAACGATGGTGCTTTATTCAGGCATCCGTGGAAAGAAATGCATGGGAGCTGAAACAATGCATTGAAGAACTGTATTGGGGTTCGAGCAAACGCGTGATGCTTCTGGGGCACAGCAAAGGCGGCATCGATGCAGCAGCAGCGCTGTCGATTTACTGGTCTGACTTGGAAACTAAGGTTGCCGGATTGGCTCTTGTTCAAAGTCCGTACGGTGGCACCCCAATCGCATCCGATATCCTTCGTGAAGGTCAGATCGCCGACAAGGAGGCAAGGAGGATCATGGAGTTCATCATATGCAAAATAATCAAGGTATCATGCATTTTCCCCCCCCTAAAGCAACTGCAACTCGAGCAGGTTAGGTCGGGTCAATTAAATCAACTTGGAGGCCCAAACTAAACCCGTGTAGGGATTGGTTTGGGTTGGGTTTGGATTTTCATCGCCTCAATCGCTAAAACCTCAATGAACCATTCTAAAAGTTAGGTTGGGTCGGATTCAATCCGCTCTTGTTTGTAGGGAGATATGCGAGCATTGGACGATCTCACATATGAGAAGCGGAAGGAATTCATAACCCATCATGCGCTCCCGTATGATCGAATCCCGATAATCTCCTTCCACACACAAGCAAGAATGGCTCCGGGCGTCCTCGCCACGATGTCCCACATTGCCCACGCAGAGCTCCCTTGGCTTCCACTCCCCAGCTTTGGCTCGTGCGAACTGGACTCAGCCCGAATGAACCCGACGAAGGTGCCCATCATCATCCCTCTGTCCGCCGCCATGGCAGTGTGCGCGTTGCACCTCCGGCTCAGATACGGGGAGGAGAGCGACGGGCTTGTGACGCGCCGTGACGCCGAGGTCCCCGGATCCGTGGTGGTCCGGCCGGAGCAGAAGCTCGACCATGGGTGGATGGTGTACTCGTCGAAGAGGGGTGGTTGCGAGGCTGATGCGTCTGAGATGTGCGAGGCGCTGTTGACGCAGCTTGTGGAGATCAGGAGAGGGAGGCACAGAGAATCGGTAATGGCTCAAACAGCGTTTGGAGACGAGTTTGAGCAGTTTTAAGAGATTTTGTTTTTTCAGGAACTATAATTAGACCGAACTTGTTTTCAAAGTCTCAAGCCTTTGAAAATGGGAAAAACTGCTTTTAGTTATGTAAAAAACATCTTTTTAAAAGGATTCATATATATGGTATCCACTTCAAAATTGGAGATAATCATCTGAATTTGAATGTCATTCGAAATTCAGATATTATGCTAAACGTAAGGGGAAAAAATTGGATGCATGTAATAATTCATAAATCATGTGTACCATTTAAGCCTAAGGATTCAAAATCCCTCGTAGGTTAAAGTACTTATTTGTGTTTTTATCCTGATTGGGTTACCATTATAAATTAAAATGTGTAATGTTAAACTTACTAAAAAAAGATGTGCAATGCCCTTTTCTTTTGCATTTGGAAACAGATCCAGGTAGCTTTAGAGATTTTTTTTTTACAATAATGATATTTAATTTAAACTCATAACTACAAGACATCAACAATTGACATCAACAGTTTTAAGTTATTAAAAACAATTTTTAAGAATTTCATAAAATTTTGTTTTTTAAAAAGTTATTTTTAAAAGATATTTTAAGTGAGACCCATTTCCAAGTAGACGATATTCATACACTTGAATCCTCTTGAACTTTTGGTATGGACTTATTTGATATATTGAGATATTCAAATTGATATGAACTGTTCATGACTATTGGACTTCAATAAACTGTTACCCATCAAATTCTAAACAATTCATAAACAGACACTAATACGAAGATCCATCATTTTTTCTGTATTTTCTCGAATCTAAAATATACTAACCTAATTTAGTATACACCAGGTTAAGAAAGTATATGCTAGATTAGGATTGCAGGATTGATTTGAGTGTATTGACAACTTTATATGTGACAAATCCCGGTTAGGTAAAGATCAAAACCTTCTAAATACGACAACAAAACACCCCAATCATCATATCATTGGGACTTGAGGAGAGCAAATATGCTAAAGACTAGACGTAATTCACACCATATCATTAACAATCAAGCTAATTAAAATTATTTATTAGCATTAATAGATTTGATAATCTGTCTTTTCAAATTTCCTCGTTTATATGAAGTTTGAACATCAATCAAAACTTGAAGGTCTTTCCTTTTACACACAATATTTTGAGAAGGGAAAAATGTTAGACTCAATTACATTCACTAACCAAAACTAAGACTTCACATGTTTTCATATTTCTAAAAACAGTGAACATCATCTAATGAGGTATATGCTTTAATAAAAATACATATCGTTCCATTTTGATTTGAATAAACCCATTTTTAGTAAATGTAAGAAAATATTTAATGTAGTATATACAACATATAACGAGGTATATGTTTCACTGGATTTTTAACGTGCTATATAGGACTGTTTTGGACTGAGAAAAAACTGAGTGTAACAGCACTCTTTGAGAAGTGATCATTCAAAAATTCAAATATGTTGATGGAATATGTAGGTATGGATTAGATTGAGCTATTATTTTTAAGAAAATTGAAATGCTGAACTGATAAATTCCTTAGCATAAATGTTTCGGACAATCACTCCTACAGTCATTTTGTTTTAATTTTCTTTAAGATTTAGACTTGCCTAATGATATACACACTTTCACAAAACAAACAAAAAAATGAAATACAGACTCGGAGAAAATGAATGCATATATACATTTAGAATATAATACATTATGAGCACGCAGTTCATTTTATAACTTCATACGCTATGATAACATAATATATACTGTACTATCATAGTGTATGAGATCATAATATATGACCCAATTTTTTTTTTCATTTTTTCATCATAAAAAAAAATACATTGATGTATCTCAATATATACTTCATTTCGTGTAACAGCATGCATTTCAAATGGTGAGTGTATGATTTAAAAAAAAAAATGAATTGTAATTGAGGCTGCGTGTACCTTTTTCCAAAAAAAAACCTGCCAAAAACATGGAGAGACATAAACCAGGTTCGCCAATGGAATTCAGCATATAGTAAAAAAAAACTGTGTATATCATAAGCTTTAAAATCTCAGCATTCAATCCCATATTTCAGAATACGTTTGACTGAAAAGATAAAAGGAAAAAAAATACATATAATCTGCATTAACTAACTGAAACTGCCACAAAAAAGGGATACCATCATCCACTCTTCCCAAAAGCATTCCTCTCTAGGCGTCCGCAACTGTCACTTCCACTTCGACACCAGGTTCGATAGTGATAGTAGTGATCTGCTTGACGACCTCAGGGGAACTCACCAGATCTATGATTCTCTTGTGGACTCGGAGTTCAAAACGGTCCCATGTGTTTGTGCCTGTAAATTCAACTTCAGATGTCAGGAAGAACTCCATAAAAAAGACACAAGCACGTCTCATATTGTTAGCATACAATGACCGACTTCACATTCATCATAGTATCCTCAGGACTACTCAAACCAAACAAGAATCAATAGCCTGACAGAAGACAGAGAACAAATTCACAAAATAGGAATAGTGAGGGCACAGAGTAAGAATATCAAAGAACCTAACAGACATTAAAATATGATCTATTTTTCTCCACTGAATATAGGCTGTTGTGTACATTTTCAATATAAATTTAGACCTCTACTAGAGAACAACAGAGGATCAGTAGATGAAACAGTTTATACCACTGGATTTCATGTGCTATTCAGGAGTGAAGTTCAGATGCTTACATTATTTTGGATTTTTTAGTACTGACCACGGCACATGATTTGTTAACAATTCGATAAGCGAAGAGTACACAGTCATTCTTGTGGTCCTAGATGAGTATGTGATTTCTCTCATTGAGCATATACCAGGTTAGGCAAACATATAGAACATTCAAGATATGCAGTTAATTCATTCAAATATATGCTTTATTTTTTGTGAAGGTAGTATGTACTTCAGCATACAATTATATACCTTCAAAGAAGAATTCAAAACCGTATTGGGACTGCAAAAGTAAATGCAGGAATGACTGCCCTAACAATTTTTTGTTTAATACAGATAAGCGGGCTTTATTAAAAAAAAGGGGAGTAGCAACCCCAAATTAAAGAGAGTTGACAGATGCTGGCCCAAAAAAAATGTTGAACCAACCTTCGTGATCCCATCATTTCAATCAGTTAAAGTCATCAAATAATAATAAGATGGAAAATCATTTATGGCAATGCCACACATAATGTCACTTTGGTGAATGTTCACTTATGCATACTTGTGAAATAAAAAAATTTCAGATAACATTTTTTTTCAATTTTAAATATAAATATCATTGGCGATATTTTCAAAAGCAAGGCATCAAAACATGTTCCAAGAGGACAATAGCTTTGCATCGCAAGTCACCAGAAATAGCCAAAGTCACAAAGGGAAAAAGAACACACACACACCTTCACCACATGGGGACTTCCTGGTGGTAATAAGGAGGACTTTCGTAGGCATGCGCACAGGCCCCTTGACGGTCAACCTTTTATCCTTTGCACCACGGACAAGATCAGCACAGACTACAAAAGAAAAGGCTTGAGAATTTTCCATAAGATTAAAAATGATAAACTTAACGGAAAAAACAAGAAAACCAATCTACCTTTCTCAAGATTCTTCACATTCTTAGAAGATAATGTAATCCTGATTCGGTGGGCCTGCTCCTGGGATTCTTCAAACCCAGGCTTCGTTGGTTTCATCAATCCCAAAGCTGCCATTGTTTCAGATTTCAACTATCGCTGCAATCAACAAAAGACAGGGAAAGGGGTGATCATAAAGCTCTGCAACCAAGGGGCCATGGCAGGTATTTGTTCAACGAAACCCTCACATTTAACACTACAAACTCCCCCAAAAACAAAGGCTAATTACCCATCCAATTGTTCCCCAATATAATAGAAGCTGATACTCCCCCAAGCAACACAAGTACCCAAGCCCAAAGTGAAGCCATGATCACCGCCCAAATGTTTTCAACATAAATGTATTTTCTTTGAAAAACAAGCTTATTAAGTGGGAGCCAAATCCCCCAACTATAAGGGTGAAATTACCATACGAGTTATAACTAATAAGCTAATAAGTAGAACTTCATAAACAGAGTGAATTACAACTTAACTCATATTCTAGCTTATATAAAACAAATTCCAAACAATAAAGTAAAACAACCCCATAATGGTTTGAACAAAAACTGTTACAACTCTCACACCCCCCGCCCCCCCCACCACCAAAAAAAAAATTGAGTTAATGATCTTATTTTAGATTATTATTCATATATTCATAAAAAAGGAACTCCTTTGCATCACATATCAACAATATTCAGCTATCCAGAATCACAGATGATGACATTTCTCAGTCTCTTGGCACGTATCAATATGAAATGCAGAGTTTTGGAAAGTACATCAAAATTCGCAACCAAAGGAGCAACAGCAGGATCAGATCCCCAAAAAGAAAACCCAACATCCACACATGTTTTACACAACATACAAACAATAAAACCCAACTAGATTGAGATCGAACCAGTGCTTCGAGTAACCAAAACCCTCATATATAGAAAAACTACATCAGAAAACACACACACACATGTTAACGGATCAAACTAAAGAAGTCACTATAGATCTACCGATAAATCTCGAAACAAAGATTCGAAGATACAAAGGGACCGATTCAAACGATTTGTTTAGGGTTTTTGAAGTACTCACCGAGAGCGACCGAGGCTTCTTCTTCTACGACTGCTGCCGAGAGAGAGTGAGAGAGAGAGAGAGAGAGAGAGATTTGTTTGTCAAATGAAAACCCTAGTTTTCGAAGGAACAGCACGTCAGCACCCGGCAGGGTATTTTTGTCTTTTTATTCTCTCTCAAATCCAAATGGGCCGGGTTAATGGCTTCTTAAATATGGGCCTTTTTCCTTCCTCGTAAGCAAGTTAAAAGCCTTGTTTGTGTTTGTATTTTTTGCTTGACCAAGACAGCGTTTTTACAAAATTGATTTTATGCAAATGTTAGATTTAAAATTTATTATACAGGAAGTTATCTCCTCTTATATTTTAAAAAATACAGCTTTTTAATACTATTTATTTGAAATCTCTCTGTAAAAAGCTGCCCCAGTTTTTTTATTTGGTTGTATGATTGTAGAAGTAGCTTCCTGTAAACGCAAAAGCTACACAATCATGCAGTCAAACGATGCTTAAGATCATTTGCAAATGCAGTGAGAATGCCCACGTTTCAAAAATTCAAATATTGAAAATTTGAAACCCTCGTTATTTTGAGAGCTTTTTGAAATCAGGGAATAAAATGTGTGAAATGTGACTAATGTCAAAGCTCATATCATTATGTCACTCAATTTGCATAAGGAGAATTTTTAGATTTACATGGTGTGCTAGGGTGCGCGTGAAATGAGATTCGGGGTTCAAAAAATCAGGTGTGGTAGAGAAAGTGTTTCCATAGCTTCTTAAACGCAAAAGAAATACCCTCATATATGCCATTTATTTGTTTAAAAGATGACTTAATGTTTGTTTGACTTAGTGTTGAGGGACACAACCACGTATCCGGAAGTCGTCCAGTGATGGAGAAGCGTTATTTTAAGATGTTGAGAACTTGTAAAAAATAGCCTTCAAATGCACACATTCAGCCAGCAACGTGAACAACATTTTCTTGTTTGGAATGGAGGTGGAGTTCCATTACGTCGACTGACGCAAACACGCCATGTCCCAAACGCTAAGTTAAATGAACCCTTATTTTTGTTTGGATCTGTAGTGATATTAGGCTGTGTTTTTCACTGTAGAATCCATCTCACCACATATTTAAATGGGTCACCCTTCATTTTATATTACTTTGTAACCATTATTCACTTAAACTCATCTAACAGTAGAATAAACTTTAATTTAAGAGTCTTGCTGCACAGGCTCCACTATTTAAGTCTCATTGACAGGCCCCGTGAGGTGTCACTCCCTCATTGGTTGCTTGTTTGAATTTAAAAAATGATTAAAAATGCAAAATACAATATTACCTCTCATTCAAATCCTACATTTTCCTCCCTCATTAAACTCATCCCACTTTTTTCGAAAAACAAATCAATATATTCTAATTTGGAATCCATTTTTTCAAAACCAATTCAAAATTAAAAAGATAAAGGAAACCATTAAAAACAAGATGGAAATTAGAATTCTTAAAAAAACTAAAAAAATGAAATCATTGAAAAAAAACCCACTTATTTAAAAACATTTAAAAAGAAGGAATTTTTATTTGCGATCTCTCATTAAATAAGAAAACAATGGCGATAAGGAATAATCTAACATTTTTTTTGAAACATTGCTGTTAATTTGATGATTATTTAATTACAATCATCAGACAAAGTATTTGTGATGGATGTTGATGAATGTGGAAATAAAACACAAATTACGGTATAAAACAAAAGCTCACAATAAAAGTCAGTTACATTTATGAAATGTAATTTAATTCCAAAAATAAATTGCATTAAAAGTGAGTTACATTTATAAATGTAACTGATCTTTGGTATATGTAACAATTAAAAGTCAATTATATTCTATAAATGTAACTGACTTTCAAATATAATGCATTACCATGTCACTAACTTTTGAAAAATAATATATATGTCTAAAATTGAAATGTAACTAATTGAAATATTTGAAATATAATGTATACAAGTATTTAATAATTTGAAATATAATGCATTAATATGCCAGATTCAACATTCAACGTCAAAAACATGAAATAAGAAACTTTCATGTAAAATTTGAAAGTGCCCATAATTAACATAAAAAATAGATTTGAAATACAAAAAAAATAAATAAAAATTGAAAGAACATACAACAACCACCACCACACCTGAATCGACGGACATTGAAAATGACACCAAAATGTTCAATTGTTTTCTTTGATCAGATAAACGACTGAGAAAATCCTCCAGAAAGAAGCACCTAACGATTTCGATTCAAATAAAAAAATTCAAACCTGAATCGAATGCCATTTGAAATGATATCCTAACTATTTTAATGAGATTATCGCGATCAGAGCATGGAATGATTATTCAGGGATGACTTGAAAAAAAAAAGACTATGTATTGACGATTCAAAATTGACTCTACAAGAAAGGAAACAAAAAATGCCAGCGTAAAATTTCAAAACTAATTACCATGCTAATTTCTCTAACCGCCCACTAATTAAAGTCAACATTAACAAAACACTTCAGGGGTATTAAAGGTATCTCACACCATGTCATGTTATGGGGCTTGTGAGAGGTCTTTACCTGTCAATCATTTTCCTTAATTTAATATCTCCATTACAAGCCATTCCATTAATATAAAATAATTTTTATAAAAAAATAAATAAATTAGTTAAATATATATTTCATTGTTGTAGGGACATAACGTATAATTTTCCTAACACAATTAAAAGCAGATGCTAATCCGGTCAATCCGTTACAGAACTTTAGTTGGGTTGTCCGAAAAACCAAATACAGATAAATAAATCAGAAGCGAAAGGAGCATCACAGACGTCCGACCGGTGGACCCTTAAAGCAATGTCCACCCAGATCAGAGGCGGAGGCGGCGGGGCTGCCAAGCCGAAGCCAACGACCTCCGTTGCGAAGAAGGCGGCGATGGAATCCGTCAAACACAAATCCGTCTCCGTAGTCTCCAAATCGGAGGTACCCATTTGAAAAATTGGTGTTTTTTGAGGTGGGTTCGGTCGGATTGCTGAAAAGATGCATTTTTTTGGGGTGGGTTTGGATTAAAATTTGGAAAGGTTGTTTTTTGGGTGTTTTGATGGGTTTGATTTTCTTTGAACTGTCTTTAGAGGCACGGAATTTTTTTAATTGTTATTTTTAGATTGATTTGACGAATTTTGAAAAAAATAATAATTGTATTTTAGTGTGCTTTTTGGTGTTTTATATTGATCGATTTGATGTTTTGAACTAATTTAGAGGCACCCTTTTAAAATATTATGTTTTTTTATGTTGTTTTATTTTGACAAGTCTAATGTTTTGAACTGGTTGTGGAAGATCCATGTTTTGTTTTGCTTTGTTTTTCTCTCCTCTATTTCTTCTGCCTCTTGTTTTATTTTTTTAAAGGGTATTTTTTTTGCTGTTTTAATGATATCTGTATTATCTTTAATGATATCTGTATTATCTAGTTGTCTTTGTTGAACAAGAAGGATTGTGTTGTATTTTTAACCAAATTTTACTATAATGGTTGAGAATAGGATGTATGACAGTTCCAACTAGGTCTAGATTATGAACAAGCACTAGTTTTTTGGTTGAAGTAACTCTCATGCTTCTATTTGACTGAATTGAGGTTATTTGTAAATGTAATCAATGGAGAAAAGGTTAAAGGCAAAACAACATCAAGCCCATCAAAAACAACAGTAGCCCAAAAAACAACTAGAGTGAGGGCAGCGAAGAAGGTTTACACATTGGCCGGCCAAAAGTTTGATGTTCCTGAAGAGGTTTTAAGTCGTTCCTCGTTATCTTTCTTTCTCATTAATGGTTTCAAATGAAAGATTGAACTGACTGTACCATCACTCTTCTACATTGTGTGTGGCAGAGAGAGCCATTGAGGATATTTTATGAATCTTTGTCAAAGCAGATCCCGTCAAGTGAAATGGCGGAGTTTTGGTATGATTCTATGCATCCTGCATCTTTATATTTTACTTGATTGTATTTCATGGTTTAGTCATATTGGATCCATGATTGATGCATTTTTTTTTGGGATGTTATAGCATTGGTCTAAGTACTTCATGCCTAGAGAAGTGAGTGTGTTTGGATGTTGAAGAGTTTTAGAGTACTTTCCATATGGTTCTTGCCAAAATAACAATTCTTCACTTTTGCATGATTTCTAATGACTATGGCAGACGTTTGGAATTTGAGAATAGTTCACTGAAGGAAATTTTTCTTAATCCGAAAGAAAACAGTGAAACTTATAGGTAGCTGCACTTGATTGGGGGAGTCTTGACATAAAATTATGGATCAGGAAGCAAACTTTCTGAAGAAGGTGCCAGTTTCAATGGCAGTTCTACTGAAATAAAAAAGCATGTATAAGGTCATATCCTGGCTGGGAAACGGGGGAATCTATGACATTTGGAATTAGTGTGGTCTCATTGCCCCATATTCAATCATATTGCTTTAATTTACATTTTCCACATTTAAAAATATCCATCTTCAAATGCTTATTTCAACCATAAGTAGTATGTTGCTTTTTAAACTTTAAATCGTCCTGATGATATGACAAAATGTTTTTTTTACTGTAAAACATGCATAACAACTATGTTACTGTTTTCAAGTTGATTCCAACTTTTATTTCTGTGTTGATACATTTTCCTGTTCTTTGCCACAATATTGATAAGCATTCTGGCATTGCTGTTTGGAATGCTTCATATCCATGTATGACCCTCATCAATTCATTGGCATGCACTATATCTTTCCTGTCACACAAATATATAGCCTGGTTTAATATCTGCAAGGAACCTGATTTTTATAGTCGATCGAACTCCTTTCTTCATTTTATTATAACCATCAGTGATTTCTAAATCACAATCTACCTAATCTTTTTTGTAGAAGTATATAGCCTTGACAATTTTTCCTGAATTGGAGTTCACTCAAAATGTTAATATTTTCATATTTGTAGAGAAACAAATAAAAAAGGTCGGATATGTATTCTTTGTAATACTTGACATTCTTATATTATGTTTTCTTTTATTGAAGTTAGTAGCACTGTGGCAGAGAACATTTCATGTAGCAGACATGGGTTCCAAAATTTAGGTTTAGGTGCTGATACCATGCTACCCAATCCTTGAAACTTACAAATGTGAGAGTCCGAATCATGTTTTTATGGTTGGTAGTCCAAATCATGTTACTTGATGCAAAAAAAATGTTTTCTTCTTGTGCACCATTTTTTTGGGGGGTTGTTGATGCCGACAGATGATGCATTCTCATATGCAGTAATAAATCTTCAGTTCTTTGTTTGTTTCTATGATAGTTAGTAACTGGTAATGACACAATGTGAGACATGGAACAGCTTCGGGTCTTGTTTATGATTTTCTTAACTAAAAAATTGGTCACTTACTCACAGTTGAAGCCTGAAATGATGTTGAGCAATTTTTTTTAAAGATGGCCTCTGACTTCTAACCAGGAGCAAGCTTCATGATGTAAGAAAACAACATTTCAACCCTAGGAGAGGTGTCAATATGGATGCAATGATTTAGTCATTTGAGATTGTAGAACTACCTAGCCTCCTGAGTCAGCTTCTCATGTTTAGCAAGAGCTTAAATTGCTTTGTTGGTTATAAATTAAATAGTTTCACAAAAATTTATGTGACAAAATTTTGGGATGAGTTTGGCCGCTGTCTTGAGGCGAAGTATTACCATTTTGGTCATCTTTAATCAGATATTATAACCATAAACCATGACATTTGAAGATTTTCATCAACCATTATCATAACCATGCAATATAAGGTTCTAAGGGGACTTCCTAAGATAAAAAGTGCACACTAATGACTAACGAGGAAGAGTAGAGTTTTATTGAGTAACACTACAGAAAAAGGGCTTTTGTTTTCTCCTCTCTAATTATTTTTTATAGACTGTTTGTGAAGCTGTCAATCTTGGTGACATCCTTCTACCCGTCATTGTTAGAACACATTGCATTTACCTGCTATACCACATCGTATTATCATAAGTAGATTACTGTGTCCCTTTGTTTTTATACTAATAATTCTGCAGAGGTTATATGTGGGCAATAATGAAATTTTCAGTTTAATTTGTCAAATTCATGATGCGCTCATACTTGATATGATATTATATTGCATTGTATTAATTCTTGGTGTCATGTATAGCCTATTGAGGGGGTGATATACTGGGTTAATCAAGATCCCAATAGGTTTGTGTGGGATGAGGAGTGTGGTGAGTGCCCACGCCATAATTGAGTCTCACATCACCTTGTGGGGGAGGATAATTCGTGCTTATTACGAGAGCACAATTCTTACACATGATGCATTTAGGTTGTGAGCTTGATGGCGAGCAGAACTGATAATATCTTGTTGTATAAACTTGAGACATTACATTTGCTATGCACTGGGTTGGGTGTGACCCAATACTGGATTGTGTGACCCATTGAGGAGGGTGTTTGTCACGTGTAGCTCATTGAGGGGGTGGTGAGTTGGGCTTGCCAAGATCCTAAGAAGCCCATCCGAGGTGAGGGGTGAGGTGAGGGTCCAAATCAGTTTGACATCACGGAGTGGGGGATGATAGTCTATGCATATGTCCGATGAGTGACATCATTTTTTGCATGTAAGCCTTAGGTGATATACTTGTCTTCCACTTCCATAATGCATTTTTACTTGTGTCAAATCCTCAAAACTCCTTGGACCAAGTTTTGTTGATGTAGATGTATTCTTTCCACATATCCTCTAGTGATGCACTGGACATAAATGCTACTTTGTAGTCTGATTGTGGTTTCATTTTTGTATTGTAAAATCACATGATTATTGCCTTTCAGGATGATGGAACATGGACTTTTGTCTCCCGAAAGATCTAAAAGAGCGTATGAGAAGAAGCAAAGGCGGCAGCAGCAGCTACGAATGGGTACCCCAATCAAATCAGCCAAGCAAGAGAGCCTCAAATCACCAAAGCAAGAGAGACCACAACAGAGCTCTCAGAAGGCCTTTCATCGTCCTCGAAGAATGGTGATCTCAAGCCAAAGAAGAGAATAAACTATAGTGACGATGACGATGAAGAATTCGTATTCAAACTCAAGAAATCTAAAAAGTAGGTGAAGCATTCGCGGTGGATAAAAATCCATCTAAACTTGTTGAACCGTACCAAAGTCATGAATTAGGCATTGATGATGGTCCTTAGTATTTGTCATGGGATAATTTCAGACATTCTTTGTATTCACTAATGTAACAATAAACATGGAAACTCTTGTTATCTTTTTCATTATTCCACACTTTGTTCCCCACATAAGCTAATTTAAAATTTTCAGATCTTATCAGGGTGTCAGTTGAACAGATTTTGCTGTACAGAGGTGGCAGGGAATTGTATTTCAGTAAAATAGTAAATGATCAAGAGAGGGAAAACAAATCATGAAGTTTGTACAGCTACAGAGAAGAAAAAATGGCAAGCATGCAAATTCTACCATGATGTCAGGTTTTCCATCATTGGAAACATTGATATTGATAATGGATTGCCATGGGTAATACATCTCATGACATTTTTTTTCTTCTAAGCCCCCTTTTGCATAACACCATGTATCCCTGATAAGCCATGGTGCACCTTGATTGCTAAGAAATAATAATTTTTTTTTATATCATTACGAAGCATGATAGTTATGTCTAGGTAATTTTGAGGGGAGGGGTTGGAATTGCTAATAAGGAGTTGTTTATGTCAAAATATTTAAAATATCATTCCATGTCATTTGTAAAAACATAATCTCACCTGAATACTGATTCACATGTCCCAATAAGTCACGCATTTCATGGGTAGAGTTATCATAAGTTTTTTTTATAAACTGTTATCCACATCCTATCCACAACTTATCTTCAATTAATCAATGTGAATAGATCAACAAAAAATGTGAATTTGCATTTTTCGATGAGAAAAAAAAACACAAATAATTTTTTAGTTATCTATATATATATATCTATAATGCAGTTCCCAATCAAGGGCAAAGATTAGTGTTTTATAGCTGATGATGGCATACAAATAATACTGTGTATTGCCAATTTCAGATAAGGGTGATAAACTAGAAAATTGAACCATCCAATGAAAGATTCTCCGTAGTGAATCTGAAGTTCTCATATTTACTGATCCACAGATCATCTAAGATGTGGAGAAGAATGTACATTCTAACTCAAGCTTAATATTCACATATTTCAGAGTTACAGATATCTAAACAGGCCACATAAACCTGGTTACAGGGGTGGGCATATATTTCTATGATGAGGGATTTTTTTAGGGGGAAAAAGCATAGGCTGAGATCCTTTTCGGTGAGCCACCAAGCTGTCCCATGCAGATCCTGATGAGATGAATAACCAGAACCATCTTTTAGGGATTTGAGTATACCTTTCTCTTCTGTTCATGATGTATTGATAATTTTGCTCGCTGAGCGAGGCTGCTGAACTACAACCAGAGGCGGGCTTGAGTTTGTTTGATTATCAGGAGGGAATGGAGTTGGCTACAAAATAATAGACCAGAGAAAGATTGCACTTATTTCAAAGAACTTTTCATTTAAAGCAACTTTTGGAAATGACTTTCCTGGCAGCACACCTTTCTTAAATCTGAAAAGTTGAGTTTTATTACTAAGGGCCCGTTAGGAAACACGTATGAAAAATAAGATTTTGAATAAAGTTGCTTAAACAGACTTGATTCCTGGAAAGCGGATTTTTTCCGCTGAAGTAAGTATGATTCTTGTAAAAGCTAAATTTTAAAATCTAACTGAACACGTTTCCAAACACACCCTTAATCTTCATAGACAAATATTTTTGATGAATTCTTTATTAAGAAGAACATAAGAGAGATGTATGGTCAAGAAAGCATGGTTTTACCAAGCAAAAAAAAGAAAGCATGGTCTTGAGTGTTCTTACCACAGCAATATGAAGTTCACAGGTGAAGTCTTGAGCATCCATTTCCTGAAAAATAAGGTTAATTATTAATTGTTAGTATGCTACATATCCTGTTTATATAATTACTAATATGATTCCATTTTGGGAACCCTTTACTAATATAACAAGAAAACTGAAGTAAGATTTTTTTTTTTAAAAAAATCCCCTGTATTGGGAACATATTAAGAATTAAGAGCGGCGACTTCATATACACATATAGATATTCCATGCAAAACAATATCTTTTGAAAATTTAAACATTGATTAGAAGGGAACAAAATCTATTCTTTTGTAATGGATGAAGCAGCTAATAGAAGTAACATGATGTGATTAGCTTCTTGTAGGTAGTTCAAAAAAAGTAGCATACTATTCTGTAGATGGGAGGCCCAATTATCTCCTCTTTTGATTTGACGATTGGCATAACAGAGAAATGTGGGGACATGTCCCGCGATCTGAATGTCCACCTGAAAGTATATTCAAATAAATAAATAAGAAGAAATAAATCATTGCTTAGCCATATATGAACTCTGGAGTACCAAAAAATAAGATATATTATTTGGAGAATAAAGAATGGCCAAACAATTCGTGAGTAAGTGAAAGCAGAAAGCTAAGGAATATCAAAACCTTGTTGTAACCATTTCATAAATATACCACACTTATATCCCATCCTCAAAATGATCTCGCATAGTCCGTTTTTGAACTGATTATCCCAGAAAATGGTACCAAATAGTGCTTTGACACCTTTGGCTTATAGCTTTTCAATTTGAATTGATTTTTAATAATTGGTTCCAACGAGACCAAGGTATATGATAAAAAAGTTTGGTCACTATGCCAACATACCCAATGTATAAGAAGATAAAGAACTGTGCCCATTCTCGAACTATCAGACGATACCAATAGTTATCTGCTGCATCATCCACCTTCATATATATCTGGGCACCAAAATTTTTGGCGATCAATTCAAATTTTCAATATATAATATATAGAAAAGAAGCTTATGTTAGGAAACAAAATTGCTGAGGAAGCTATTTCTTACCATGATTTCTGCCACCACTACAATCTGCATCACACCTTGAAACTTCCTGATAAGAAAAATATCAGACAGATGAAATTACAATGTAGTGAAACTATGTGATCTCTGATATTTAACATTTATCATCCATACTATACTTCTCTCAGAAAAAGGTTCTTATTGATTATAACATACTTGAACATGGTGTACTTTGTATACACTGCATCATGCATTGCATGAACATCCTCATCCTCTATGAAACTTAATTGCTCACGCAACACTACAAGATTTCGAGCTATGTGGTGGAAGATCACATAAAATGATATAAAATAGCTGAGAGAAGAAGAACCTGTACAAAAAGCCCACTCAGATTGTTAGGCCCCGTATGACCCAATTTTCCAAAAACAGCTTCTGCTCTAAATTGATTGAAATAATTGATTCTAGGAAAGTTAATCTCAACCAACTTTTTCATTAAAATTGTTTTGTTGACTTTTAAAATATAAAAACCAAAATCTGTAAAAACTGAAGTACAAAGTAACCTTTTGAACTCGACTATCTAAAACTGATTTTGCAAAAGCAAAATCTGTTTGATAAGTGGTTTAGTGTCATCTATGAAGCATGTGAATAGAGAGAGACACCACACATGATATAAATAAAAAAGGGTAATAACAGTGGGCAACTATTAATTATAACTGTAAGAAAATGAAAACATGAAAAAAAATTTAATGCACTAACAGTGAAGTATGGTACAGATGCTTTATAACCAACGAGAGTCAAATAGAGAACACATCCTAGTGCAGCCATAGTCCGCCTTTCAGGAACTGAAAGACGTTCACACATGATGGAATAACCATGTGAAATGAGCAAAAAAGAGACGAAAGAAGCCGTTTGAAGAAGCACCCCAGTAATATATACGCCAAATGACATCCACAGTGAGCACGATTGAAGATTATAACATGAGTACCTGAAACAGGCGAAATACAGGGTTGAAATTTAGATACTTTTGTGTATAAGACGGAACAAAAGAGTATCTTTTCAGGTATAAAAAGATATACGACCTATGGAACTAAAATATCAAATCCTAAATATTCAAGATAGTTTATGTGTGGGCAGATTGTTCATATTACTCATTCATTGTCTCTTCTCATCAATCTGAGCTTCATCTGAGTCTCTTCTCACCTATCGCGATCAATAAGAAAAATCCCAATCGTATCTAGTCTCCTTTATTTAACACTATGATCTTTTAATAAAAACCATAAGTTTCAAACTTCCCCAATATCTTCTTGAGTTGCATGATTTTTACCTTCCTGGATTACATTGGACTTCAAGTTCACAAAATATGATATAGACACACTTGAGGGGCCCAAATCCAATATAATCTTTCAATAATAAATTAACGAGGGAAAAATAGGGAAACCCATGTAGTAACTAAAAGAACTCATGATGTAATTCTATAAATTTTATGAGGAGAAAAACAAAGAGTGCTTATAGGGGCTTCTTGTGTTCGCAAAACTAGGGATCATTCAGATCTGAAAAAAATAGTGTACTAACTAAACTCTCTTCTAGTTCCTGACCTTCGCACAATTTTGCAAGTAACCTATACTTCAGCTAAATCATCAACTACTCACCGAGAATGTATTTTCGACAAGCTTGTCAGAGCAGTCACAGTTCAAGGAATTCAGACTCTACAAGGCGTCACTCAAGTCTCACTGCGTCAATTGAATAGCCTGTCATCCATTCTTCCCGATTATGTTCAAATATGAGACTACAAAAATTAAGAAATATACACCAGGTAACATGTATATCTCGCTGTGTTAAGTGTGCAACTGACCTCTCGTTCATTTCTTTCCAATTATTCTAAAATTTGAAACTAACAAATAATGAATCATAGACAAGGCTGGAAACATTTCAGTTATCTACCATAAGCAAAGACCGTCCTAATTTTATAATAGTGTCTAGAAAACTGAAAGATGTCAAGGATGCTAGTTTTTTTAACATGCCAACAAAACCATACTAACATTTGTTAGTGAAACCATTACGAATTATGCACAGCTCATAGAGAACCATATAAATCAAGCTTCAAATGATCATTAGCTACTCCTTTATAATCAGTTGCATCAAATATAGATCAAAAGGAAAGCGATATCAATTCTGCTGAAATCAAAGACATGAAAAAATAGTATGGATAGATTGGACAATAAACATATCTCTATTGATACAACATCAACAACATATGTTGGAACACATACCAAAACAAAAAGGATAGCCCCAGCTGCAAGGCTTTGATCAATGGAACAGAGGCGAGCGTCCATTGCAGGTTGTTCGTCTGCTCTAATAGCACAACAATTCTCCATGAATACATAGTGTATATTCTCCGAAACAAAACTCTAGCAATATCTACTCAAACATTTATAATCAACATTTTTCACATATCCAAATTTAAAAAGCCTGATGATGGTAAAATCAGAAACATTGACAAAAACCATCATAACCACTTGAAAAAGTCATACTTTCTTGGATACACAATGAAACCTGTACATAGCAAAGTCAAGTCTTATATTCAAGAATTCAGCAATACCCACTTAATATTACTACTAAACAAGATTTTCCCACTACACGGATTTAATTGGCCTCATGTTGGTAACTAAAAGCATAAATAAAAACATAACAACCACTAAATAAAGCCACCATTTTTAAGATTCCCGAAAAAACCCATAAACAGAGAATTCAAGTTCCACATTCAAACACTTCCCAAAACCCATCTTCAAAACCGCTAAAAAAAACAAATTTCGGTCATAACAAGCAATACAGAAGTGAAAAAAATCATGTTTTGGGTACCCAATATAAACCCACAAAAAAAGAAGCGAAGTTCATGTATTCAAACAATCCTCAAAACCCAAAACCCATATCCAAAACCGCTACAAGAACCGAAATTTCGGTCATAACACACGACCAGGACCTCAAATTCCATCACTTTGGACGTAATTAGCAAAACCCAGATGAGAAAAACATAGAAAATCGACCTGAAAATGTCGCCTTCTATACGTGTTGATCGCCCAAGACAGAGCCGACACGGCCCAGACCGTCAGAAACCACAAGTAGATCGTCGGGAGCAGCCGATACGACTCGTTCAGCTCGGCCGATGCGGATGTCAAACCCTTATAAACTTCTTCTGCTCCCATTTAGAGAGAGAGGGAAAATTTTCGGAGCTCTGTTTAGATCAGACAAAATTGTATTTATAAGTCCCGAAACGAAACTTTATTTATTTATTTATTTCATGGTTGGATAATTTGAATTACATAATTACCCTCCTTATCTAACTCTAACAGGATTTTTTTTTAAAAAAAATTCATCATTAAATAATTTATTGAACTTGTGTGAAATTGTAATAATAAAGTAGGTATAAAATGCTCAACTAACGAGCATGACATTCGATTATATGCATTTTTCAATTAATTAATTGATAACATGATGTTATATCATTTTATATGAGCACCACTTTAGCATGATATATTTTATCATCCCTCTCATTGTGGGTTAAATATTGGATAAATAATTGTATAAGTTCTGTTTACATTAGGTTTTAAAACCTGCATGCCTATATTTAATTAAGATGTTATTGTAAGTGTATTAAAATTTATCTTTAATGGAATGTTGTCACTAAGATTTATCAATATCAATGCATTTAACATCCAGTCCACCAAATTGAGGAGTAAATTACATAAAATGAATTTTGAAAAAAAAAATTGTATAAAGAAAAAAAGAAAAAAGAAAATCTTAATAGTATTCTTATATTTTTTTAAAAAAAAATTGGGTTTTTTCTCTTTTTTTTTTTTTTTAACAAGGCGGGCAACATTTTCCACATCTATCATAATCTACATCAACTGTAGATGAAAATCTCAGATTGAATTAAATGAAGAATTGATCTGCAAAAATAGAATTTGTTCATAATCAATTTCAATATTATTAATGAAATGAACCCAAATTTCACATGCCATAATAATTATGTCCATAAAAAACTCTATATTCAATTCTACTTTATAACCGGTATAAAATGACAAATATATGTTTATTTTTCCTTGAATTAAAAGGCCAAGTGAGGGAGAGTTACATGAGAAAAAAGCCATCTATAATCATCCCAAAAACACCTCTTCCCATTTTTTGCAAAAACAAAATAGTCATGAGGAGGATGGTTACAAACTCACCCAAATATCACTTATTTAGGGGTAAATCGAACCGAAATTCAAAGCGGGTGAAGGTCGGATCGAGTTTTAAAAACTACAAAAAATTGAGCAAATCACACAGAGTGAATTATTGAAAATTAAAAAAAAATCGTATAAAGAGAAAAAGGTAAACAAAATGAAAATCTTATTATTATTTCTACATATGAACATTGGTGAGTTTTCTCACTTTCTTTCTTTAACAAAACTGACAACATTTTCCACATCTTTCGAAATCTGCATCAATTGTAGATGAAAATCTCAGATGGAATAAACCGAAGAATTGATCTCTAGAATAGAATATTTTCACAATCAATTACAATAATATTAAAGAAAAAGAACACAAAATTCACATGCCATAATAATTATGTAAAAAAAAAACACCCTACATTCCATTCTACTTTATAACTTGTATACAATGGCAAATATAATTTTATTTATCCTTGACTTAAAAGGGCCAGTGAGAGAGAGTTGCATGAGAAAAAAAAACCATCCATCATCCTCCCAAAAACAACCTCTCCATTTTCTGCAAAAATAAAATAGTCATGAGGAGATTGGCTACAAACGCACCCAAAGATCATTTTTTTATTCCATGTTGTAATATCCATCTTAGGTCATGATAAGAGATGTGAGTTTGTTATGTTATTAGCATCACAAGTTTGGACCAAAGAAATGACTTCATCAGTCAAAGGTGTGGCAGGTTGGCTGTGGTGGTACAGTTCCTTCTTTTTGTTGTTGTTGCATCTGATAACAAACTTTTCAATGTGCTTTGAGGATTCTTCTAATGAAAAAAATTAGGGTTTGAGATTTGGTTGGGTGGGAGATTGATTAGGTGAGCAAACTCAATAGGGTTTCATAAGCATGTCAGTGGGCCGGACCCAAGGCATGATTTTGCCTCACATAAAGGCCCATGGACCTTGTATGTTGGATTAATATGGGCCAAGCCTCCAGCACAAATCGAATAAAGACCGCTCCCTCTTGTATCAACTTAAGGGGAGTGTCACTCAGCCTCTACACTGTGAAAGTACAATATATACTACATTGTTGCAGTATATGCAAATTATTATTTTTTATTTTTTCAAAGAAAATAATCACAAAGAAATATATTTCACATAGAGATGGAACCAGAAATTAGAATAAGAGGGGAGCCAGAAGGCTAAGAGAGTTAGGGTGTGTTTGGCAATTTTTTTTTGTATCTTTAGCTTTTTAAAAAACTAAAAGCTAAAAATTGTTATTAAACCGGTCAGCTTACATGCATCATCATTACTAGATTTTGTTGAAGGACTATGCCTCAAAATTTGTGTTTCATAAAATAGCAATCATCATTACATATTCAAAAATCGTATATAAAACAGCTAAAAGATAAAATATGTTTTTTAAACTGTGTTTCTAAACGCACTCTTATAATAAAAAAGCTTGAAATCTCATTATTCCCATCGAAATAGAAAAAAAATGAATATGAAGACTAACAACTTATTACAAAAACATATAAGGATATCTTTTAACCTTATATTTTAGGGAGATTTTTAGAAACCTAACTTTCAAAAAATTGGAGACTTAATATAGCAAACATGAAAAATCAAAAAAAAAAAAGAGTCAAATCAGTGATTTTTCAACCCTTGAAAAAATCATATAATAATATTCCCTTAAAAACAAAGCATTTCACAATTAAAAAAAAGATTAAATCCTCCAAATTTCAAAATAATCAATGAGCAGTAGACATATACTGAATCCATTTTGTAGCCTTATTTGCATTCGTCACGTCTAACACAATATATAAAATTAGCTAATTCATTATATATTTCACTATCTCCGTGTACACTATTACAGAAAATATAAATTAAATATATGCATTTATTTCATAAGGGCATGAATTTTATATTCTTTTAAAAAATCAAACGTATTTCATTTATTAATATACTTCATTATATAGTTATATAATTAAAAAAAAATCAAATGTATATGCATGCTAACGGGGATGTAAACATGACTGAATATAACATTTTCAAATTTCAAACCCTCAGCCCCCCGGGGGTCTACTCCTCATTACTCTTAGTCAATATTTCATTTTTTATAATAGTATATATTCAATGGACGAGTGTATATATATTTTTTTGATTAAGTGTACTATCACACACAATCCTTTGATAGTCTCACTTCGCTAAAGAGATATATTCTTCACGATAAAGCATCAAAATTTTTATATTTATGATAAAGGGTTATATATACCATTCATTAGAATAGATACTACACATTAAATTAAGTATAAATATTTTAAAAGAAATTTATACATGTGATTATACCTAATATTATCCTTAATCATACACTTGTTTTGTCACATGGGGCATATATACATGTTGTGGTCCTATACCTATCAAAAAAAAAAAATCATGGATAAAACTAGGACCACTATAATATTATAATCTAATAACATTCATAGCATGGTTGGTTGAAAATGAAACCCTCCCACTTGCACATAACATTTATTCACAAATGGAACGAATCATGCATGCATGCTATGAGTAGATGATGTGATTGTGATGAAGGGTGCGTTTGGTTGCGCGATTGCACTGCGATTGCGATTACAGGAAGCTGCGTTTGCAATCGCGCAACCAAACAGTTTTGTAATCGTAGTTTTAAACCCAGCGATTGCAGATAAATAGTGCCCAAAAGCTGCGATTTCAAAAAGCTGAGAAAGTGAGCTTCCTGCGGAATCAGGTTTGCAATCGCAGATTCCTGCAGAATCAGTTTTGCAATCGCGCAACCAAACGCACCCGAAGATTCATTCAGTTTATGTTATCAAAGTGTATGTTATCAAAGTGTATGTGCTTTATCATAATACATTAATACATGAACATTAATTTTTATTATAAATATATTACTATATCTCGATATATGCTTTATTTTATATAACAATATGTAATTTAATATGTGAGTATATAATTTTTCTTTTAAAAAAATGTTGTGGACTATGGGCTAAGTGTATCAATTTTCTAAAGAGCTCTGTTACACTCATACATTTTTTAGTTCAAATGTAGTCTTATATACCTCATTAGTCATCTTTACTCACTGTATCGAGTTACATATCAGTTGTAAATTTTTCATATTTTTTATAAATGATATTATTCAATTAATTAGAGTATATATTTTATCTTTTTATAAAAACACATATTAAGATGTACATTTTTGTCTATAAAATGCACTGAGTGTAACATTTTTCCATTCTAAAATCAACCGTGACCAATTATACTTCATTATAAGATGTACATTCTGGCCCATACAAAGGAAATCAAAGCCCAATCATACAGCCCAAATCGCCTGGCAAGATCCAATTCTGTTTGCTTGTTTGTTTATTTTTAAGGATAATATTACATCCAGTCAATTTTTCAATCTTAAATTTAGTCCGCAAGTGTTTTGAAAATTTTAAAACTGGTATATCTCATCTAATGAGATATTTTTTTTTTAAAAAAAAATTAAGCTTGTATGTACTCCAATGAATTGCATGAATGTATTTATAGAAAATGTGAAAAAAATTTATCGAAGCATATGGCTTGTTAAATTGAGTATATGCTCTGATAACTTTTATCGACACATGTAAGACTGGAAGTGGGACTGCAATAAAAATTGTGTGTAACAACACTCTTATTTTAATATGGAGGATAAGTAGTTGATTGTCTTTCATATTTATATTGTGACATGGGAGGCATATATATCAAGTTAAGCCTGTTCAATTTGAAAATAATTGGTCAATAATTAACTTAATCATATGAGTATTATTTATTTAATTATTTTATTTTATTTTTGAAAATTGGTGTCTCTTGGTTTTATCCTGTCATCCTTTTTGAGAGAGGGTGCTAATCGATTAACCAAAGCTCAATTTGACCGGTCCCAAAATTTATTAAAGGCAGACTATCAATGTCTCCCGGTTTGAAAGAGAAAGATCAGTTATTATACTCTCAAAATCAGAATTATTCGATCTCCCAAGATAATGACATCAATATACGTATCAAATATAATTAATTAGCTGTATTGCATGCAATTTGCACCAAATTAATGCATACAATCATATTGTTCTAATTATAATATTAATGCCATATGCTTAAGGCCACTCCTCCCCATGCATTATGAGACCAACAGTTATAATGGTCAAATAACCAATGGTTCACACATAACACGCAATATATTCATTGATATTTACTGCAATGTGTATGAACAAATCACAAATTGGTTCAACATGACAGACAATATAATCATTGAGATGTACTGCAATGTTGTGTGATATGGTTGTGAGTAATTATATTTGAAGAACCAGTGAATGCATTTCCTAATTGGGTTTAATTAGTTTTGGCCTTAATGAACAGTTCCACTTGGTCACATGTATATATGGTTCTCTTATTGTCATAGGGACATCTCTATGATTTTTTTTTGAAAAATGGTTAGGTGCAATTATTTTCTGGTGGCAATGCATTTTTTTTAAATAATATATTTTATTTATTGAGATATTTATTTTTATAAAAAATGAAATATATACTATAATGTAATGCATTCATTTATAGAAAATGTGAAAAATGTAACGATATATATATATATATATATATATATATATATAGAACCGATTAGGTGCGGCGAACGGCGGGTGCGGTAGCGATCACGGGCCGTCGATCACGGGTCCATCGCATCGGACGGTCGGGTGCGATTCATATCGACCGTCGGATGCGATTCATATCGACTGTCGAATGCGATGGACCCGTGATCGGATGGCTCGTGTCGCAGCCGCACTCGCCGTTCGCCGCATCTAATCGCGAGCGTATATATATATATATATATATATACACGCTCGCGATTAGGTGCGGCGAACGGCGGGTGCGACCGCGACGTGGGCTGTTCAATCGCGGGTCCATCGCATCCGACGGTCGATGTGAATCGCACTCGACCGTCCGATGCGATGGACCTGTGATTGACGGCCCATGATTGCTGCTGCACCCGCCGTTCGCGCACCTAATCGGTTCCCTATATATATATCATATACATATATCATGTGATTTTTTTATGAAAAGGCCCATTATATCATGATATCATATATAATGAAAATTAATATTTGTTTTTAAAATATCATCTAATTATTATTGGTTGAGAAAAAAATAAAAGATTATAATAAAATTTCTTCCCATCATACTAAATTCTGCTTTCAAGGATATTCAAATGAGAATGGACTCTTCCACTTGTACATATCATTTCTTCACATATGGGAGGGAGTGATGCATGTTTATAGATTTGATTGGGATATCTTGAGAGGTTTCACATGGAAATTGAGCACGTGACGAAATTGGCCACCAAGGTTCAATTTTTAATCATATATATATATATATTATATATATATATATATTACTATTTTAAATAGCTCAGCTAGTGACCCATTTGTGGAGATGGTATTATAGTTTTTATTATCACAAACATAATTGGAATTCAAATATTAATGACAACTTGATTCAATAAGGAGCTGCAACCTCCTCTTTCTTCCTCCTCATATAATATATACTAGATTATATTATTATATATCATAGTATAAAATACAGAAAAGACATGCTTTGAATTCATATAAATATATACTCTATTTATTTATAATTGTATGTATTTCATAAGACAAATAAATATACTTTCACAAAAAATTCAAAACACGTTGAAAATTATAAAAGTAATTGCAGGACCCAAATTACCTAGCAAGATCTTATTTTATTTATTTATTTTATCTATTTTTGGGATGATAAGTATTTGGTTGTACTTCGTATTTCAAAACACTTAACTAATTATGTTAATACGTCCATTATTTAAAAATTTAATATGTTCATTCTTTTTAAGAACTTATGTATCTAGTATTAACTTAATTATATACAATTGTGTTGTGACATGGGAGGCATATCTATCATAAAATTAATCATATATTCTTGAAACAAAGGCTATAAATGGTCCATCCTTGATCCAGACAGAGAGAGAGATCAAATTAAAGTTGTCATACTCTCAAAATCAAAATTATATGATCTCATGATATTAACGTGCAATATGATCGATCAAACTATGCTGTAAATTCATTCAATTTGAGACAAATAAATTCGTTCAAGTCATCTTAATTACCATAAATATAATTATTACATGCTCAAGTCCCACACAGTATGCCAAGCATTAATATATTGAATGGGTACTGCAATGTGGAAATATATGGTTGAGTGTTAATATTTATAGAACCAGTGAATGAATTTCCAAATTGGGTTGAACTAGTTATTGCCTTAATAAACAGTTACACTTGGATATATGGTCCTCTCACTGCTTATTCTAGTACATTATTGGAACAAGAGGACCATCTTCCATGATTTGCTTGGTACATGAAGAAAAGACACTAGCTTCTATTTGTTTTTTCCATAGGTTGGCATACATTCATTGTGAAAAGGGAGTTTCATAGGCATTATTTTGGGGGGATTGTATAATTGTTAAACTGGATGTGATAAGGATATGATGAAAAATGTGCATCATTCTTTGGTGACCAATGATTATTTGTTTGCAAAGTAACTATATCATTGAGGTCTAATTTGACAATGTGATAATATATTATGGGTAAATTATCTTAATTTAAAAGATACTTTTTTTTATTTTATCAATTTTGATATTTGGTCAAAATCTCATAAAAGAATTATTAATTTTGTTTTTATATGTATATTTTTTAAAAAGTAAGAATAAAAGATGATATAAATATTATTTTATCACACAAAATTCTTTGTGTGGAAGACCAAATCTACATGTGGCTGAATAAGGAAAAAACATATGCGAGAAGACCATGATCGAATAAGAATAAGATACTGGATGGGCCTATTCGTAAGTCCACATCGATCCACAGGGCTACCCGACCAGGGGGTCCATGACCACTCGACCCACCTCGTCTAGAAGGCGAAATAGTAACGCCCGTCCACGAAGAGCTGGTCAGGCATCCGACTAGCTCGGGACGACCTGGAAGGGTCTGACTTGACTAGGACGACCAATTGCTATACCCTTATCCGTTTAGGCAAAGCCCGACCACGGAGTTCGGCCTGACAGAGGAAATGCGTCTATACGTCCACCTCGGGAAGAGAACGGAAAGTGCAGGGAATATCTCTTGACATAGCAGTGGGCTGGTGATTGTCGGGAGTCGGTTACGCCCTGAGATCACATGTGGCAGCCGATCCTGATGCCACCTAGAAGATTCCTTCTGTACCTACGATACCCTCACTCCTAGGAGCGAGGTCGGCACGCACTCTTCGAGTATAAAAGGGGAGACATCGTCTTCCTCAAAAGGTATGCAAGAACACACACTTACACTCCTCTTGCAAGAACTCTCTAAGACTCGAGTAGGCTTTCACTTAAACTGTAATAATTGACTTAAGCGTCGGAGGGGCGTTAGCCATCACCACATTAGTGTGAGTTGCAGGTGATCGGAGCAGGAGATGAAGCTAAGAGATTCGCTGATGGAACCTTGACAACTGCGAAAGAAAGCTGCACACACTTCTTCTCGGATCCCCAACTGAAACTTGGACCACTTCAAGGATCCGGTCTAGTGAAGGAAGATCAGAATCCATCCCCCACACTTTATATTCATTTAAAATTAGGATGGTGATCCACATTTTATACTAATTTTTATTACTCTTTAACAGCCCCCTTTCCCTTTATTCAGATGTGAATTATGAAAGTAACTTTTATAGAACTGGCTGAAAATAATTTTTTTAATTGTTTTTGAAAATAAGTTCCAAAGAGATCTAAGTGGTAACATTTATTAGATCCATGAAAGATAACAATTTGAAATAAACCACATGTCATCTCCACCAAGCAATAAAAATGTGATTCACAGAATCAATCAACACATCCAAAACCCAACAACAGGTCCAGTGACTGATTCCTTTTCCAGTACCACTTTCTGTACAATCTAGACTTTTGTGATGTTTTTAGGTTGTGTCAATAACCATGCCAAAAAGCCAAAAAGCCCACCACCTGTTTGTCCGCATTGCCCTCTCATGGTACATTGCACTACTCCCTTGCTGTCCCCATTAATAATGCAAAATATATGCAAAATATTCATTGCCCACTCTCTATAAACAAAAATAACAACATTCCAATCCTTCATCCCTCCACATGGTTATAACCAGACCATTTTCCTGGTTGACACATGGCCCCATCACACGCCATCGGATTTCGATCAAAAGGCCATCCAGTCTTCAACAGGATGATCGTAGTCCTTTTCATCATAGTCCTTTGTTTTTTACGAGGGAAACAATAATTTTTTTTGTTTCGTTTCTAAAATAACACGAATAAAAATGACATAGTTCAATGATAAGTATTATTAGATGAGATTGTAATAAAATGAGAGGGATCTTATTAGTGTTGGATCCTGTTAGTTTTCAATGAAGACAGACATATGGCATCTCAATGTTATATCCTGTTAGCTTTCAATAAAATGAGAGGTAATACTATTCCAAGGGCTTCATATGGGGCCTGACCCTATATAAAAAGCCTGATCGAGGAAGCATAAGTCATGCATACCATTGAAACGATTAACTGTGTCCTCCCCACGGGGTTGATTCACTTGTACCCATATTTATTTACTCTTTTCCTTGTTCGCGCTCAAAGAGATTATTTTGAGAGGCTGCGACAAATTAGGGTTATTTTGAGATAAAGAGCTGGTGATTTTTTGAGAGGTTGGGAGATATTGTTTTTACGAATTCTGGATTTTGGGATGTAATCAATCAAAGAAATAAACAAACAAATCGAATGAAAGACACAAAGAATTACGTGATTCGAAAAATCTTGTCTATGCCCACACAGCACACCAGATATTAATCCACTATCAACAAGAAGTTTTTACAATTGTCACGCGGAAAATAAAAACTCTAGTGCCTAATGAAAAATATGAGATGTTATTTTATATTAGCATCTCATTAAGGATAAAAAAATCAATACACGAATGGATTGGCTGATGAGCTCAACCTCCGTCCAACCCTGTATAGCACCAACAATCATATGCGCATATTATCAGACTCTACAATATCTAACAAATAACAATTGTATCTCAATTACTTGTTAATAATGAATTGATTCTTCCTCTCTTTGATGAATGCAGACGAATTTAGTAAACCAAATAAATTCTGTATTCCACTTTGGTTGGTATTTGTTTTGCTGTTATTGTATGTCCCTTGATGTGCTAAGATTGAACATCAGGAGTGTCAACTGACTCATTTTTTAAGGTACAATTAATATTACTCGTGTTAAGAATACAATGCACGGTTGGACAGGATTGAGAGGTTGGCTGAACACATTAATTGAGAAAGACTGAATTTGAATGTGTACTAGTACACTGAGTGGTTATAAATTAATTGAACTATGTTCATATACATGTTACATTGTCAGTTTCTTAGAAGATGCAGAGGAGAAACAGTATGTTCAGACTGCCATTGGACTTTCCCTTGTGATTTGGTTCAAACTTTTCTTGGTACAGTTGAATTGCTAACTAAAATTTGAGATCCCAAGATGTATTTAAAGAAATAGTAAAATGTTGCCCTCAATTGTTCATGCAGTCATTATTGCAATCCCAACATATTTTAGTTTTTTTTAATAAGTATACAATTGTCCTACGAGGGTGCATACTTTTATAGGAAAAAAAGAGGTACATATATGATTGAATTAAATGCATACGTATTTACATGTTCTCTAAAAAATAATATACTTCACATACTGAGTTAGAGCTACAGGAATGGTTGAGTGTATCAAATCCCTACAAAATAATATAGAACTTTTAGAACATCATTTTAAAATAACTCTAATTGGCAGGCTATATATTCCTCTATAATAGATCAACATTTTCTTGCAAATACAAATATTTTAAAATTCTATTATTTAAACTTAAAATAAATAGTTTGTGGTTAAATAAATACAATAAACATTTATTGAATCAAGTCCATATCAATATAAAATATATAAATGTTAGCTAATCATATCTTTAAAAATATTAAATATATGTTAAAACTATTCAATATTTTGATAATAAAAAGTATTCCATTTTTTAAACAGAAGAGAAATAAAAATAAATCAATAAATTAGAGACAGAAATGAAATTCCATAAAAATAGATACCCCATTATGCATAGTAACAATTGCATAAAACAGTTAGAGATGCTATAAGAGAAGATGATTTTCAATTATGCTTTAAGAAGATCATAGCTTTGTGCAAAAAAATATTAATACCTATATAACAGAAGATCAAAATTAGTTCAAGAGATGACTTTGAGACTGACAGGTTTACCACCCAATTAAGACAAGTTATTTTGAACCAAATATTTGCAACCACTAATCAAAGATATTTGAAACGGACAATCTCCCCAATTAGTTTATCAAATCCTAATGGGACCACTTAATCTGCACACAATCTGATAAAATAACAATGGGTGACAATTTTTTTTTTTTGGATTCATATTCTGTGATTTCTTTAACTTCAAAGGGCACTAGCAACACTATTATAATCCATTTCAAACAGTGGATTTGATCACCAATTGCATCATCATCTTCTTGGGGTCTAAAGCTGAACATTTTGTTCAAATAAAACATGTTTTAATATTTTGAATGGTAAAAGATTATAGCAATTCATCTTCAAATTTAACTCATATTGTCTCTTTGATCTGTTATGTTCCCAAACCATCTATTAACAGTTGGTAGAGGTACAAGATCATCACTGTAGAGTTTTAGGTTTAAGTCTTACCCCCCGCTTATAAGATAAAATTTAATCAAGAGAAATATAATAAATCACTTATTAAGCAAAAAAAAAAGAAAAAGAAAAAAGAAAGAAGATTAAATAATCAATTTGAGCATGTGAAACTAATGCTACTCATTGAATTTGTCATAAATTTGTATCATAGATAATTTGTGAATTGTTCACTACAACAATGATTGAATTATTAGCAAATAATATGATAAAATGAATTAAATACAAAGCCTGATTGAAAAAATTGCAATTAATCTAGATCATATCACTTTTTTTTTTAAAAAAAATCAACCGAAATTCGTTGGACTGAAAACTTCCACGATATCAATTATTTTTATTTAAAAAGAAAGAAAGAACTTGAACTGTTCCTATCTTCTTCTACTCGTCAAGATCAACAGTGTACCCAGAACAACATAAACCCTAAACTAAAACAAATTGCCATATTACATATCAATATCCCTCACACAAAATCCCTTTCAAAGAAGTTCATAGGGTGGCTCCTCATTTTGGTTGGATCAAAGCTAACACGGATGGTTCAAAATCTGAGGATCGGTCTGGGTATGGCTGGTTGCTTCAGGACCATCAAGGCAGTCTTATTCCAGTAGAGGCGGTTTGAACGGCGGAGAGATCCATCAATTTTCTCGAATTATAGGCCATTGGACAGTGCTTCATGGCTGCTATAGAGTTGGGGATTCATCAACTTTGGGTGGAAAGCGTGACTCCCATATTGCAATAAATTGGATTACAAAGAGTGATATGGTTCCTTGGAAGGTACGCAGGCTATGCAACTCTATCAGGGTAGATTGCCACTCCTTTGCTGATATTAAAGTATCTCACATCTATCGTGAAGGTAATCCCCCTGCTGACATGCTTGGAAGTTGGCAATCTCAAGTGGGATTCACTAGATTCCTCAGTTCCCAAGCTTGACCTGAACTTCACCACTTGCTGGAAAGAGATAACAGTGGGATTCCTTTAATTCGAGAGAAGCTCAAGTTAATATAGAGCACTTATGTTGGAACAATTACTATGTATTCATGGGGTATTCAGGGGGTGTCCACTAAGGAACGGAAAGAGATGCATCGGATACACGGAGGCAGCTCTTGGCTCTGTTCCCTCACAACATCTAGTTCCCATCTCCGCTCTGGTTATGTTTTTTTACATGTTAATAGTGGAATACAATTTTGTTTTACCGACAAAAAAAACATTAATTTGTTGTGAAAAAAATTGAACACATACACTAGAATAGAAAGAAAGGCCATCGCTTAGTGGACCACCACAACACAAAACAAACCTCAAGTTGTCATTGATGTAATCCCTCCAAACTTTTAGAAATAGCAACATAACCCCCTGCATAATTCCAAAAAACATATATTCGCTTACAAAATTTTAATAAATTAATTATGTCACATATTTAAGTCTAAACCATCAATTAACTGAGGTTTAAAAGTTACATTCCTATCCCTTTCGATTTCCAATAAGGATTTAAGTATATATGGAAATGAGTAATTTTTCTTTCTTTAGATATTTTGCAATCATCACTTGACAAAATCTTGTCTAAGTTGAATGTTTAAGTCTATATTTGGGTAATAGAATAAGGGGAGAATAGGGTGGAACATGGATGAATAAGCCCAAAAACCTTTTTTTTAATAATAAATCAATACACACACACACACACCAGTATATGTGAAAATAAACTGATATTAACATTTGAAGTCCCCTTTGAAAATGTGTTAATCCACTAATTCTATTCCACACGTATAAGAAAAACTCATGAGTCAAATCACTTGTCATCACTGTGGAAACATAACCAAAATTGATAGTGAAAGGCCTAAAGTGATTGTGGGATCAAGGTTTTCCAGTGTTGATTATTTTAGAGATGCATTAAAGCAATACTGTCACAAATGAGTTTGTGGTGAAGTATTTAATGAATGAGAGATGTCATGTAACAGCTAAATTCAGTCAAATAGAGTCATTGTATTCAGTCCACTGTCAGGATGACTAAATGAAGTTTGTGAAGACAATTAACATCTTAGAAGACATAGAAATTACATATGAACATGAAGATCAAACAAAAGATTGGTTTATGCATTTTATCAAACATATGAAATGCATCATATGAAGTCCCTCACCATTTCAGACATCTAAGTGAATTTGGGGATCAATGAACATAGTAGAGATCAACAATGATTGATGGGGTGGGTTAACCAGTAGAGATAAAAAATGGCTAATGTAGTGGATGTGAAAAAATGAGTGAATCACCAATTGGGGCGGATGAGGTTGATTGTTGGAGTATTTCTACACAAATCCAAGGCTACTAAGTGGGGGGTGATGAAGGATTCAAGACATAGGGTCTCAATGGTATTCTTGCGGAAAGTGCAACGGTCGACTCCAACGATAACATTCATGAGCCATCATTTTCGGGGACGAATGAAGAAGAAAACCATTAAAGGGTAAAAAGGTAAGATACTGATTTGTGTTATTACATATTTATAGGGGGTTATTTGAATTATTGTAATTTAGTCCTCCAATGTTCTAATTCCGTCAATGGTTAATTAACCCATAGGGCTGTTTTAGATTTTGGTTATGTTTCTAGGGGGTCATTTGAATTTTTGCATGTTTGCAGAGGGGTTACATGGATTTTTTCCAAAAAAAAGTGCTGGTTGAGTGAACAAATGAACAAAACAAGCATTGGTGCATGAAAATAAAAAAAAAACTCAGATCCCAATGAAATTCATTGAAGAGGTTGTGAAGGGTACTCTCACAGTCTCACCCAAACTATTATTATTATTTGTCCATGTACCAGTCTGAGGTCTGAGCAGTACAGTAGTGAGAGACCCATCCATTGGTGGACCCTCCCCCCTCTCTCACTAATTTTTTTTTATAAAAAAAAACTCTCTCTAGATGACTCTCAGTACATACATGTATGTATGCTCAGATCGGTTAAATGTCGCTTTGGAAAAAAACAAAAAAAAAGGATCCTTTTAATACATACCCCTAAAAAAATCTTCTATTATCAAAATATCTCTTATCATCAATATTTATTTATTCAAAATTTAAATTTTTTAAGAGTGCATTTGATTTCATGATTGTAAAACTAATTTTATATATTTACAGAATCTCATCTTTGAAAATTTGAAAATCACAGTTTTTTAATATTCTTTATCTAAAATATGTCTGTATGAAACTGTTATAATAAAATTGTTTGATTACACAATCAGCTTCCTGTAATCATAAAAACTGCACAATCACACAATCAAAACACCTTAAAGGTACTATTAGAAATAGCTTTCACCAAGGGTGCTTTAACAAAATAAATATTACTTCAAGGATATATACCCAAAAACTCCTAAAACAGAGAATAAAAACTGTTTCAACCCCCTCTATTAAACAACCCCCCCCCCCTTTCCTTCTCATTCCACTCCATCCTCCTCTCTCTCTTTTCTCTTTCTATCTCTAAACCCCCTCTCTCTCTCTCTAGAATTCCAAATTACACTTCACAATCTCTCAAACCCCAACCAAGTGTGCATCATTAGTAGTGGTTTTCCATCAATGGGTGACACCCCTCCTCACTCAGACACCTCTCCCTCCCCATCCCCCTCTCCTCCCCGCGACGACAAAGCGGCGGCGCCGTCAAAGACCCAGAAGCGCTTCCACGACGGCGGCGCTGGCGGCGGAGGGAAGCACCCAATATACAGGGGTGTGCGCATGAGGAACTGGGGGAAGTGGGTGTCAGAGATTCGCGAGCCGCGAAAGAAGTCCCGAATCTGGCTTGGGACCTTCCCCACCCCCGAAATGGCGGCGCGCGCCCACGACGCGGCGGCGCTCACCATCAAAGGCGGCGCCGCCATCCTCAACTTCCCCGACCTAGCCCCCTCCCTCCCCCGTCCCGCCTCCTCCTCCCCCCGCGACGTCCAGGCCGCCGCCGCAAAAGCCGCCGCCATGGTCGTTCCGCCGGCGCCGACGCCTGCGGCGGAGGCGTCGGAGGAGGAGGAGTTGGGGGAGATCGTGGAGCTTCCGAGGTTGGACTGCTATTACTCACCGGAGACGTCGGCGACGGCGACGGCGGCGGAGTATGTGTTGGTCGATACGATGGCGGCGAGCGGGGACGGGTGGTTCTATGGGAACCAGGCGGCGCCGTGGATGGAGAGCTACATCGACGGATTGTTCTCCGATCAGCTGTCGTTGACTCCGCCGCCAATGTTTGAAGCGGCGACGCCAACGACGAGCTGTTTCGAGGCATTGCTTTGGGATTATTAGATGAGTGAGTGTATGTGTTGTTTTTTTTTTTTGTGTTTATGGAGTGATTGTTTGTTAATTCCCCTTTGATTTTAATTTGGGGTTTTTTTTTTAAAATTTTTTGTGAATGTACTCTTAAAAATATCAAATTTGTATTTTATATATTTCTCCAACTTTTTTAACTTTCATAATTTAACTCTCCTACTGCAAAAGTGCAAATAATAAGCATAGAAAAGACTGAATTAGCTTAAACTTATATATCATACTTTTTTTATTGGTTTAGTTTTAAATTTATTTAATATGTGGATGAGGTATTGTTTACAGATTTTTTTCACTTAAAATGCTCTATAATGGACTTGCAACTTCTAATGTGCTCAATTAGATGGAAAACTAACATTCATGGAACAAAAAATGATTGGTAATTTTGATAATTAAACTTAGTTTGGGTCATGGTTGTTGGAGTAGTTCTGTACAATGAGATTGATGGTTTATTATATAAAAAAAGTACTCATACAAGCAATTTTACTGACATAAAAAAATAAGTAAATTTAATTTATCAGATTATATATTTTATTAAGTGAAATGATATAATTATGAAAAGAACTATAAATTAAACCACATATAACATTACACAAATAAGTCAATCTTTTTGCAAGAGAAAATCAGAAAATGTTTTTTAATCTATTTATCCAAAAGAAAAACTTTTTACTCACAAGCTTGGCTAAAATGATCCATATTGTTTTGTTTCCATTTGAGCTTTTGATTTTTTGTATAAACCAACCAACAAGTGAATGCTCAGCCATGGCTTCTTCCACTACTAGTACCAGCAAAAAAAGAGACTTTTTTTGCCTTTTTTGGTAGAAAATGACGAATTTGCCCCTGAACTTCCCCTCCCGGGAGGGCAGTGGTTGGGGAGTCTCTAATGGCTTTCAAAGCCTTTGTACGGATAGGGGTATTTCCGTCATTATACAATCCACTTCTTTGACAGTTGTTTTTCTCAATTAAAAGACAGGACATCCACAACTTCATTTAATATTTTGTGTTTGTATATACCAAAGTTTGTTTTTATTTTTAAATTGATCTAATACATCACGTGGTGATTTTCATGTTTTTTATTTTTTTACCATAAACGGAATGGGTATTTTGGGAAATGGGTATTCTGGGAAGAAGAACATGGAAGGTGATTCCCACCTTGTTATGGAATACAGGATCTAACCATGAAAAAAAAAAAAAAAATCTTTTCATGCAAACCCTAACCTAAAAATAAAATTCAGTCACCAAAACCCTAGACAGGAACCCAATGAACATAAGATGGTTGTCCCACAAAACAGAGGGAATAATAATAAAACAAGGGTGACACATGCATGATCAACATGTTTTGCTTGGCATTTTTAAATGAAAGCATGCATAAAAATAAAAATAAAAACTAGCTAGCTAGGGTTTTCTAATTGCAACATGTAAGCAAACTGTTTCTGTAGTTGGAAGAACATAAAATTTTGCATGCATTGCAAGTCACATGAAATTGTTCCTTTGTCAAAAGAATAATATAATTTTTTTTGTGTATGTATAACTCACTGCATTATATTGCTATTTAATGTTTGGTTTAGAGTCGATTTTGAGAGTCCCTTTCTTTCTTTCTTTCTTTCTTTTTGAGGCGCACACAACTTGAATCTCTCATGTGGGGTAGTCTTCATACAATTAATTATAATTAATATTCTTCCTCATGCTATGAACAGATTTATTACATTGGATCTACAAATTAAAATAAATTGTGATTACTTTGAGTTTTTATCTCTTAAAAATGAATCCATATATATATCTTTGATACATGAGTGTTGTTACACACAATTTTTTTCTCAGATCAAAACACAGTCTTATATACCACATTAGAAATCTAATGAAGTATATACATCGTTAGATGTTGTATATACCATGTTAAATTTTTTTTACACTTATTAAAAATCAGTTCATTCAACTCGAAATAGAGCGATGCACACTTTTTAATTAAAACATAAACTTCATTAAATGATGTTTACTATCTAAAAAAAAAAATGAAAGCATATGAGGTCTGAGTTTTTGGTGGTGAATGTGACTGAGATTAACATTTTCCTTGATACATTCATGTTCCTCTCTAGACCTCTTATTGAGACGCAGTTTCTGGAACGCGTTTATAGCCTAAATAGTAGGCTTAACAAAAAGATGATAGGCCCCATTTTCACTAGCTGTATGTTCTTATACAAACAATTGATCAGAGAGTGACCCACCTTTCCAATTCACCCTTTTGGTCTCCAATTTCAATTTTTATCCCTCCAAAGTACTTCTAGACTAAGTTACATTTTATATTCACAATTTAATTCATTGATTCATAATTGTATTTATCATTGAATCGGTTTGTCTTTTTAGTATGATATGCCATACATAGATTATTTATCAATTTGTGCGAATAATAATATCTGAATTATTTTATGCCAAAATAGTTCTTCAAAGGAGAAGGTCACAGGACCAATATAATCATTGACAAACTCCAGTTCCTCTAACACTACAAATGGAAATAAGAAACCAAAAAAAAAAACATAGGCCGGCAAAACCCTAAATTTTAAATTATTATTAAAGAAAATATTTTTTTTTGTTTTTAATCTCCTTATGAGGTGTTGGGACACCTAAAGCTCTAACAAATGTAGTAGTATAGGGAATATTGTAATGGCCCACTTGCCACATTATTGATCAAAATTTGGGTATCTCCTTATTTGGTATCCTTGTTAATAATTTAACAAAAATAAAATAAAATAACACAGGTATATACAAACTATAGTTTTATTGAGTCCCGTATACAAACAAGTATTCTCTTTATAAATTAATAAGGGTAAATTGTCGAAATGCCACTGGACCGACCCCCTCATTTTTTCTGTACCCCTGGACTTTTTTTTAAAAAAAATTTACCCTTACAGAGCAGTCCTATTTTTTTTTGCCCCTCATCCCTGCCACATCACATTTATTTCCTAAACTACCCCCTCTACCTTTATTTCTCCCCCCAAAACCATCTCTCCCCAAATCACCTTCTCTACCCCCACCTAATCATCCATGCAGCACCTTATCACCACCACCATCGTCGCCTCTATTGAGGGTCCGCCGGAAGCAATCGGAGAAGTGCAAAATAGTAGCAACATTGTCGGAGAGGCTGAAGTTAGGGTTCATAGGGGAAGGATGAATGGTCGGAGAGCATATGGAGGGGCCTCATCTCTCCCTCCAACATCCACACTGTTAACCTAAGCTCCGGCCGCCGTGACGTCTTCACCTCCTTCAACGTCACCGTCCTAGAATCCAACTCACAAGTAATCAATCAATCAATTCATCTCTTTATGTGTTTGCCTCTATTAATAAAAAAAAGGATGACTTTTGTCTACATCTGTGTTGGGTTTGTGAAACAATCTGAGTGAATGAGGGTTTTTTTTTTGAGGATTCTCTTTTTGGGTTTTTTGGCACTTTTAAGATTTGGGTACATGTAGAAAAGATTTAAACAGTATTTTAGAAGTAATATATTCTATAGTTATGACGGCATCATGTTGTCACCGTCTCTATTGAGGGCTTGCCGAAAGTAACTGGTATACATTTTATATTTGGTTATAAATTTTTTGTAAATAGTCATTTATATACATAAATTGATATTACAATACTGTAATTGATCATTATATTTTTGTAAATTTCTTTGATTGCTAAGTACATGCATCAACAAGTATTTCTATGAAAATATTATAGTTGTTGACATTTATATGCTTCCATTTTTTTTTCACTTTTAAGATTTAAATATGTGTAGAAAAGACTTAGATGGTATTTTAAAAGTAATGGATTCGATGGTTATAACAATGCCTTGCTGCTGCCTCTATTCAGAGCCTGTTGAAAATAATTGGTATACATTTTGTAATTGTTTACAAACATTTTTGTAATTGGTCATTTATATATCTGTAAATCGATATTAAATTACTACAATTGATTATTATACTTTTATATACTTATACGTCAAATCTTAGTTTAATATTTTGTAATTGGTTATGTAATGTTGTAGTTTCTTTGATTGCTAAGCACATAGATCAAGAAGTATTTTCATGAAAATAATACAGTTGTTGATATTTATAAGTTCCATTTATTTTTATTTTTTTGCACTTTTAAGGTTTTAAATGGTATTTTAGAAAGGATTCAATGGTTACAACTGCGCCTCGCCACTACCTATGTTGAGGGCCTGCCAGAAGCAACTAGTATATATTATGTAATTGTTTATAAAGTTTTTGTAATTTGTCATTTATATATCTATAAATTGATATTATATTCCTGTAATTGATCATTACATTTCTATGAGTTTATTTGTCAATCCTTAGTTTAATTTTATTGGTAGTGTAAACATGTTATTACTAATATTGTTCATATTGTTAAATGAAAAATTATTTAGGTGTTTAACTGATTGTTGCATCTTTAATGTAGCTTGGCCAATGCGTTCTTCCTTATGAAGTATGTTAAATGCCTAGTTCAAAGGCTTCTTAGCGAGTTCAATTTCATCCAGGAGGACATGAAGAGGATCAAGGGAGGACATCAACTAATTTAATTAGGATATGCAAACAATGTCATAATTCAAAGAGTTGATGTATTTATTTTAATAACACTTTGAGAATGTATCTATAATCATTTTATATTTAACCATTTTATGTACGTTATATGCATTTATAGATGATAATTACATGTCTTATAGTTCATGAATTTATTGTAATGATAATGAGAATATATCTAGAGCAATTTTGTGTTTAAATATCTTTATGTACGTTAAATGCTGTTTATAGATAACTATTAAATATCTGTAATTATGTGTATAATTTCTATATGCATAACATTATATTTATGTACATCTGTAACTCTATCTGTAAAGGATAGATTAGGTATTATGAAAAGTTTGGGGAAAAAAATATAGGACAACACTGCAGGGGTAAAAAAAAAATTCAAAAAGTCTAGGGGTACAGAAAAAATAAGAGGGTCAGTCCAGGAGCATTTCGATAATTACCCAAATAATAATTGCTGCACTGGTATGTCTTGGCTTCTTCAAACCTTTGTTTTGCTTCTGTCCTCACATGGACTATTATTCAATTAAATAAAAGTTATCAGGTTAATAATTCAATATGTAATAGAAAATTAACTTGAATTCCTATGTATCTCTATTGGTTAATTAATTGTGAGTTCAGCTAATCATTTCTTCTAAACCATCTTTAAGCACATTCAATGCATGCTAATCAGCAAATTTAGCAAGTTTTCTTATATAAAAAAGAGAGGTTTGATTATTAAAAAAAAGAGACCAATCATGCTTTCTGAATTTTTTGGTATTTTTTTTAATTCTATGTGGGATTAGGGAAGCATGATTAAGAGAGCTTTGTCACTTGTTAAATATTTTTCAAACTCGTTTAAGGGAGCTTTCAGTCGATCTTATCTGATGATGACTCCTATCACATGCTTGCACGTGCTCTGGTCAATCAGTATAAAATTATTTTACAAAAGCTAATTAACCTATTTGGTTTTTTCAATTAAATGTGAAGGTCAAGTTTTTTTTAAATAGTATAATGTTGAAAGAAAACATAAAGAACCTAACTTATATAATTAATAACCAAGCAAAAAAAAAAAAAACTTATAATTAATATACTTTTCTCCTCCTCGCATCATCATGTACATACAAGGAGTCCCACAAGCATTGTTTGTTGTCATGTATTTGGTAAATTAGTACATCCAACATGAGTGAATGAATAGAGTGTGTTGAGACTCTACTTGAGAGTCTGGTGTGGTGGGCTCTTTGTAACAACTGTAACTTTTAATTGGGTCAGACAGTGTCTGATGGATCTTATAGGTGCTGTCGAGTTATTGAGCGACGGCTCTTGGTGGAGCCGTCGGGTATGTGAGCGACAGCCTCAGTAAGAGCCGTCGATCTGGGCAGAATTCGATTTCAAATTTAGTCCATTTTTAGAAAGAACAAACACATTGATTGGCGTTAATTGGCTTAATGGTGTCGCGATATTTGTCCCCACGTGCATGCGAGATTATTAAGTCTCCTCCCTTTCTCCTTTTGGCATTGAAACCAACACCCTAAAAGTACTTCCTTCTCTTCTTTTCGGCACAATTGTGTGGGGGCTCGGGAAAGGGTGTATCGACGAGGTTTTGATGAGTATTCTAAAGTTTTTAAAGAGCTTTTGAATGGTGATGAATCCCCTGAATGTTATTTAAATATGATCTTGGGTTTCTTGGGTTTTCAAAACAAAAGAGCATGTTCTTATTAGTTTTTTTTAAAAAAAGATTTCGTATGATCTCAGATCCATATATTTTAACAATGGTATGGTATTGATTTTATGGTGTTTTACAAGTTTTGATTGTTGGTATTGAATCTCACATGTATACAATCGTAACTTTTGATGTCTTAAGCTTTCTTGTTGGGTTTTTCTTTTATTTCATGATATTTAAGATAATATAAATTGATTTTAGATCTGATTATAACTAGGGTACTATGATATTATTGTTAGAATAAATAAAAGAGAATTCTTGTTATTGTATTAGAGGAGCCAAAAACTCTATTTATAGTTACATAGAGGAAAACCTAAAATACTAGAAAAGGAAACTAGGAAAACTAAAAAACTAATAATATCATAATAATGATAATAAATACATAATATTCTCCTAATAAAGACATAATATTCTCATAATAATTATTTTTTAAGACCCCCTCCCAAACTCTGAAGGGTAGAACCCTTAGAGTTTGCACAAAAATGAGAAGGTGGCGAGGACTGACAACAACGACGAGCGGCATGACAAGACACGGCACAATGTGACAGAGGCGCTACACGGTGCGGCAAGTGCGGTGGACTGCAACGGGGTTGCACGAGGCAGAGGTTGGACTGTGACGGGGCAGCGGCTAGACTGCGACGGGGATGCGACGAGGCAGCGGCTGGGCTGCAACTAAGCTGCACGAGGCAGCAGCTGAACTGCAACGAGGCTGCGCGAGGGCAGCGGCATGGGGGTTGCGCGGGGCAGCAGCATGGGGGCTGCGCGGAGGCAGTGACACGGGGGCTGCACGGGGAAGCTGTTGAGACACGGGGGCTACGCGGAGGCAGTGGCACGGGAGCTGCACGGGGCAGCGACAGAGACACGGGGGCTGCGCGGGACAGCGGCAGATGGCGCGGAAGCTGCACGGTGCAGCGATAGATGGCGTGAAGCACTGACCCTGGATGAGCAATAGCAAGCGCGGCAGATGGCAGTGTCGGGCGCGCGAAAACGAATAGAGTTCGCATAAAAAGCAAAAAAAACAATGAATAAAAAAAAAAGGTATCGAAAGTCCTCCCCGCTCCGATTGAATACTCCTCAATTGGAGCAGGGAAGAAAAAAAAAACTTTTGTGGATCTAGGTTTTTGAGGGGCTCTGATACCATATTAGAATAAATAAAAGAGAATTTATTATTGTATTAGAGGAGCCAAAAATTCTATTTATAGATACATATAGGAAAACCTAAAATACTAGAAAAGAAAACTAGAAACTAAAAAATTAATAATATAATAATAATGAAAATAAGACATAATATTCTCCTAATAAGGCATAATATTCTCCTAATAATTGTTCTCTAACAATTATTAGATGTATTATAAGCTTTTCATGAAAGGAAAAGAATATTTGAGAATACATCATGTTTAAGGCTATTTGTTTTAAGTAGAATCATGTTGTTTTATCCTTTAAGCCTTGTTTTAAAACCTTGTATACTAATGTCCAAACCAGTGATGTATTTTCGTGATTTTCGAAGGTTGAACATAGATCCTATTTGTGTTTTAACTCAAATAGATCTAGAGTTTTGAAGATGTTTCAATGGGTTTTTGATTCAGTTGCAATCGGATTTCGATATATATGATTTGATTTCATACTAAGTTTTCTCACTAGTTCTGTACCGTTTTAAAATGACTTGTACTTTTTTCAACAATAAAAGGTTTTAAAGAATTTTTATAAAGTTAAATTAGGGTTTTTGTGTTCTGTCTCGGGACGGGCCCTGTAGGAGCAGTCGGGAATGTTTGGGACGGCTCCCAGAGGAGCCGTTGGGTTGATAAGCGACGGCCCCAGTAGGAGCCGTCGGGTTTTGCTTTGGACGGACCCTATGGGATCCGTCGGGTAGGTCAGTGATTGTCCCTATGGGAGCCGTCGGGTAGGTCAGTGATTGTCCATATGGGATCCGTCGGGTTCTATGTGTACGGGTACATCGAGTTCCATACGGGTTGTACGTATTTTGATTGATTCCCATCGTTTCTTACTAGATTAGGTTACTGTAAGGCTTGGTTTTGATTTGCAATTCGTTGGACCGAAGGTGAGTGGGTCTAGTATCTATGTAGCTTTCGAAAACTACATATATCTATCATATTCGCATCATGTTTATGTTATGAATACAATTGTTATTTTGAATATGAATTTCATGAGCATGACATCATGTTTTGAGACGTTAATTTACGTATGAACTGTATATTGATTATTATGTTATTCTTGAATGCAAATATGTGAATTGTGAAGGTTATTTTGCATGCATATCATTCGTCTGCGTGACATCGTCTGCGTGACGAGGGTCGACGTGACTCAGTCCAGTGGGACTGTGTCTGCGTGACACCCGTCTGCGCGACGTCGTCTGCGTGACGATTGGTCTGCATGACCCAGCTCTAGATAGAGCACTTTTGGCTGCGTGCCATACGGACATGTGTGTCCGTTGCATCATACGCATTATGTATATAGTATGAGATGGTGGTTATTTTCTCTAAAGAGATGCATTCCCTTTTTATTGCAATACTTGTGAAAAATTTATATTCTGTTGGTTCAGATATTCTGAAATCTATTCTGAAGGTTTTTATTATTTTATTATTATTATTATATTATTATTATTATTATTATTGGGACGAGAAGATCCATTCACTGAGCGTGTGGTAAGCTCACCCCTCCTTTTCTCAACTT
>CM060875.1:19961069-20258954 GCA_030737845.1 Acorus calamus | reverse complement strand
TTCCACATTCAAACACTTCCCAAAACCCATCTTCAAAACCGCTAAAAAAAACAAATTTCGGTCATAACAAGCAATACAGAAGTGAAAAAAATCATGTTTTGGGTACCCAATATAAACCCACAAAAAAGAAGCGAAGTTCATGTATTCAAACAATCCTCAAAACCAAAACCCATATCCAAAACCGCTACAAGAACCGAAATTTCGGTCATAACACACGACCAGGACCTCAAATTCCATCACTTTGGACGTAATTAGCAAAACCCAGATGAGAAAAACATAGAAAATCGACCTGAACATGTCGCCTTCTATACGTGTTGATCGCCCAAGACAGAGCCGACACGGCCCAGACCGTCAGAAACCACAAGTAGATCGTCGGGAGCAGCCGATACGACTCGTTCAGCTCGGCCGATGCGGATGTCAAACCCTTATAAACTTCTTCTGCTCCCATTTAGAGAGAGAGGGAAAATTTTCGGAGCTCTGTTTAGATCAGACAAAATTGTATTTATAAGTCCCGAAACGAAACTTTATTTATTTATTTATTTCATGGTTGGATAATTTGGAATTACATAATTACCCTCCTTATCTAACTCTATCAGGATTTTTTTTTTTAAAAAAATTCATCATTAAATAATTTATTGAACTTGTGTGAAATTGTAATAATAAAGTAGGTATAAAATGCTCAACTAACGAGCATGACATTCGATTATATGCATTTTTCAATTAATTAATTGATAACATGATGTTATATCATTTTATATGAGCACCACTTTAGCATGATATATTTTATCATCCCTCTCATTGTGGGTTAAATATTGGATAAATAATTGTATAAGTTCTGTTTACATTAGGTTTTAAAACCTGCATGCCTATATTTAATTAAGATGTTATTGTAAGTGTATTAAAATTTATCTTTAATGGAATGTTGTCACTAAGATTTATCAATATCAATGCATTTAACATCCAGTCCACCAAATTGAGGAGTAAATTACATAAAATGAATTTTGAAAAAAAAAATTGTATAAAGAAAAAAGAAAAAAGAAAATCTTAATAGTATTCTTATAATTTTTTTAAAAAAAATTGGTTTTTCTCTCTTTTTTTCTTTAACAAGGCGGGCAACATTTTCCACATCTATCATAATCTACATCAACTGTAGATGAAAATCTCAGATTGAATTAAATGAAGAATTGATCTGCAAAAATAGAATTTGTTCATAATCAATTTCAATATTATTAATGAAATGAACCCAAATTTCACATGCCATAATAATTATGTCCATAAAAAACTCTATATTCAATTCTACTTTATAACCGGTATAAAATGACAAATATATGTTTATTTTTCCTTGAATTAAAAGGGCAAGTGAGGGAGAGTTAACTACATGAGAAAAAAGCCATCTATAATCATCCCAAAAACACCTCTTCCCATTTTTTGCAAAAACAAAATAGTCATGAGGAGGATGGTTACAAACTCACCCAAATATCACTTATTTAGGGGTAAATCGAACCGAAATTCAAAACGGATGAAGGTCGGATCGAGTTTTAAAAACTACAAAAAATTGAGCAAATCACACAGAGTGAATTATTGAAAATTAAAAAAAAATCGTATAAAGAGAAAAAGGTAAACAAAATGAAAATCTTATTATTATTTCTACATATGAACATTGGTGAGTTTTCTCACTTTCTTTCTTTAACAAAACTGACAACATTTTCCACATCTTTCGAAATCTGCATCAATTGTAGATGAAAATCTCAGATGGAATAAACCGAAGAATTGATCTCTAGAATAGAATATTTTCACAATCAATTACAATAATATTAAAGAAAAAGAACACAAAATTCACATGCCATAATAATTATGTAAAAAAAAAACACCCTACATTCCATTCTACTTTATAACTTGTATACAATGGCAAATATAATTTTATTTATCCTTGACTTAAAAGGGCCAGTGAGAGAGAGTTGCATGAGAAAAAAAAACCATCCATCATCCTCCCAAAAACAACCTCTCCATTTTCTGCAAAAATAAAATAGTCATGAGGAGATTGGCTACAAACGCACCCAAAGATCATTTTTTTATTCCATGTTGTAATATCCATCTTAGGTCATGATAAGAGATGTGAGTTTGTTATGTTATTAGCATCACAAGTTTGGACCAAAGAAATGACTTCATCAGTCAAAGGTGTGGCAGGTTGGCTGTGGTGGTACAGTTCCTTCTTTTTGTTGTTGTTGCATCTGATAACAAACTTTTCAATGTGCTTTGAGGATTCTTCTAATGAAAAAAATTAGGGTTTGAGATTTGGTTGGGTGGGAGATTGATTAGGTGAGCAAACTCAATAGGGTTTCATAAGCATGTCAGTGGGCCGGACCCAAGGCATGATTTTGCCTCACATAAAGGCCCATGGACCTTGTATGTTGGATTAATATGGGCCAAGCCTCCAGCACAAATCGAATAAAGACCGCTCCCTCTTGTATCAACTTAAGGGGAGTGTCACTCAGCCTCTACACTGTGAAAGTACAATATATACTACATTGTTGCAGTATATGCAAATTATTATTTTTTATTTTTTCAAAGAAAATAATCACAAAGAAATATATTTCACATAGAGATGGAACCAGAAATTAGAATAAGAGGGGAGCCAGAAGGCTAAGAGAGTTAGGGTGTGTTTGGCAATTTTTTTTTGTATCTTTAGCTTTTTAAAAAACTAAAAGCTAAAAATTGTTATTAAACCGGTCAGCTTACATGCATCATCATTACTAGATTTTGTTGAAGGACTATGCCTCAAAATTTGTGTTTCATAAAATAGCCATCATCATTACATATTCAAAAATCGTATATAAAACAGCTAAAAGATAAAATATGTTTTTTAAACTGTGTTTCTAAACGCACTCTTATAATAAAAAAGCTTGAAATCTCATTATTCCCATCGAAATAGAAAAAAAATGAATATGAAGAAAAACAACTTATTACAAAAACATATAAGGATATCTTTTATTTTAGGGAGATTTTTAGAAACCTAACTTGGAGAGACTTAATATAGCAAACATAAAAAATCAAAATAAATAAAAAGTCAAATCAGTGATTTTTCAACCCTTGAAAAAATCATATAATAATATTCCCTTAAAAACAAAGCATTTCACAATTAAAAAAAAAAGATTAAATCCTCCAAATTTCAAAATAATCAATGGGCAGTAGACATATACTGAATCCATTTTGTAGCCTTATTTGCATTCGTCACGTCTAACACAATATATAAAATTAGCTAATTCATTATATATTTCACTATCTCCGTGTACACTATTACAGAAAATATAAATTAAATATATGCATTTATTTCATAAGGGCATGAATTTTATACTTTTAAAAAATCAAATGTATTTCATTTATTAATATACTTCATTATATAGTTATATAATTAAAAAAATCAAATGTATATGCATGCTAACGGGGATGTAAACATGACTGAATATAACATTTTCAAATTTCAAACCCTCAGCCCCCCGGGGGTCTACTCCTCATTACTCTTAGTCAATATTTCATTTTTTATAATAGTATATATTCAATGGACGAGTGTATATATATTTTTTTGATTAAGTGTACTATCACACACAATCCTTTGATAGTCTCACTTCGCTAAAGAGATATATTCTTCACGATAAAGCATCAGAATTTTTATATTTATGATAAAGGGTTATATATACCATTCATTAGAATAGATACTACACATTAAATTAAGTATAAATATTTTAAAAGAAATTTATACATGTGATTATACCTAATATTATCCTTAATCATACACTTGTTTTGTCACATGGGGCATATATACATGTTGTGGTCCTATACCTATCAAAAAAAAAAAATCATGGATAAAACTAGGACCACTATAATATTATAATCTAATAACATTCATAGCATGGTTGGTTGAAAATGAAACCCTCCCACTTGCACATAACATTTATTCACAAATGGAACGAATCATGCATGCATGCTATGAGTAGATGATGTGATTGTGATGAAGGGTGCGTTTGGTTGCGCGATTGCACTGCGATTGCGATTACAGGAAGCTGCGTTTGCAATCGCGCAACCAAACAGTTTTGTAATCGTAGTTTTAAACCCAGCGATTGCAGATAAATAGTGCCCAAAAGCTGCGATTTCAAAAAGCTGAGAAAGTGAGCTTCCTGCGGAATCAGGTTTGCAATCGCAGATTCCTGCAGAATCAGTTTTGCAATCGCGCAACCAAACGCACCCGAAGATTCATTCAGTTTATGTTATCAAAGTGTATGTTATCAAAGTGTATGTGCTTTATCATAATACATTAATACATGAACATTAATTTTTATTATAAATATATTACTATATCTCGATATATGCTTTATTTTATATAACAATATGTAATTTAATATGTGAGTATATAATTTTTCTTTTAAAAAAATGTTGTGGACTATGGGCTAAGTGTATCAATTTTCTAAAGAGCTCTGTTACACTCATACATTTTTTAGTCCAAATATAGTCTTATATACCTCATTAGTCATCTTTACTCACTGTATCGAGTTACATATCAATTGTAAATTTTTCATATTTTTTATAAATGATATTATTCAATTAATTAGAGTATATATTTTATCTTTTATAAAAATACATATTAAGATGTACATTTTTGTCTATAAAATGCACTGAGTGTAACATTTTTCCATTCTAAAATCAACCGTGACCAATTATACTTCATTATAAGATGTACATTCTGGCCCATACAAAGGAAATCAAAGCCCAATCATACAGCCCAAATCGCCTGGCAAGATCCAATTCTGTTTACTTGTTTGTTTATTTTTAAGGATAATATTACATCCAGTCAATTTTTCAATCTTAAATTTAGTCCGCAAGTGTTTTGAAAATTTTAAAACTGGTATATCTCATCTAATGAGATATTTAAAAAAAAAAAAAATTAAGCTTGTATGTACTCCAATGAATTGCATGAATGTATTTATAGAAAATGTAAAAAAAATTTATCGAAGCATATGGCTTGCTAAATTGAGTATATGCTCTGATAACTTTTATCGACACATGTAAGACTGGAAGTGGGACTGCAATAAAAATTGTGTGTAACAACACTCTTATTTTAATATGGAGGATAAGTAGTTGATTGTCTTTCATATTTATATTGTGACATGGGAGGCATATATATCAAGTTAAGCCTGTTCAATTTGAAAATAATTGGTCAATAATTAACTTAATCATATGAGTATTATTTATTTAATTATTTTATTTTATTTTTGAAAATTGGTGTCTCTTGGTTTTATCCTGTCATCCTTTTTGAGAGAGGGTGCTAATCGACTAACCAAAGCTCAATTTGACCGGTCCAAAATTTATTAAAGGCAGACTATCAATGTCTCCCGGTTTGAAAGAGAAAGATCAGTTATTATACTCTCAAAATCAGAATTATTCGATCTCCCAAGATAATGACATCAATATACGTATCAAATATAATTAATTAGCTGTATTGCATGCAATTTGCACCAAATTAATGCATACAATCATATTGTTCTAATTATAATATTAATGCCATATGCTTAAGGCCACTCCTCCCCATGCATTATGAGACCAACAGTTATAATGGTCAAATAACCAATGGTTCACACATAACACGCAATATATTCATTGATATTTACTGCAATGTGTATGAACAAATCACAAATTGGTTCAACATGACAGACAATATAATCATTGAGATGTACTGCAATGTTGTGTGATATGGTTGTGAGTAATTATATTTGAAGAACCAGTGAATGCATTTCCTAATTGGGTTTAATTAGTTTTGGCCTTAATGAACAGTTCCACTTGGTCACATGTATATATGGTTCTCTTATTGTCATAGGGACATCTCTATGATTTTTTTTTGAAAAATGGTTAGGTGCAATTATTTTCTGGTGGCAATGCACATATTTTGATTTTTTTTAAATAATATATTTTATTTATTGAGATATTTATTTTTATAAAAAATGAAATATATACTATAATGTAATGCATTCATTTATAGAAAATGTGAAAAATGTAACGATATATATATATATATATATATATATATATATAGAACCGATTAGGTGCGGCGAACGGCGGGTGCGGTAGCGATCACGGGCCGTCGATCACGGGTCCATCGCATCGGACGGTCGGGTGCGATTCATATCGACCGTCGGATGCGATTCATATCGACTGTCGAATGCGATGGACCCGTGATCGGATGGCTCGTGTCGCAGCCGCACTCGCCGTTCGCCGCATCTAATCGCGAGCGTATATATATATATATATATATATACACGCTCGCGATTAGGTGCGGCGAACGGCGGGTGCGACCGCGACGTGGGCTGTTCAATCGCGGGTCCATCGCATCCGACGGTCGATGTGAATCGCACTCGACCGTCCGATGCGATGGACCTGTGATTGACGGCCCATGATTGCTGCTGCACCCGCCGTTCGCGCACCTAATCGGTTCCCTATATATATATCATATACATATATCATGTGATTTTTTTATGAAAAGGCCCATTATATCATGATATCATATATAATGAAAATTAATATTTGTTTTTAAAATATCATCTAATTATTATTGGTTGAGAAAAAAATAAAAGATTATAATAAAATTTCTTCCCATCATACTAAATTCTGCTTTCAAGGATATTCAAATGAGAATGGACTCTTCCACTTGTACATATCATTTCTTCACATATGGGAGGGAGTGATGCATGTTTATAGATTTGATTGGGATATCTTGAGAGGTTTCACATGGAAATTGAGCACGTGACGAAATTGGCCACCAAGGTTCAATTTTTAATCATATATATATATTACTATTTTAAATAGCTCAGCTAGTGACCCATTTGTGGAGATGGTATTATAGTTTTTATTATCACAAACATAATTGGAATTCAAATATTAATGACAACTTGATTCAATAAGGAGCTGCAACCTCCTCTTTCTTCCTCCTCATATAATATATACTAGATTATATTATTATATATCATAGTATAAAATACAGAAAAGACATGCTTTGAATTCATATAAATATATACTCTATTTATTTATAATTGTATGTATTTCATAAGACAAATAAATATACTTTCACAAAAAATTCAAAACACGTTGAAAATTATAAAAGTAATTGCAGGACCCAAATTACCTAGCAAGATCTTATTTTATTTATTTATTTTATCTATTTTTGGGATGATAAGTATTTGGTTGTACTTCGTATTTCAAAACACTTAACTAATTATGTTAATACGTCCATTATTTAAAAATTTAATATGTTCATTCTTTTTAAGAACTTATGTATCTAGTATTAACTTAATTATATACAATTGTGTTGTGACATGGGAGGCATATCTATCATAAAATTAATCATATATTCTTGAAACAAAGGCTATAAATGGTCCATCCTTGATCCAGACAGAGAGAGAGATCAAATTAAAGTTGTCATACTCTCAAAATCAAAATTATATGATCTCATGATATTAACGTGCAATATGATCGATCAAACTATGCTGTAAATTCATTCAATTTGAGACAAATAAATTCGTTCAAGTCATCTTAATTACCATAAATATAATTATTACATGCTCAAGTCCCACACAGTATGCCAAGCATTAATATATTGAATGGGTACTGCAATGTGGAAATATATGGTTGAGTGTTAATATTTATAGAACCAGTGAATGAATTTCCAAATTGGGTTGAACTAGTTATTGCCTTAATAAACAGTTACACTTGGATATATGGTCCTCTCACTGCTTATTCTAGTACATTATTGGAACAAGAGGACCATCTTCCATGATTTGCTTGGTACATGAAGAAAAGACACTAGCTTCTATTTGTTTTTTCCATAGGTTGGCATACATTCATTGTGAAAAGGGAGTTTCATAGGCATTATTTTGGGGGGATTGTATAATTGTTAAACTGGATGTGATAAGGATATGATGAAAAATGTGCATCATTCTTTGGTGACCAATGATTATTTGTTTGCAAAGTAACTATATCATTGAGGTCTAATTTGACAATGTGATAATATATTATGGGTAAATTATCTTAATTTAAAAGATACTTTTTTTTATTTTATCAATTTTGATATTTGGTCAAAATCTCATAAAAGAATTATTAATTTTGTTTTTATATGTATATTTTTTAAAAAGTAAGAATAAAAGATGATATAAATATTATTTTATCACACAAAATTCTTTGTGTGGAAGACCAAATCTACATGTGGCTGAATAAGGAAAAAACATATGCGAGAAGACCATGATCGAATAAGAATAAGATACTGGATGGGCCTATTCGTAAGTCCACATCGATCCACAGGGCTACCCGACCAGGGGGTCCATGACCACTCGACCCACCTCGTCTAGAAGGCGAAATAGTAACGCCCGTCCACGAAGAGCTGGTCAGGCATCCGACTAGCTCGGGACGACCTGGAAGGGTCTGACTTGACTAGGACGACCAATTGCTATACCCTTATCCGTTTAGGCAAAGCCCGACCACGGAGTTCGGCCTGACAGAGGAAATGCGTCTATACGTCCACCTCGGGAAGAGAACGGAAAGTGCAGGGAATATCTCTTGACATAGCAGTGGGCTGGTGATTGTCGGGAGTCGGTTACGCCCTGAGATCACATGTGGCAGCCGATCCTGATGCCACCTAGAAGATTCCTTCTGTACCTACGATACCCTCACTCCTAGGAGCGAGGTCGGCACGCACTCTTCGAGTATAAAAGGGGAGACATCGTCTTCCTCAAAAGGTATGCAAGAACACACACTTACACTCCTCTTGCAAGAACTCTCTAAGACTCGAGTAGGCTTTCACTTAAACTGTAATAATTGACTTAAGCGTCGGAGGGGCGTTAGCCATCACCACATTAGTGTGAGTTGCAGGTGATCGGAGCAGGAGATGAAGCTAAGAGATTCGCTGATGGAACCTTGACAACTGCGAAAGAAAGCTGCACACACTTCTTCTCGGATCCCCAACTGAAACTTGGACCACTTCAAGGATCCGGTCTAGTGAAGGAAGATCAGAATCCATCCCCCACACTTTATATTCATTTAAAATTAGGATGGTGATCCACATTTTATACTAATTTTTATTACTCTTTAACAGCCCCCTTTCCCTTTATTCAGATGTGAATTATGAAAGTAACTTTTATAGAACTGGCTGAAAATAATTTTTTTAATTGTTTTTGAAAATAAGTTCCAAAGAGATCTAAGTGGTAACATTTATTAGATCCATGAAAGATAACAATTTGAAATAAACCACATGTCATCTCCACCAAGCAATAAAAATGTGATTCACAGAATCAATCAACACATCCAAAACCCAACAACAGGTCCAGTGACTGATTCCTTTTCCAGTACCACTTTCTGTACAATCTAGACTTTTGTGATGTTTTTAGGTTGTGTCAATAACCATGCCAAAAAGCCAAAAAGCCCACCACCTGTTTGTCCGCATTGCCCTCTCATGGTACATTGCACTACTCCCTTGCTGTCCCCATTAATAATGCAAAATATATGCAAAATATTCATTGCCCACTCTCTATAAACAAAAATAACAACATTCCAATCCTTCATCCCTCCACATGGTTATAACCAGACCATTTTCCTGGTTGACACATGGCCCCATCACACGCCATCGGATTCCGATCAAAAGGCCATCCAGTCTTCAACAGGATGATCGTAGTCCTTTCATCCTAGTCCTGTTTTTTACGAGGGAAACAATAGTTTTTTTTGTTTCGTTTCTAAAATAACACGAATAAAAATGACATAGTTTAATGATAAGTATTATTAGATGAGATTGTAATAAAATGAGAGGGGATCTTATTAGTGTTGGATCCTGTTAGTTTTCAATGAAGACAGACATATGGCATCTCAATGTTATATCCTGTTAGCTTTCAATAAAATGAGAGGTAATACTATTCCAAGGGCTTCATATGGGGCCTGACCCTATATAAAAAGCCTGATCGAGGAAGCATAAGTCATGCATACCATTGAAACGATTAACTGTGTCCTCCCCACGGGGTTGATTCTCTTGTACCCATATTTATATACTCTCTTCCTTGTTCGCGCTCAAAGAGATTATTTTGAGAGGCTGCGACAATTAGGGTTATTTTGAGATAAAGAGCTGGTGATTTTTTGAGAGGTTGGGAGATATTGTTTTTACGAATTCTGGATTTTGGGATGTAATCAATCAAAGAAATAAACAAACAAATCGAATGAAAGACACAAAGAATTACGTGATTCGAAAAATCTTGTCTATGCCCACACAGCACACCAGATATTAATCCACTATCAACAAGAAGTTTTTACAATTGTCACGCGGAAAATAAAAACTCTAGTGCTTAATGAAAAATATGAGATGTTATTTTATATTAACATCTCATTAAGGATAAAAAAATCAATACACGAATGGGTTGGCTGATGAGCTCAACCTCCGTCCAACCCTGTATAGCACCAATAATCATATGCGCATATTATCAGGCTCTACAATATATAACAAATAACAATTGTATCTCAATTACTTGTTAATAATGAATTGATTCTTACTCTCTTTGATGAATGCAGACGAATTTAGTAAACCAAATAAATTCTGTATTCCACTTTGGTTTGTTTTTGTTTTGCTGTTATTGTATGTCCCTTGATGTGCTAAGATTGAACATCAGGAGTGTCAACTGACTCCTTTTTTAAGGTACAATTAATATTACTCGTGTTAAGAATACAATGCACGGTTGGACAGGATTGAGAGGTTGGCTGAACACATTAATTGAGAAGGACTGAATTTGAATGTGTACTAGTACACTGAGTGGTTATAAATTAATTGAACTATGTTCATATACATGTTACATTGTCAGTTTCTTAGAAGATGCAGAGGAGAAACATTATGTTCAGACTGCCATTGGACTTTCCCTTGTGATTTGGTTCAAACTTTTCTTGGTACAGTTGAATTGCTAACTAAAATTTGAGATCCCAAGATGTATTTAAAGAAATAGTAAAATGTTGCACTCAATTGTTCATGCAGTCATTATTGCAATCCCAACATATTTTAGTTTTTTTTAATAAGTATACAATTGTCCTACGAGGGTGCATACTTTTATAGGAAAAAAAGAGGTACATATAAGATTGAATTAAATGCATACGTATTTACATGTTCTCTAAAAAATAATATACTTCACATACTGAGTTAGAGCTACAGGAATGGTTGAGTGTATCAAATCCCTACAAAATAATATAGAACTTTTAGAACATCATTTTAAAATAACTCTAATTGGCAGGCTATATATTCCTCTATAATAGATCAACATTTTCTTGCAAATACAAATATTTTAAAATTCTATTATTTAAACTTAAAATAAATAGTTTGTGGTTAAATAAATACAATAAACATTTATTGAATCAAGTCCGTATCAATATAAAATATATAAATGTTAGCTAATCATATCTTTAAAAATATTAAATATATGTTAAAACTATTCAATATTTTGATAATAAAAAGTATTCCATTTTTTAAACAGAAGAGAAATAAAAATAAATCAATAAATTAGAGACTGAAATGAAATTCCATGAAAATAGATACCCCATTATGCATAGTAACAATTGCATAAAACAGTTAGCCCCCGTTTGGATACCGGATAAGCTCCGGATAACCCCGGATAAATTTTTTTTTGTGTTTGGAAGGCTCGGATAAACTCAGATAAAGTGTGCCAGAATAAACTGGTATAAAGTAGTATATGAATTCCAATCAACCCCTAGAATAAAATTTATCCTAAGTTATTCCACTAAAAGAATAAGTGGGTCCAGTGTCAAATCAACTGTCATCACCTCTTATAAATCACTTGTCAAATCAACTATCATTATTTTTTTTATCTTTTATAAATTCTTATTCATACTTTATTCACATTTTATCCAAACAACAAAACATTTATTCTTACGATTCCCAACGAGAATAATTCAAAACACAACCAAACATAAAATCACTTTATTCTTATTTATACACACTTATACTCGGATAAATGTATACCCAAGAAGAAATCCTATTCTACATCCAAACGGGGGCTTAGAGATGCTATAAGAGAAGATGATTTTCAATTATGCTTTAAGAAGATCATAGCTTTGTGCAAAAAAATATTAATACCTATATAACAGAAGATCAAAATTAGTTCAAGAGATGACTTTGAGACTGACAGGTTTACCACCCAATTAAGACAAGTTATTTTGAACCAAATATTTGCAACCACTAATCAAAGATATTTGAAACGGACAATCTCCCCAATTAGTTTATCAAATCCTAATGGGACCACTTAATCTGCACACAATCTGATAAAATAACAATGGGTGACAATTTTTTTTTTTGGATTCATATTCTGTGATTTCTTTAACTTCAAAGGGCACTAGCAACACTATTATAATCCATTTCAAACAGTGGATTTGATCACCAATTGCATCATCATCTTCTCGGGGTCTAAAGCTGAACATTTTGTTCAAATAAAACATGTTTTAATATTTTGGATGGTAAAAGATTATAGCAATTCATCTTCAAATTTAACTCATATTGTCTCTTTGATCTGTTATGTTCCCAAACCATCTATTAACAGTTGGTAGAGGTACAAGATCATCACTGTAGAGTTTTAGGTTTAAGTCTTACCCCCGCTTATAAGATAAAATTTAATCAAGAGAAATATAATTAATCACTTATTAAGCAAAAAAAAAAAATGAAAAAAGAAAGAAGATTAAATAATCAATTTGAGCATGTGAAACTAATGCTACTCATTGAATTTGTCATAAATTTGTATCATATATAATTTGTGAATTGTTCACTACAACAATGATTGAATTATTAGCAAATAATATGATAAAATGAATTAAATACAAAGCCTGATTGAAAAAATTGCAATTAATCTAGATCATATCACATTTGTTTTTTTTAAAAATCAACCGAAATTCGTTGGACTGAAAACTTCCACGATATCAATTATTTTTATTTAAAAAGAAAGAAAGAACTTGAACTGTTCCTATCTTCTTCTACTCGTCAAGATCAACAGTGTACCCAGTACAACATAAACCCTAAACTAAAACAAATTGCCATATTACATATCAATATCCCTCACACAAAATCCCTTTCAAAGAAGTTCATAGGGTGGCTCCTCATTTTGGTTGGATCAAAGCTAACACGGATGGTTCAAAATCTGAGGATCGGTCTGGGTATGGCTGGTTGCTTCAGGACCATCAAGGCAGTCTTATTCCAGTAGAGGCGGTTTGAACGGCGGAGAGATCCATCAATTTTCTCGAATTATAGGCCATTGGACAGTGCTTCATGGCTGCTATAGAGTTGGGGATTCATCAACTTTGGGTGGAAAGCGTGACTCCCATATTGCAATAAATTGGATTACAAAGAGTGATATGGTTCCTTGGAAGGTATGCAGGCTATGCAACTCTATCAGGGTAGATTGCCACTCCTTTGCTGATATTAAAGTATCTCACATCTATCGTGAAGGTAATCCCTCTGCTGACATGCTTGGAAGTTGACAATCCCAAGTGTGATTCACTAGATTCCTCAGTTCCCAAGCTTGACTTGAACTTCACCACCTGCTGGAAAGAGATAACAGTGGGATTCCTTTAATTCGAGAGAAGCTCAAGTTAATATAGAGCACTTATGTTGAAACAATTACTATGTATTCATGGGGTATTCAGGGGGTGTCCACTAAGGAACGGAAAGAGATGCATCGGATACACGGAGGCAGCTCTTGGCTCTGTTCCCTCGCAACATCTAGTTCCCATCTCCGCTCTGAATATGTTTTTTACATGCTATTAATAGTGGAATACAATTTTGTTTTACCAACAAAAAAAAAACATTTGTTGTGAAAAAAATTGAACACATACACTAGAATAGAAAGAAAGGCCATCACTTAGTGGACCACCACAACACAAAACAAATTCAGTAGTTCCTCAATTTTTCATTGATGTAATCCCTCCAAACTTTTAGAAATAGCAACATAACCCCCTGCATAATTCCAAAAAAGATATATTCGCTTACAAAATTTTAATAAATTAATTCTGTCACATATTTAAGTCTAAACCATCAATTAACTGAGGTTTGAAAGTTACATTTCTATCCCTTTCTATTTCCAATAAGGATTTAAGTATATATGGAAATGAGTAATTTTTCTTTCTTTAGATATTTTGCAATCATCGCTTGACAAAATCTTATCTAAGTTGAATATTTAAGTCTATATTTGGGTAATAGAATAAGTGGGGAGAATAGGGTGGAACATGGATGAATAAGCCCAACAACCTTTTTTTAATAATAAATCAATACACACACACGCACGCCAGTATATGTGAGAATAAGCTGATATTAACATTTGAAATCCCCTTTGAAAATATGTTAATCCACTAATTCTATTCCACATGTATAAGAAAAACTCATGTGTCAAATCACTTGTCATCACCCTGGAAACATAACCTAGTGAAAGACCTAAAGTGGTTGTGGGATCAAGGTTTTCCAGTGTTGATCATTTTAGAGATGCATTAAAGCAATACTGTGTCACAAATGAGTTTGTGGTGAAGTATTTAATGAATGAGAGATGCCATGTAACAGCTAAATTCAGTCAAATAGAGTCATTGTATTCAGTCCACTGTCAGGATGACTAAATGAAGTTTGTGAAGACAATTAACATCTTAAAAGACAAAGAAATTACATATGAACATGAAGATCAAACAAAAGATTGGTTTATGCATTTTTATCAAACATATGAAATACATCATATGAAGTCCCTCACCATTTCAAACATCTAAGTGAATTTGGGGATCAAGGAACACAGTAGAGATCAACAATGATTGATGGGGTGGGTTAACCAGTAAAGATCGAAAATGGCTATAATGTAGTGGATGTGAAAAAATGAGTGAATCACCAATTGGGGCGGATGAGGTCGATTGTTGGAGTATTTATACACAAACCCGAGGCTACTAAGTAGGGGGTGATGAAGGATTCAAGACATAGGGTCTCAACGGTCTTCTTGCGGAAAGTGCAACGGTCGACTCCAACGATAACATTCATTAGCCATCATTTTCGGGGAACGAATGAAGAAGAAAACCATTAAAGGGTAAAAAGGGTAAGAGACTGATTTGTGTTATTACATATTTATAGGGGGTTATTTGGATTATTGTAATTTAGGCCTCCAATGTTCTAATTCCGTCAATGGTTAATTAACCCACGGGGCTGTTTTAGATTTTGGTTATGTTTCTAGGGGGTCATTTGAATTTTTGCATGTTTGCAGGGGGGGTTATATGGATTTTTTCCAAAAAATATGTGCTGGTTGAGTGAACAAATGAACAAAACAAGCGTAACAAATGAACAAGACAAGCATTGGTGCAAGAAAATAAATAAAAAACTCAGACCCCAATGAAATTCATTGAAGAGGTTGTGAAGGGTACTCTCACAGTCTCACCCAAACTATTATTATTATTTGTCCATGTACCAGTCTGAGGTCTGAGCAGTACAGTAGTGAGAGACCCATCCATTGGTGGACCCTCCCCCCTCTCTCACTAATTTTTTTATATAAAAAAACCCTCTCTAGATGACTCTCAGTACATACATGTATTATGCTCAGGTCGGTTAAATGTCGCTTTGGAAAAAAACAAAAAAAAAGGATCCTTTTAATACATACCCCCAAAAAATCTTCTGTTATCAAAATATCTCTTATCATCAATATTTATTTATCCAAAATTTAAATTTTTTTTAAGAGTGCGTTTGATTTCGTGATTGTAAAACTAATTTTACAGATCTACAAAATCTCACGTTTGAAAATTTAAAAATCACAGTTTTTTAATATTATTTGTCTAAAATATGTCCGTGTGAAACTGTTATAATAAAACTGTTTGATTATACAATCAACTTTCTGTAATCATAAAAACTGTATAATCACACAATTAAAACACCCTAAAGGTACTATTATAAATAGCTTTCACCAAGGGTGCTTCAACAAAATAAATATTATTTCAAGGATATATACACAAAACCTCCTAAAACAGAGAATAAAAACTCTGTTTCAACCCCATCTATTAAAACCCCCCCATTTCCTTCTCATTCCACTCCATCCTCCTCTCTCTCTCTTCTCTTTCTATCTCTAAACCCCCTTTTCTCTCTCTCTCTAGAATTCCAAATTACACTTCACAATCTCTCAAACCCCAACCAAGTGTGCATCATTAGTAGTGGTTTTCCATCAATGGGTGACACCCCTCCTCACTCAGACACCTCTCCCTCCCCATCCCCCTCTCCTCCCCGCGACGACAAAGCGGCGGCGCCGTCAAAGCCCCAGAAGCGCTTCCACGACGGCGGCGCTGGCGGCGGAGGGAAACACCCAATATACAGGGGTGTGCGCATGAGGAACTGGGGGAAGTGGGTGTCAGAGATTCGCGAGCCGCGAAAGAAGTCCCGAATCTGGCTCGGGACCTTCCCCACCCCCGAAATGGCGGCGCGCGCCCACGACGCGGCGGCTCTCACCATCAAAGGCGGCGCCGCCATCCTCAACTTCCCCGACCTAGCCCCCTCCCTCCCCCGCCCCGCCTCCTCCTCCCCCCGCGACGTCCAGGCCGCCGCCGCAAAAGCCGCCGCCATGGTCGTTCCGACGGCGCCGACGCCTGCGGCGGAGGCGTCGGAGGAGGAGGAGTTGGGGGAGATCGTGGAGCTTCCGAGGTTGGACTGCTATTACTCGCCGGAGACGTCGGCGACGGCGGCGGCGGAGTATGTGTTGGTCGATACGGTGGCGGCGGGCGGGGACGGGTGGTTCTATGGGAACCAGGCGGCGCCGTGGATGGAGAGCTACATCGACGGATTGTTCTCCGATCAGCTGTCGTTGACTCCGCCGCCAATGTTTGAAGCGGCGACGCCGACGACGAGCTGTTTCGAGGCATTGCTTTGGGATTATTAGATGAGTGAGTGTATGTGTTGTTTTTTTTTTTTGTGTGTTTATGGAGTGATTGTTTGTTAATTCCCCTTTGATTTTAATTTGGGGTTTTTTTAAAATTTTTGTGAATGTACTCTTAAAAATATCAAATTTGTATTTTATATATTTCTCCAACTTTTTTAACTTTCATAATTTAACTCTCCTACTGCAAAAGTGCAAATAATAAGCATAGAAAAGACTGAATTAGCTTAAACTTAAATATCATACTTTTTATTGGTTTAGTTCTAAATTTATTTAATATGTGGATGAGGTATTGTTTACAGATTTTTTACACTTAAAATGCTCTATAATGGACTTGCAACTTCCAATGTGCTCAATTAGATGGAAAACTAACATTCATGGAACAAAAAATGATTGATAATTTTGATAATTAAACTTAGTTTGGGTCATGGTTGTTGGAGTAGTTCTGTACAATGAGATTGATGGTTTATTATATAAAAAAAAGTACTCGTACAAGCAATTTTACTGACATAAAAAAAAGGTACACATTAAATTAGATGAATTATATGATTTTTTTATATAAATAAATATATTTAATTTATCAGATTATATATTTTATTAAGTGAAATGACATAATTATGAAAAAAACTATAAATTAAACCACACATAACATTACACAAATAGGTCAATCTTTTTGCAAGAGAAAATCAGAAAATGTTTTTTAATCTATTTATCCAAAAGAAAAACTTTTTAGTCACAAGCTTGGCTAAAATGATCCATATTGTTTTGTTTCCATTTGAGCTTTTGATTTTTTGTATAAACCAACCAACAAGTGAATGCTCGGCCATGGCTTCTTCCACTATTAGTACCAGCAAAAAAACAGAGACTTTTTTTGCGGTTTTTGGTAGAAAATGACGGATTTGCCCCTGAACTTCCCCTCCCGGGAGGGCAGTTGTTGGGGAGTCTCTAATGGCTTTCAAAGCCTTTGTACGGATAGGGGTATTTCCGTCATTATACAGTCCACTTCTTTGCCAGTTGTTTTTCTCAAACATCCACAACTTCATTTAATATTTTATGTTTGTATATAACAAAGTTTGTTTTTATTTTTAGATTGATCTAATACATCACGTGGTGATTTCATGTTTTTTATTTTTTTACCATAAACGGAATGGGTATTTTGGGAAATGGGTATTCTGGGAAGAAGAACATGGAAGGTGACTCCCACCTTGTCATGGAATACAGGATCTAACCATGCCAAAAAAAAAAAAAAAAATCTTTTCATGCAAACCCTAACCTAAAAAAAATTCAGTCACCAAAACCCTAGACAGGAACCCAATGAACATAAGATGGTTGTCCCACAAAACAGAGGGAATAATAATAAAACAAGGGTGACACATGCATGATCAACATGTTTTGCTTGGCATTTTGAAATGAAAGCATGCATAAAAATAAAAAAACTAGCTAGCTAGGGTTTTCTAATGGCAACATGTAAGCAAACTGTTTCTGTAGTTGGAAGAACATAAAATTTTGCATGCATTGCAAGTCACATGAAATTTTTCCTTTGTCAAAAGAATAATATTTTTTTTTTTGTGTATGTATAACTCACTGCATTATATTGCTATTTAATGTTTGGTTTAGAGTCAATTTTGAGAGTCCCTTTCTTTCTTTCTTTCTTTTTGAGGCGCACACAACTTGAATCTCTCATGTGGGGTAGTCTTCATACAATTAATTATAATTAATATTCTTCCTCATGCTATGAACAGATTAATTACATTGGATCTACAAATTAAAATAAATTGTGATTACTTTGAGTTTTTATCTCTTAAAAATGAATCCATATATATATCTTTGATACATGAGTGTTGTTACACTCAATTTTTTTCTCAGATCAAAACACAGTCTTATATATCACATTAGAAATCTAATGAAATATATACATCGTTAGATGTTGTATATACCATGTTAAATTTTTTTTACATTTATTAAAAATCAGTTCATTCAACTCGAAATAGAGCGATGTACATTTTTTAATTAAAACATATACTTCATTAAATGATGTTTACTATTTAAAAAAAATGAAAACATGTGAGGTCTGAGTTTTTTTGGTGGTGAATGTGACTGAGATTAACATTTTTCTTGATACATTCATGTTCCTCTCTAGACCTCTTATTGAGACGCAATTTCTGGAACGTGTTTATAGCCTAAATAGTAGGCTTAACAAAAAGATGATAGGCCCCATTTTCACTAGCTGTATGTTCTTATACAAACAATTGATCAGAGAGTGACCCACCTTTCCAATTCACCCTTTTGGTCTCCAATTTCAATTTTTATCCCTCCAAAGTACTTCTAGACTAAGTTACATTTTATATTCACAATTTAATTCATTGATTCATAATTGTATTTATCATTGAATCGGTTTGTCTTTTTAGTATGATATGCCATACATAGATTATTTATCAATTTGTGCGAATAATAATATCTGAATTATTTTATGCCAAAATAGTTCTTCAAAGGAGAAGGTCACAGGACCAATATAATCATTGACAAACTCCAGTTCTTCTAACACTACAAATGGAAATAAGAAACCAAAAAACAAATACATAGGCCGGCAAAACCCTAAATTTTAAATTATTATTAAAGAAAATATTTTTTTTTGTTTTTAATCTCCTTATGAGGTGTTGGGACACCTAAAGCTCTAACAAATGTAGTAGTATAGGGAATATTGTAATGGCCCACTTGCCACATTATTGATCAAAATTTGGGTATCTCCTTATTTGGTATCCATGTTAATAATTTAACAAAAATAAAATAAAATAACACAGGTATATACAAACTATAGTTTTATTGAGTCCCGTATACAAACAAGTATTCTCTTTATAAAATAATAAGGGTAAATTATCGAAATGCCCCTGGACTGACCCCCTCATTTTTTTTTGTACCCCTGGACTTTTAAAAAAAATAAATTTACCCTTGCAGAGCAGTCCTATTTTTTTTTTGCCCCTCATCCCTACCACATCACATTTGTTTCCTAAACTAACCCCTCTACCTTTATTTCTCCCCCAAAACCATCTCTCCCCAAATCACCTTCTCTACCCCCCACCTAATCATCCATGCAGCACCTTATCACCACCACCATCGTCGCCTCTATTGAGGGTCCGCCGGAAGCAATCGGAGAAATGCAAAATAGTAGCAACATTGTCGGAGAGGCTGAAGTTGGGGTTCATAGGGGCAAGATGAATGGTCGAAGAGCATATGGAGGGGCCTCATCTCTCCCTCCAACATCCACACTGTTAACCTAAGCTCCGGCCGCCGTGACGTCTTCACCTCCTTCAACGTCACCATCCTAGAATCCAACTCACAAGTAATCAATCAATCAATTCATCTCTTTATGTGCTTGCCACTATTAATAAAAAAAAGGATGACTTTTGTCTACATCTGTGTTGGGTTTGTGAAACAATCTAAGAGTGAATGAGGGTTTTTTTTTAGGATTCTCTTTTTGGGTTTTTTGGCACTTTTAAGATTTGGGTACATGTAGAAAAGATTTAAACAGTATTTTAGAAGTAATATATTCTATAGTTATGATGGCATCATGTTGTCACCGTCTCTATTGAGGACTTGCCGAAAGTAACTGGTATACATTTTATAATTGGTTATAAATTTTTTGTAAATAGTCATTTATATATATAAATTGATATTACAATACTGTAATTGATCATTATATTTTTGTAAATTTCTTTGATTGCTAAGTACATGCATCAATAAGTATTTCTATGAAAATATTATAGTTGTTGACATTTATATGCTTCCATTTTTTTTCACTTTTAAGATTTAAATATGTGTAGAAAAGACTTAGATGGTATTTTAAAAGTAATGGATTCGATGGTTATAACAATGCCTTGCTGCTGCCTCTATTGAGAGCCTGTTGAAAATAATTGGTATACATTTTGTAATTGTTTACAAACATTTTTGTAATTGGTCATTTATATATTTGTAAATCGATATTAAATTACTGCAATTGATTATTATACTTTTATATACTTATATGTCAAATCTTAGTTTAATATTTTGTAATTGGTTATGTAATGTTGTAGTTTCTTTGATTGCTAAGCACATAGATCAAGAAGTATTTTCATGAAAATAATACAGTTGTTGATATTTATAAGTTCCATTTTTTTTTTTTTGCACTTTTAAGGTTTTAAATGGTATTTTAGAAAGGATTCAATGGTTACAACTGCGCCTCGCCACTACCTATGTTGAGGGCCTACCAGAAGCAACTAGTACATATTATGTAATTGTTTATAAAGTTTTTGTAATTTGTCATTTATATATCTGTAAATTGATATTATATTCCTGTAATTGATCATTACATTTCTATGAGTTTATTTGTCAATCCTTAGTTTAATTTTATTGGTAGTATAAACATGTTATTACTAATGTTGTTCATATTGTTAAATGAAAATTTATTTAGGTGTTTAACTGATTGTTGCATCTTTAATGTAGCTTGGCCAATGAGTTCTTTCTTATGAAGTATGTTAAATGTCTTGTTCAAAGGCTTCTCAGCGAGTTCAATTTCATCCAGGAGGACATGAAGAGGATCAAGGGAGGACATCAACTAATTTAATTAGGATATGCAAACAATGTCATAATTCAAAGAATTGATGTATTTATTCTAATAACACTTTGAGAATGTATCTATAATCATTTTATATTTAACCATTTTATGTACGTTATATGCATTTATAGATGATAATTACATGTCTTATAGTTCATGAATTTATTGTAATGATAATGAGAATATAAATGCTGTTTATAGATAACTAATAAATATCTGTAATTATGTGTACAATTTCTATATGCATTACATTACATTTATGTACATCTGTAACTCTATCTGTAAGGGGTAGATTAGGTATTATGAAAAGTTGGGGGTAAAAAAAAAACATGACAACACTGCAGGGGTAAAAAAAATTCAAAAAGTCCAGGAGTACAGAAAAAATAAGAGGGTCAGTCCAGGGGCATTTCGATAATTACCCAAATAATAATTGCTGCACTGGTATGCCTTGGCTTCTTCAAACCTTTATTTTGCTTCTGTCCTCACATGGACTATTATTCAATTAAATAAAAGTTATCAGGTTAATAATTCAATATGTAATAGAAAATTAACTTGAATTCCTATGTATCTCTATTGGTTAATTAATTGTGAGTTCAGCTAATCATTTCTTCTAAACCATCTTTAAGCACATTCAATGCATGCTAATCAGCAAATTTAGCAAGTTTTCTTATATAAAAAAGAGAGGTTTGATTATTAAAAAAAGAGAGACCAATCATGCTTTCTGAATTTTTTGGTATTTTTTTTAATTCTATGTGGGATTAGGGAAGCATGATTAAGAGAGCTTTGTCACTTGTTAAATATTTTTCAAAGTCGTTTAAGGGAGCTTTCAGTCGATCTTATCTGATGATGACTCCTATCACATGCTTGCACGTGCTCTGGTCAATCAGTATAAATTTATTTTACAAAAGCTAATTAACCTATTTGGTTTTTTCAATTAAATGTGAAGGTCAAGTTTTTTTTAAATAGTATAATGTTGAAAGAAAACATAAAGAACCTAACTTATTATATAATTAATAACCAAGAAAAAAAAACTTATATAATTAATATACTTTTCTCCTCCTCGCATCATCATGTACATACAAGGAGTCCCACAAGCATTGTTTGTTGTCATGTATTTGGTAAATTAGTACAACCAGCATGAGTGAATGAATAGAGTGTGTTGAGACTCTACTTGAGAGTCTGGTGTGGTTGGTTCTTTGTAACAACTGTAACTTTTAATTGGGTCAGACAGTGTCTGACGGATCTTATAGGTGCTGTCGAGTTATTGGGCGACGACTCTTGGTGGAGCCGTCGGGTATGTGAGCGACAGTCTCAGTAAGAGCTGTCGATCTGGGCGGAATTCGATTTCAAATTTGGTCCATTTTTAGAAAGAACAAATACATTGATTGGCGTTAATTGGCTTAATGGTGTCACGATATTTGTCCCCACGTGCATGCGAGATTATTAAGTCTCCTCCCTTTCTCCTTTTGGCATTGAAACCAAAACCCTAAAAGTACTTCCTTCTCTTCTTTTCGGCACAATTGTGTGGGGGCTCGGGAAAGGGTGTATCGACGAGGTTTTGATGAGTATTCTAAAGTTTTTAAAGAGCTTTTGAATGGTGATGAATCCCTTGAATGTTATTTAAATATGATCTTGTGTTTCTTGGGTTTTCAAAACAAAAGAGCATGTTCTTATTAGTTTTTTTTAAAAAAAGATTTCGTATGATCTCGGATCCATATATTTTAACAATGGTATGATATTGATTTTATGGTGTTTTACAAGTTTTGATTGTTGGTATTGAATCTCACATGTATACAATCGTAACTTTTGATGTCTTAAGCTTTCTTGTTGGGTTTTTCTTTTATTTCATGATATTTAAGATAATATAAATTGATTTTAGATCTGATTATAACTAGGGTACTATGATATTATTGTTAGAATAAATAAAAAAGAATTCTTGTTATTGTATTAGAGGAGCCAAAAATTCTATTTATAGTTACATAAAGGAAAACCTAAAATACTAGAAAAGGAAACTAGGAAAACTAAAAAAACTAATAATATCATATAATGATAATAAATACATAATATTCTCCTAATAAAGACATAATATTCTCATAATAATTATTTTTTAACTTTGACACCCCCTCCCAAATTCTGAAGGGTAGAACCCTTAGAGTTTGCACAAAAATGAGAAGGTGGTGAGGACTGACAACAACGACGAGCGGCATGACAAGACACGGCACAATGTGACAAAGGCGCTACACGGCGCGACAAGTGCGGTGGACTGCAACGGGGTTGCGCGAGGCAGAGGTTGGACTGTGACGGGGCAGCGGCTAGACTGCGACGGGGATGCAACGAGGCAGCGGCTGGGCTGCAACTGGGCTGCACGAGGCAGCATCTGAACTGCAACGAGGCTGCGTGAGGGCAGCGGCATGGGGGTTGCGCGGGGCAACAGCATGGGGGCTGCGCGGAGGCAGTGACACGGGGGCTGCACGGGGAAGCTATTGAGACACGGGGCTACGCGGAGGCAGTGGCACGGGAGCTGCACGGGGCAGCGACAGAGACACGGGGGGCTGCGCGGGGCAGCGGCAGATGACGCGGAAGCTGCACGGTGCAGCAATAGATGGCGTGAAGCACCGACGCTGGACGAGCAATAGCAAGCGCGGCAGATGGCAGTGTCGGGAGCGCGAAAACGAATAGAGTTCGCATAAAAAGCAAACAAAACAATGAATAAAAAAAAGGTATCGAAAGTCCTCCCCCGCTCCGATTGAATACTCCTCAATTGGAGCAGGGAAGAAAAAAAAAACTTTTGTGGATCTAGGGTTTTTGAGGGGGCTCTGATACCATATTAGAATAAATAAAAGAGAATTCTTATTATTGTATTAGAGGAGCCAAAAATTCTATTTATAGATACATATAGGAAAACCTAAAATACTAGAAAAGAAAACTAGAAAAACTAAAAAATTAATAATATAATAATAATGAAAATAAAGACATAATATTCTCCTAATAAAGGCATAATATTCTCCTAATAATTGTTCTTTAACAATTATTAGATGTATTATAAGCCTTTCATGAAAGGAAAAGAATATTTGAGAATACATCATGTTTAAGGCTATTTGTTTTAAGTAGAATCATGTTGTTTAATCCTTTAAGCCTTGTTTTAAAACCTTGTATACTAATGTCCAAACCAGTGATGTATTTTCGTGATTTTCGAAGGTTGAACATAGATCCGTATTTGTGTTTTAACTCAAAATAGATCTAGAGTTTTGAAGATGTTTCAATGGGTTTTTGATTCAGTTGCAATCGGATTTCGATATATATGATTTGATTTCATACTAAGTTTTCTCACTAGTTCTGTACCGTTTTGAAATGACTTGTATTTTTTTCAACAATAAAAGGTTTTAAAGAATTTTTATAAATGTTAAATTAAGGTTTTTGTGTTCTGTCTCGGGACGGGCCCTGTAGGAGCAGTCGGGAATGTTTGGGACGGCTCCCAGAGGAGCCGTTGGGTTGATAAGCGACGGCCCCAGTAGGAGCCGTCGGGTTTTGCTTTGGACGGACCCTATGGGATCCGTCGGGTAGGTCAGTGATTGTCCCTATGGGAGCCGTCGGGTAGGTCAGTGATTGTCCATATGGGATCCGTCGGGTTCTATGTGTACGGGTACATCGAGTTCCATACGGGTTGTACGTATTTTGATTGATTCCCATCGTTTCTTACTAGATTAGGTTACTGTAAGGCTTGGTTTTGATTTGCAATTCGTTGGACCGAAGGTGAGTGGGTCTAGTATCTATGTAGCTTTCGAAAACTACATATATCTATCATATTCGCATCATGTTTATGTTATGAATACAATTGTTATTTTGAATATGAATTTCATGAGCATGACATCATGTTTTGAGACGTTAATTTACGTATGAACTGTATATTGATTATTATGTTATTCTTGAATGCAAATATGTGAATTGTGAAGGTTATTTTGCATGCATATCATTCGTCTGCGTGACATTGTCTGCTTGACGAGGGTCGACGTGACTCAGTCCAGTGGGACCGTGTTTGCGTGACACCCGTCTGCGTGACGATTGGTCTGCATGACCCAGCTCTAGATAGAGCACTTTTGGCTGCGTGCCATACAGGCATGTGTGTCCGTTGCATCATACGCATCATGTATATAGTATGAGATGGTGGTTATTTTCTCTAAAGAGATGCATTCCCTTTTTATTGCAATACTTGTGAAAAATTTATATTCTGTTGGTTCAGATATTCTGAAATCTATTCTGAAGGTTTTATTATTATTATTATTATTTTTATTGGGACGAGAAGATCCATTCACTGAGCGTGTGGTAGCTCACCCCTCCTTTTCTCAACTTTTCAGAGTAGTCGTTGGCGATCGTCGATCGTGTTGAGCGTTGACGGTTTAGTTTTCGTTGCATTGTAGGTATTTAAATAAGTCTTATTCTTGACATGTAGTGGACATCCTTAATTTTATCAGTAAAATCAACGGATGTTTTATTTATTAGTAAATAAAGAACTCGTGTGTAATCATTCGTTTGAGAATGAATTATTGAAATCATGTGGTTGATTTATGTTTTAAACTTATGTGATTTGAATTTTCATGTTAATTTTTATTTGGGGATATTGCAGTTGACGTGACGCACCGTATTCCATGTATTAATAGAAGATAATGGTACTGGAGCATTACACTATGACCGCAGCAAAGGAGGTAAAGAGGTATAATATGTGGTTCCACTGGTCCTTCTTTTAACATCCACACATTCCAAAAGGATGACATATTCAACAACTGCTTGTACATATATAAATAAACAAAGTATACAGGTAACTAGGGTTGGAAGTTCTGTACCATTATGATTAAAATCATATCCCCTGCCAAAAGGGGGGGTGTTCAAAGAGAGAGGGAGAGATAGAATGAGTGGGTTGGCAAGTGATGTGATGGTACCTGGTAAACCCTAGCTAGTTGATCTTTCTGAGCCATGTGTTTTTCTAGGGTTTTTACTTTTTAGTGTGGAAAGGGTCACCAGTTTCCCATTCCAAAGGGTTCATGATGTTTTATTGGAGATCTCCAGTGGAGTGTGGAAGGAAACATACATTCCCCAACCAGTGAACTTTACCCTAGTGGGACCTTCTCTTTCATTTCATTCAGTTTTCTATGGTTTGAAATTTATTCTTTCTTTCTTTCTTTCTTTCATTTTGCTATGATTTGATGATGAGATGACATTGAATAAGATTTGATTGAAGTCAAATTCTGAGAAAAAATTAAAGTTTTCACACACAGTACATATATAGAAAAATCTTGTACAAATATGTGATTTTTTTCATATAAATATGCATGTTTTATTATTCCAATATACTTATTAACTTAAAACATGTGGATATTAAAAGAGAGATGCATATATATAGCATTGTCTTTCGATTTATTCTCTATTGAGTTACTATCATTTTGGTTGTTATATATTATCATTAGTTTGGCTGGATTCAGAGGTTAATGTTGTTTTTTATACCTTTTTTATTTTACCATATATATATATATATATATATATATATATATATATATATATATATCGCGGGTCCATCGCATATATATATCCGATGTGGATATACGGCCCGTGACATAAACCGAGTAGTTAGCTAGGGGCGTTATCCATTGAAAACAATACAAGCCAATCATACATATTAATTTTGGAATAAATTACATATTTTTTGCACATTTGATATGATATATATATAAATCATATTGACATGCAACATATAAAAGACAAAGTGAAAACAAGTAATGCTTGAAATTCACATTTATGAACTGTCTTCTGATCTGGATTTTGCACCCAGCTCTAGGTGGAATAGAGAATAAATTGTTTGATCTTTCTCTCACATAGCCATACAAATGTAATAAAGAAAAAAAACTGAATAAGCCTTTCTCCTTCATTGATGAAAAGTTAGTTAAAATAAATTGTTTGATCTTTCTCTCACATAGCCATACAAATGTAATCACAATGAAATGACAACACCCAAAAAAATGCCCTCCCTGAAATTGGAATATCACAATCTACTATATATTACAATGGCTACTGATTCCAGAAGTTTGGGTGAACAGCTCCTACTCCATCAGAACAAGAAGTCCAGAATAGTCGTCTGAAATCAAATACATCTTCCCCACCTATATTTCTCTAACATCAATTATGAACCTTGTACACCCAAAATCCTCTTGCACATGTATTCAGTCTACCTTCCGTGGTCCTCTCTCTCTCTCTCTCTCTCTAAGAGATGGTCCATGCATGGATGACACAACAGAGATACAGTGAGAATGATTGATTTCTCATGTTGGGATGTATAACATTCATAGCAGATCATCTCCCACGTGGAAACAGACTCTATTGATTGCATGCATGCATTACAGATGGAAATGGAAAATTTTGAATTCTATTCTATGTGATTGAGAGGGCAAGCACATCTGTCAGTCTATATATTTCATGGCCGCCCTTAAATTTTTCTGTTTATCGAATCAAATCTTCGCAATCTGGATTGGTTTGGGTGAAGGTACCCTTTCCTACATTGTTCACAGTCCAACCTAGATATACATTAAGAAAATCCAAACAACCGAATAAAATTAATGTTCTTGTTGGTATGTTGTTTTTTTTTAGTCAAATTTTATTTTATGAGGAGGAACAAAAGACTTAAATTAAAGCATATGGTGATTCAAAGGCTGAAGAAATTATTACAAATATATGATGATTTGATGTTAAATTTATTATCAAAAACTATTAAAGCATATGGTGATTCAAAGGCTGAAGAAATATTACAAATATATGATGATTTGATGTTAAATTTATTATCAAAAACTATTAAAGCATATATATGGTGATTCAAAGGCTGAAGAATTATTACAAATATATGATGATTTGATGTTAAATTTATTATAAAAAACTATGTGTATCTATAAATCTTCAATTTTTTTGTATAGTATAATAATTAATTATAAGAAAATAAATAAACGTTTTTTAAAGTTAAGTTTAAAACGTAAGATTTTAAGAATTTCACAATTTCAATCAAACATCTGAACAAAGCCTTAACCAATTCTATATCATAAATAGGGATTCTCTAAATCGGATATTCAACCAATGAAAATATGGATCATCACTCATGGTCATGCTATTCAAGCAGTACAACTAAGATCACAATGTAACTATTTATGGTTTTAAATCCTCAACAGAAAACCATATGTCATGACACACTCATGAACAACTTGATTAACTCAAGGAGGGCTAATGTGTCCCATGCATGTTTGACTCTTGTTTCATGAGAGTCCTCTTTATATTTATATGTTACTTTTATACAATGGACAAATGAATCACGTGCATGATGATATATTTATATGTTACTTTTATATCATGGACAAATGAATCACGTGCATGATAATATAAGACGTGAAGAGGTGTTCTTTTGAGGACCCAATTTAGCAGTAAAGCATAAATAAAGCTTGTGATTTTATGAACAAGTTGGTAGTTAGATGGGTTGACAGTGATAGATTTGGCTCTTCATGGAAGAAAAAGGTTTAGTTTTTCGTTATTTTTTTTGTACCCTACATTTGAAATTAATATTTTAAGACTTTTAATGCTTATAGGTTGTCATGTAGAAAAAAAAATCTTTGGATAGCCAAGGATGAAAAGAATATAAAAATAGATTTTCTCATTAGCTATGTCTTTTGATATTGAAAAAAAATGTAAAAATCATTTTTTTATTATTTAATTTTACTTGGACTATTGAAGATAAAATATGTATAAAAGTGACAATAATTTTACTGACTTTTATATCAGTCGTATGTCCTTGAAATGTGTAGTAATATTAATTGTAACATGTCTTAGAATGTGTATAGAATTTCTATTATCATGATATATACTACTCAATCAGCACCTCTGTCTCTAAGTTTATACTTACAAAACAAATAACTTGTGTTTTAAGTTTCATTTCTAGCGAGATTTATTTTCTGTGTTAAGAGTACATTTGTACTTGAAGTTCCATGTTCGTTTTATCATTGCATATAAACATTTATAATATGCAGAAGTTTTCAATTTGAAACATGTGAGAGATAATCACACAGTCATTTTTGCAATTTAAATATAAGTTTTTTTAATGTATACATTTTTTAATAAAATACATTAGTTCAAAATGAAATATTTGAATTCAATGTATAATTTTATTTTAATTTAAATAGTTAAATATATAGACTATAGTTAAATGAGTATATGTAAGTACTAAGGGTATCAGCAACTTCTATATTCTGCATCTTATCTAGGGTTACAACTCGAGTGAATTGGATCATATTGCAGTTCAACTTGAAACTGATACAAAATTAAAAAATATCAACTTAAATCCAACCTCTCACCAAACTCTCAAGTTTACATTTTGGTTGAGTTGCAAACCGAGTTCTGATTAAATCGACAAATACCTTCCACCTATGTGAAAGAGGTCAAGTGAGAAAATCCTGGAAGCACTGTTCTTACAAAAAAAATCTCAATTTCACATATTCAAAATTTATCCCATTGATTAAACAATTCAAATTTACCAAAACTTAAATTCAAGTTAAGTTCGACTTAAATTACACCATCCCAAATCACACTCCTACAGAACAAGGGATTTGGTAATCAGATTTGAGGGTAATTCTGCTTTTTAATTAATCAGAAAATTTAAACGCGTCAGTTAAAAGATATAAAGTTACTTGAAGCTTTTTGCGTAAAAAGTTATTTTCAATAAAGACATAGAAAATACGTTTTTTTTAAAATTTATTTTTTAAGGGCCCGTTTGGGGTGTCACATAAGGTTATTCATCCTTGATAGCTATACTGGGATAGATAACAATCCATGTTGAATAGATAAATTTTTGTTTGGTTGCCTTTTCTGTTATTCTCATTGAAAAACGTAAAATTGATCTTTTTGTTGTTTGGTTCACTTTGAATAAAGTAAGGATAAGTGGTAGATAAGAGATGGATAAGAGTTTATGACTTTTTAAATGACAATTATACCCCTGCATAAATTTGGGATAAATATAGAGATGTGTGTGTGATATGATAGATGTGATATTTTTGGAATTAGAAAGTTTGGTAAGATAAATTTTTTAAAATGACAGATAAGGTATTTTTATCCATTGGTAAGATAAACCCTATAAACAATTCTAGCATTTTTTTAGAATAGTATCAGCCTTTATCCTAGTTTATCCAGACATAACTATCAAAGCTTATTCTTGTTAAACAAACAGCTATTTGGGGACTATTCTGCTGTATTCTCTCCTATCCACCATTTATTCTTCACCCCAAACGGGGTAAACGTGTGTTCGACGTTACCTAATTTAAACGCCTATATTTTATATATATATATATATATATATATTTTGGGGAGAATTATGTTATGTATGGCTGGAATTGATTTGACACCCTGACGTGATGGCTTTTCATTCACCTCTGTAAGTGTTCCCACAAAGGTCATAATGACTATTCTGCCCGTAATGATTGCCCATTCTGCGGTATCTGTTGAGGGCATTTAAGTCAATCTACAACCCAGTAAAGATACAGAGGCGTCGGAAGAAAAGAAAATCGTCAGTTGAAAAGCGTCGCTGTCGAAGGTTTGCGCATCGAGTAAAAGCTGGCGGGAAACAATCACAACGTTTGAAAGCGACTGTCGGCGTCCCAGATGTTTGACACGTGTCCGACACATTTAATGCGCCAACAGAACGTTCTTGGGCTTCATGGGGTATTTGCCACCGTCGTCCTACGTGGAGGACCGAGAACCGCCAGTGGGATTTTTAGTTTTAAGTCCTCATAAACTATAGGATTTAGTCATTGATCCCTCAATTCTTCATATTTAGGTTGTAGTCCATACATTTCAATGATATGTTCCTTTTTAGTCCGTTGGAGGGTCCTATTCCTAAATTATTTAGTTTGTTTTTTAGTCACTAAGAGTCCGTTTGGATGCACGATTTGAGATGATTTTGCTTTTTGAAATGCTAAAACCTCAAAATCGTGCAGCCAAACGGGTTGGATTCCGGCGGAATCAAAAGCTGGATTCCTTTTAATTTCTCTCTCGAAATCCGTGTTTTAAAAAGCTCAGAAACTGTGATTTTCGGTCGGAATCGATTTTTTTAATTTAAAAACAACTTTCACTACCAAAAATTAAACCCTTTTTAAATATTGATTCCAAAATTAAAAAAAAGCATCCCAAAAAAGTGAAGGTCTAAAATCATTTTAAAAAGCAGCTTTATTCTAAAACCTACTTTTTAATATATGTTTTCAAACGGAGCCTAAGAGAGACTCATTCCTAAATTATTATTGAAAAGTAGGGGCTAAAACCTAAACATAAAGAAGTGAGGGAACAATCGCTAAATCACATAGTTTACGGGGACTTAAAACTAAAAATCCATTTAATATTTCATTTTTGAGAAAATGAATAAAAAAATCTTTTAAAGAGTTAAAAATAATCAAATCAGTCACTTTTTAAACTTATATATTAAAAAAGTTTTATTTTACCATTTTAGAAACGCAAAAGACTAATTTATCATTATGCAATTAGATCCTCAATACATTCCGTATCTCTTAACTTTGTTAAAATATTTCACCATCTTAATTTTATTAATATATTTCACACATTTTCATGTAGATCAATTTATTTTTATTGTAAATTCTTTGTGATTAGGTGGATTTTGTGAAATATGTACCATTATAATTTGAGTTTTTGATAATAAACTCAATTAAATATTGATGTTTTTTTTTTAAAAAAATGGATATATACTAATGATATCATAAAAATATGTATATAGCTAAAAAATAAAAAAATGTGAATAAAGATTTGGAATACTAAAATATCATATGTTGCATTGGGGCACAATATATATTTAAATTACATATTATGATTATACACAATGAAAAATGATAAATAATATCTTTTAAGATATACAAAAGAATCACACAGTACGATATATAATAATAAAACCTCTAAGAAGATTGATTTTCTTCATGAGAGATTGTTGTTTTGTAAGAAAAATAGGTTTGTAGCGTTTAATAAAAATAGGATATTAAAGATTTAATTACATAAGGGCATATTGGTCTTTTGTGTTTTTAAAACTGTGAAATGAGATTTTTTTAGGTATAATTTTTAAAAAATGACTCATTTTAGTATTTCAAACTCTTAGGAGATTTTTTTGGTGATTTTTCCCTTCATTTTTTTTATAACTACATTTAAATATATTTATTTCAACTTGTTTTTTTCTTTAAATACACTATGAATTATGAAAAAAACAATAAAAATGTTACACTTAATCACCAAAACTTAGACCTCATATGTTTTTATTTTTTTTAAATAATTAATATCATCTAATTAAGTATATGTTTTGATAAAAAAAAATGAATATCGTTTTATTTTGAGTTGAATGAAACCTATTTTTAGGTAACTGTAAAAAAATATTTAATGTAGTATATACAACATCTAACGAGGTTATATGTTTTACTGGATTTCTAACATGGTATATAAATAAGACTGTGCTTTAGACTGAGAAAAAAATTAAGCGTAACAACACTAAAAAAACAATGACACTTTTTGCAAATCCAACTAAAGGTTTGTAATTGAATTTTATTCTGAATTATAAATTTGTATAATAAAATGTGATTACACAAAATATATATATACTCCAAATTAATAAAATACATATTTTTTTATATGTTTGATAATATAATATATAGTAGTAGAATACATATATGATATTTGGTGATTTTATATAGTACAAGAACACATAAGTATATGTATGTATCAAAATATCAACAACAGTTTATTCTACAGTGGTACATGATTAAGATTAGAATTTAAGACAATCTTGTTCAAGATCACATATCCTAAAAATTAGAAATTAAATCTCTATGTGCGCAATGCTTGTTGAAATCTTACTGAATAATTTTTAGACAATTATATATCTCCTTTTATATACAAATACATAATTATGAAAAAAATTGTAACAAATACATATCTCCATCTTTAGAAATGTTACATTTATTTACGGAGACACATTAGCCTTTCTAATTTGACCTTATGCAAGAATTACCCCCATATTCAAGAAAAGGTTAATTCACTGACAAAATCAATTCCTAATCACATTTTTTTTTAATTTCTAGCAAAATTATAGACATGTGTCATTTCAAAAGTATTAAAAATGACAATGTCCGAAAGGAAATGACGAGGTGGAACAGAGTGAAAAAGTGAAAATATAAAAAGATCTAAATTGAGACTGCTCACACAAGGAAATAGAAGAGATATGCAGAAACGGTTTCTACCAGTACTCCTTTGGTACCAAGTCCCGCCACACTTTTTATTCACTTATATGAAAAACAAAAAAAATATAATATACTGGTTATATAAATTAAAGTTTAACTATTTTTTTAACAAAGGAGGAAGTGTGGGGAGAAATGACAAAAAGATATAGAAACATCAGTTTGGAAGAGATGATGGAAGCAAGGAGTGCATGTTGGTCAAGGTACTAGAAAATGGTATCCTAGAATGGCACCTTACATTTCTACAAAACGTAAAAGTATTCATATTACAAATCTTACTAAAACTGCTCGTTAGGATGGTTTAATTTCATCCAAGACTCAACCATTGGATAATGTGACAAACACAGCTAATATCCTATAATCAAATCACTAGATCGAAGTGACCATCAAGTGTTATCACAATCATGGAAGAAGGAAAATGGGGGAAAAGAAAAAGTAATCACAAAAAGTGGGTGGACAGGGAGAAAGGGAGAGATCCATCTAAATGGTCCTGCTATGCAACTGGTGATCTTTTATGGGAAAATGACACATCAACTGGTCTCTTTAGTTGGGCAACCAGATGCAGATCAAGTAGGAGTTGCAATTCAACTTTTATTTAAAGAGATATATTTTATTTTAATTTATTGTACAAAAAATCATTGATGCCAATTTCATTTCCATCAAAATTGACTATATTAGATCAATCTTGTGAAAGATATTAATGAGATCGAGTTAATATGTCCATAAACAAAAATCTATCTCAACATTGTCAGCTTTGTCTCTAAAATTCACACACACACAGGCTTCTTCAGGTATGCATGCACAAGAGTTGTTTTGGGCTGCGTGTTTTACCAAAGTTTTTTTCAAAAAAAAAAAGTTTTTGAAGGACTTCTGAATATATTACCAACAGAAGTATTTTCTTAGCCGTTTGGGTAAGTGGGTTATACAAGAATAAATGTGGTATAAGGGTGGTATAAGAATGGATAGGAAAAATGACTGTTTGTTTGAAGAGTATATAACTTGGTATTACTAAGTCAGTTTAAATGAGTATAAGAGAGTATAACAATTCTAAGTAACACCTAAGATAAGCTATACTTAGTTTATCTATTCTCATGGGCCCACGTGTCAAATCAACTTTTTACATCTTATCACATCAAATCACCTATCAACATTTCTTATACATCAAATGGTTCACATGCCAAATCAACATTTTTATACTTTATTTATATTTTATTTCTTAGCAACCAAACAACTCAACCATTATTCTTACGTTTTTCAATGAAAATAAAAAAAACACAATAAAAAAGAAAATCTCTTATTCATGTAGATTTGTTATCTATACTGGCATAGTTATCTATCCAGAATAACTCAATTCCACAATCCAAACGGGGCCTAAATGTATTATAGAACAAGTTAGCTACACCACTTGAAGCCATTTAATGATGATTGGAGATTGAGATCTCATTTAACTACACAGGCTACAATATTCCTCAGAACGAAGAACTTTCTTTGTTGTTTGGAGACAAAAATAAAAAAATTAAAATTTATTTATTTCATAGAGATAAATTAAGATAACATAAATCTTCATGATGATTTAATAAGACTAAAATTTTATAAATATAAACAAAAACAGTGATAATATGATAATAAAAATATAATCAAACAAAAATTAATATGATAGTTATTTTTATACGCCCATTTATCCCGAAACAAAGAAATAAAATTCAGTTTTGCAAAAATCAAATATAAACATCGGAATGAAGTTAATTAGGGGATTTAAAATCACAACTCATTACTTGAGATTTACAATCAATGTAAAAAGTCTTCTTGACCTCAATTGATGTGTCCACATGTGCAATAAATGTGACCCTTTACAACTAAGTGAACTATAGGTTAAAAATGTATATGATGGTTTATTGGGGGGCCATAGATCTTTTTGGAAGCTTGGGGCTTTGACTAAAGTGTCTCTTTGCTTGTCTCATGCATACGTCACCCAAAATCCTCACCCACCAAATTGGGGAGGTTTTGTGTGTGCCTACAGGAAATGAAAGGTCTCTACTTTGACACACCATCCTAACTTATTATAACAGCCCCACCTGATATTATATATATATATGTTTCTGATGAAGGTAGTTAAATTCAAATAATTTTATATATATAATATATATACACCATGGCCCCTCATGGAACTCTGTATGTCACCAACTCACCATTATAGCAATGTAATTCAACTTTTAAAAATCTGACAATGTGGTATTATAATAGTCATCCCTTACTATTTCTTTGAAATACACAAGTCTTACAGTGAAGTGTAGTGAAAATGACAACATATATATTTCCCTTTAATCTTAACCAACCATTGTCTCATAATCTATTGTCACATTGAAGGGTGCCAAGCTATGTGAGGTCACACCCATTTGGTATATTGTGGAAGGGTTATGATATAATTACAGTTGGAATGTCTAATCCATTATGCATGCATTACTCATTCAATGTATATATAATTAATCTCTATTTATCTATAATAAATTTTTAATCAACCACCAACTGCACCAAAATGATGATGCACTAAGACAGACATTCTTTGAATGTGTTTGGCAATGATGCAAGGGGATATGGTTATCCCATTGGGAACAATTAATTGTTTATATCAAGACCCTTCTTCATTGATAATTAATAATTTGAATATTTTATTTACTAGGAAACCATAATGTGATGCTGACATACATATCTATTAGATCTTTTGATCAATGTGGACATCACATCACCTAACATCCTATCTAGTTTGAATGATCAAAAAACCTACAAAGCTTACACACCAACCCATTGACCTCTAGCATACCTTGCGAAAACTTTTGTTTATTAATGTCATATTTTCTTTTTATTATCAAATAATTCATGCAGGGCTAGCTGAGAGAGGGAGACATAAATTCTCACAGAATTTTTTGCATATCTCAAAGTTAAATGAGTGAAGAAAAGTGAGGCTGAATAATACAAATTTATATTTTTTAAGAGAGAACATAGGAAGCTTTACAGGTAAGCATCTTACAATTAATCAAATATAGTGTCACAATGTGGATTACTGACTTTGGGATTCCTCTAATTTAAAGACATACTATATATATTAAACTTTCCCTCCTTTAATTTTATAATATATAAATGTAAGTGAAGGGTCAATTAAACCACCAGTACTTCTTCTAACTTTAAAAAAAGAAGAGTTCCATGTTTGTTCAAAACATGCATGTGTGTGTGTGTGAGAGAGAATTGGAAAAGCTAAATATGTGATCATTGGAAAAGCTCTTGGTTTGGTATCAATGAAGACAAACAATTCTCTCTTTTAATTCAGTGAGAGAATTATTTGGTTATATACTTCATCCCATTCTCAAAATTTGCAAAGAAATAGCAGTTAGTAACATGAGATACTGGCTTCATGAATAAGAGTCATCATTCAATCATGGATATTCTTAATTAAACAAAGGATTGCGTTTAACATCGAGCCAAGCTTAATGTCACCATCAAATTAGAAAGAAAAACTAAAGCAAAACGTCGCTTTATCGTCAAATAGACAAAAATAGCACTATATTAACTAGTGTTAGATGAACAAAATAAGGTGGTGTGACCAACAAACAAAAAACATATCTTTCTGCAAAGCAATTCTGCAGCTACGATACATAGACAGTGATGCAAGCAAATCTACTTACCATTATCATATGATTATACGAAGACGTCGCTTACGAAGGATCTTAATGACAATGAGATCCATAACATCAAATTTTAAATTTCCAGGACAATGTGATCTTGAAAGGAGGTCATATTATCATTTAAATAATGAGAGGGGAATCTGCCTATGTGTACTCTAAATCCAATTTAACAACAAATTAATCTCCTATATGAGACAACAACACATTTAGGGAACTGTTGAAACACTCCCAGCCTAAACAATGACATTGGCATCTAGGGGTTGAAATCTCTACCCCCTTCCATGTGGGGTGGTCCAAATGTACGTTCATCAAAACTAAACAAGCATATAACTTTAATTGGATAAAACTGTGCATGTTGAATGATTTTTTTCATATTATGGAAGGTGGTGGAGGAATCTAATGATTCAGTCAATAGTTTAAACTGTTGTAATTGGCATCTTGGGGTTTGAAGTCTATCCAAACATTCAGATATGTCTAGATAGCTCAAAATTTGGTATTCAATTGTGTATATATATTAATTATTCCAAAATTACTTCTCCTATCCACATCTCCAAGTAATACTCAAAGTCATGACCAAGGTTGGGCCTGAGATTGGTCAGGAAAGATGGGGCCCTGGGCAATCTCACAAAATGGACCCCCCCCCCCCCCGGCATTTACAACAAAACCTTTTGAGTTCCAATAAAAAAAATTATTTTCCATTAATGAATCATAAAAAAATTAGCCAGGTTAAAAACAAAAATCCAAATAAAATATTTAAAAAACAATAACAAAGAAAAGTAAAAAAAATAACATAAAAACACGTCTAAAATAAATAGAGAAGGCAAAAACAAAAACAAAACAACCAAAAAGAAAACATGGTCGACTCTTCTCATGAACATTGATGAACAGAGAGTACATCTACCAACGTTACAAGGTTAAAAATTGCATTTCACAAAACAATTTTCTGTTTAGCTACAAACCTTCAGTGTTTGAAAACATTTACTTAACATTCAATCCTTGATAAAAGTAAACTAAAACATGATTAAAAAGCTCATTTTCTCTTAATTTTTTAAAAGGTTGGTTTTTTTTTACTTTTAAGTCCCTATAAACTATGTTATTTAGTGATCGATCTCTCACTTCTTCATATTTCATTTTAAAGTCCCCCACTTCTAATGTCTTTTTCGCTTTAGTATCTATGCCAAATGTTCGTATGTTTGGGGCTAATGGATAGTTAAAATTCCTAAACTACCCTTTAAATTTTTTATTTTTAAACCCCTGTAAACCATGCTATTTAGTTACCGATCCCTCCCTTCTTCATACTGCATTTTAAGTCCCCACTTCAAGTGTTTTTTTCGTTATTAGTCCATGTGTGCAAAATGTCATATGTTTAGGTCTAACAAATAGTTTAAATTCTTAAATTACTCATCCCCTAAATGAAAGAAATCCCAAATGAAACTCTCCAGGATATTGATTTTCTGTTTTAGCCTCTCTTCAACATCCATCATTTGATACTTCAAATTAATGATGGTCAGCAGTGGCATAGTTAAATTAAATTCCATAATAGTGGGGGAAAATATGAACTTTCATGAATGAGATTTCAAAAAAAGAAAAAGATATTTAAAGTTAGGTACTTAAAATGCAATATTAAGAATGGAGGGGTCGATTGAAAATAGCATAATTTACGAGGACTTAAAAATAAAAAATTTAAGGGTATATTTGGTACTTAAAAAGTTTTATTTAGACAAACGACTGTTAAACAGATTATATTTTGACGGATGTTTGGTGTAGGGACTAAAAATGAAAAATACGTTAAACTTAAAATGAAATAAGAAAAGAATGAGAGATTAATCACTAAATAACATAGTTCATAAGGATTTAAAAAATTCTTTAAAAAAATCACTTTCACTTGTTTTCTACATGCACTTAATGTATTTACAACTTTTTGTTTGCTAAATGTGTATATATTTAAGGTTAAGGGTAAATTAGTGTTTTTCTCATTCCTTTTTGTAATATAAATATTGGGTACAAATCCTAATAATATTTTAATTCATTCTCTTATTTCTTATTTTAACATTTCTAAAATCCAATGTTTTTTCAGAGGTCCTAATCCTGCATGAAAAACTTAATCAACACATTTTAAATCAATCGAAATGGGACATGTCATCCCATCTCTTTAGATTGGGTTTGAAAGTATGAATGTGGGTAATTTTTTTAATTTTCATATTGAAGGTTTGACACCTGACCTGTGGCCTATAGAGGGAGCCACGGATGTGGTGAGGGGAGATGTCCCAGAAGGGGAATTGTTTAGTCTCACATTGCATAGTGTGAAATGATAGTTTGTATTTATACGTGAAAACCAACTCTAATGATTAAAATCAATTTTTTAAATGATTAAAGACATTTAAGTCCCTAAAAAAATGAAAAAATTCATATAAGTCCTTACTAAAATTGAGACAGACGTACGAGTCCTTAAAAACTTACAAAAACTCAATTATAATCCATGAGTTAAATTTTCATCCAAACTTAACGGAATATTATCAGAATATTCTATGACATATAATTATGTAGACAGTGAAGTCACTATAAACAATTATCAAGACAAATTAGTCTCTACAAAATACAAAATTACCCTACAAAAATGTTTACATTAAATTATATACACATTGCAATCCCTGTAAAAGATATAATTGCCCTTGAAAGACTTTTACATTTAATTGGATAGACATTAAAATCCTTATAAACAACCGTAAGAACAAATTGATCCCCGTAAAAGACAAAAATGCCCCACAAACAATTAAATGTAAAAATAATTCAGGTGCATTTTTGTCTCTTTCAGGGACCAATTTTTCTTTACGATTATTTATAAATACTATAATGTCTATCCAATTAAATATAAAAGTATTTCGGAGGAAATTTTGTCTTTTGCAGAAATTGATTTGTCTTTATGATTATATATAGAGACTGAAATGTGTACACAATTTAATGTAAAACTTTCAGGGTAATTTTATCTTTTGTATGGACTAATTTGTCTTTATGGCTGTTTATAGGGACTTCAATATCTACATAATTATATGTGATGTAATATTATGGGAATATTTCGTTAAATTTGGATGGAAATTTAACTAAGGGATGATAATTGGATTTTTGTGAGTTTTCAGGGACTTGTACGTCTGTCCCAATTTTAATAGGGACTTATATGAGTTTTTTCATGTTTGTAGGGACTTAGATGTCTTTAACCCTTTTTTAAAATTAATCCTATAGGAAAAATTCTATATAACCCCTTATAAACATTCTGAAATCCATGTAACCCTCTGAAAACACTAATGTAAATCCAAATAACCCCTTAAGTTAAAATTTTTTTGATAGATTATGATTATTTTGTGAATATTTTGTTTGATTAACTCTAGATGAAAACATAATATAAAAAAAAAATCTATAATGTGTTAAAAATATGAAAATTTTTCCATAAATGATGATTTTATCCATCCGGATATGGTTTTATAATCTATTTGGAAGAATACAATCATCATTTACAGAGGGTTTTTTCTATTTTTTAACAAATTATAGATTTTTTTTTTGTAAACTATGTTTTCATCCAAGATTAACCAAAATAAATGAAAGGAATATTCATAAAGTATTTTTCATCTGTCAATGAAAGTTTAATTCAGAGGGTTATATGAACTTTAGAAAAAATACGGTGGTTATAAGGATCTCAGCCGTTTGTAGGGGGTTATTTGGATTTCTCCAAATCCTAAAATAATTAATATCGACTTTCAATAATTATAATTATATTTTACCAAAATCACCCATTTCCACCCACACCGAAAAGGCAAATGACCAATCAGTCATGCAAGGGTAAAAACGTCATTTGATGAATTCTGTCGTCTATCGCCGACCCGACAAAGATCGGGGCCCACCCAAACCAAGAAAATCTACAAACGACATCCGACCCTTAGATCTCCTGACGCTGCATGTCCGCTAATCACCACATGCCACGTGTCAAAATCGTACGGACACACGAGGTCGCATTGTATGATTTGCGGCGTCGACGAAATTTCCTTCGTAGCCGTACGAAAGGCCGACATGCACACACGTGTCTCATGATCCACACGTGTGGGTACTCACTTTCTTTCTTCTTCTGCCTTTTAAATGTGGGTAAAATGAAACCTGACTAATAATAATAAAAAAACATGTTAATGAACCGACTTGTGAAAAAAAAAAAAAAAAAAGGAGAAAAAGATTGGAGAACAAATGGATGCTTTTCTTTTTCCTTCTTTTTGCCTTCTTCATGGAAAATGACGTGTCTTATATGTGGAAAAATACAACTTTTAACATATTAGAAGTCCCATGCATGCATTGGTCTCATGTTTTTCATGTTATATGAACCATGCTTGGTACATATTGATTTCGGTTGTGGACCTTATGGTGAATCGATTGTTTTCACTAAGGTTTAAAAATCCTAAGATGGAAACATCGTATTAAAGAAACGTTATTTTGGGAGTTTTTGAAATACTGTTTATCTTATGAATAAAACACTTGACACATCTTTAACGTTAAATGCTCAAATATGCTTGAAAATGAAGGATCTTTATATTTTTAAAGTTAATTCTATTCCACCGTAGACCCAAATGATGCCCTAACTCAATTAAAAACGATCAAAGTTCATGGAGACAACGAAGAATTTTTAAGTAAGCTATGATTTTCATAAATAAAGAATAAGAATAATAAGATCTCAATATTCTCTATTTATAATCATTTTTATTGCAGTCTTTATGTTTATGAGATTCATAGATCCGCTTATTATTTTTTGGATTTGGAGATTGATTGCATTGTCATCAATAAAATTATAGTAATTGTCTCCACTATCAGATGAATTTTAATGCAACTGGTAACATCGTAGCCAATGCTTTAATTTTTTTTGTATTGTTACACTCAATTTTTGTATGCAGACTAATCAATATTTATACCATACGTTATTTGTAGTTTACGAAATGGAGTGCAATCACTTCATTGAAATGTAAACTTCTAGACAAATTAAATAAAAACCTGCAAAGACTGTAAACGAACTACAAGGTAATTGCACCTAGCATTTTATATATTCCTTTTTTTTTCTTTTTCTTTTTTATATCGGAGAGACTCCCCGTGGCTGATCTTACGGTTGAGCTGGGAAAGTTACCTCCACCTATTTGCTCCGGTTCCACGGAAAATTCTTTAGAATAATCGCCCACAAACAAGGTGGGTAAATCAGCGCCAAGACTCGAACACAAGACATCCCCTTTAACCAAGCAAGCTCTGAACCGTTATGCTATGATCACTGGGGACGATATATTCCTTTTCACAAGTAATCATTCAAAAGTTTGAAAAAGAAAATTCCTAATGGGTCAGAATGGAGGACATCAATTTATTCCAACATTAAAATCCATTCATATTACAGGATGCCGACATGAAATGATGAAAATAAAAACAAGATGGAAGTTGGGTCAGTCTTGTTGAGGAGAGGAGACATAATGTCTCATGGAAATATTTAAAATGTGGAAAGTCACTCTTACATGTCATCTCGGAAAAAAGAAAGTCTCTTGTACTCAAATGTGATGAGCATGGACTTTGGCATGTATTATGTATTTATGTGCCATGATTTACAACCCAAGAGACCTTTTCATGTTGTTTTAACTTCTCATTCATGTAATCATACAATGTTTGAAGAGGGTTATTCAGTTCATATTTATTCCAAATATCAATATATATCTGTAAGTTTTTAATTATCACATAAAATTGGAAGTTCAACTGTTATTATCCACGGTATGAACACCACATTATCGTGGTTTAGCAAATTGTTGCTTATAACGTCCTTTTAATAATAGTCAAAAAATTTAACGATGTATATACATTATTAATATAAGTATGTGCTAATGAGGTATATGGAACTAGAATTTAGGTTGGAAAAAATTCATTATAACATCACTCTATGGTATATATTGGTGTATTATTTCTCGTTTTAAAGGTTTTACTAAACATGTCATGATGATGAGTCAATATTTAGATGTATAAACCCAATGCATATATTCACAATTAATATTTCAATTCATGTAACTGTTTTTTTTCATGCATAGTTAAGTCATATCCCATCAGTAATTAAGAACAAAGAATTAATTGATTATGTAAATGTGGATAATATATCTATCATGGTCGCTTTAATGTACCCGAGAGGCCAGTTCATATTCTTGATAATGTCAAATGGGTCCTATAAGTGAAGGTGCCCACCCTGAAGTACAAAAAATGTTGGACCAATTGACTTTTGGGGGTTGGTTATTAGTGAAGGCTACAGGAAAAAAGGGGAACCCTAAGCAGAGACTAGGCAGACAACAAAAACAAAATGTGACCATAGTCCAACCCTAATAGAGGCTCACTTTCTAAGCCAAAGTCTTGTCCTATAAAATCCACTAGAAGATAAAAGTGAGCCATAACGTTTAATTTAGGACTCTTGTTATAATACAATCATATAGGAGTCCTGTTATGAAATTTTATATAATATAATTCAAAGTTGGAAGTCACTCATGGAAAGTGTCAATGTGACCTAAGTCTAACTTCCTAGTATCTCATTCTTTGTTTCTTTGAGAAGATCCTTTGAGAAGGAGAAGCTTAACGTCTTGCTTTCAAGAATTATTGGATGTGCACATGTATATATTTATGTGATTGCCAAAATTCTTTGCCCCTAAAATGGCATGGAGGAGATTTGTGAATACCACAATCCAATGACCATTAGATCCTGGATTATTTGTTAAATGGTCCTGATTAAGGTTTTCTATTCAATAGGCTCTACTACTTTTAATAGTAATTCAGTTTTAATGATCTAAAGATAGACGAATGCCAGAAAAATGAATTAGAGTCAGATATTAAATTAATTCACTTGTATAAGTCTTGATTGGGATAGATCCTGACCTTAATACCCCACCATGAAAAGGTGCCCTCAAAACCAAATTTTCTAGTGTAAGTATTATTCGAAAAATATTTGTGTGGATATTTATCAAAATTAAAAACATCACATGAATATGTATGTGTGACCTTATTTTAGAAGTTCACTTACAATTTTGTCCAGCTCATGCACAACCCTTAATAATCTAAGCCCCGTTTGGATTGAGGAATTGAGTTATTCTAAATAGATAAATGCACTAGTATAGATAACAATTCTATATGAATATGGGATTTTTTGTTTGGTTGTGTTTTTTTAATTGTCATTGGAAAACGTAAGAATAAATGTTGAGTTGTTTGGTTGATAAAGAATAAAATATAAATAAAATGTAAAAAGGTTGATTTGACAAATGGACTCTTTGATGTATAAGAGGTGTTGATAGGTGATTTGATGGGATAAAGTGTAAAAAGTTGATTTGACATATGGGCCAATGAGAATAGATAAACTGAATATAGCTTATCCTAGGGGGTTACTTAGAATTGTTATACTCTCTTATACTCGTTTAAACTGATTTAGTAATATCAAGTTATACTCTGCAAACAAACAATCATTTTCCATATTCATTCGTATATCACCCTTATACCCCCCTTATACTCTTTTAAGCCGCTATCCAAACGGGGTGTAAGGGTGTATGTTGAGGGTGTAATGATGAAGGATGTTTTATGAAACACAGATTTTGAGACACAGTTAAGAGATAAAATTTAGTAATGATGATATATTTAAACTCACATGTTTAGTAATAGCTTTTAACTTTAGCTTATAAAAAAGCTAAGAGCTAATTTTTAGAGTGTTGTTAAACGAGGCCTAAGTGACTTGTAATTGCTTATCATTATTTTTTTTCCAAAATTTAATTAACAGTAAAAAAAATATAGGAAAAGGTTCCAATGGAAAATAAAACTGTTATAATAAACTAATTGTATTGATATTGTCTAATTCATGATAACTATTTTATTTCAGAATAAGCAATCAAAGAACAATAATTTCTCAATAATCATGTATGATTGACCTATATTTGCACTAATTTTTTTCACTGTATGAGAATTATGTCGAGGGTATATTAGAATACAAGAAAGGGTATAATTTTATTTCATGATTTTCGTTGGGATTTGAATAGAAGTACCCCTGCTTTTAAATGTTAATAACAAACAAAACAACTGATGAAAGATGGAGGGGGAGCATGAAATCAATCACAGATCAGACAGCTATTAAGTGGGACCAAAAAAACAAACAACCAAGCCAAATCCAGTGACCTGCAGCTCTCCTGCCCATGATGGGTCCACCATTTGAAATCAATCTTTGACCGGACAGCTGTCACCGAGGAGACAATCTGGCCGTCCAATCAAAGGTCTAGGTTATCATTGGTGGTGGAGATGAACTTGACCTCCCAACAAACAATTTGAGATTTCTTTTTCTTTTTTACTTTATTTTTAAAAAAATAATGAACAAAAAGGAAGGGTAAGGGTCCATTCAATAGAGGGTCCGGATTGTACTATCACCCCAATCAGGGTGTTCCTTTTTGTAGGCAAGGAGTGGGACCCACTGTCCAAAATCTTCTTTTACAATCATTCAAATCAAAATCTCAACTGTGGATCTGATTCTCAAACTGTGTGTGACATTGCAATCCTATTACAAGATTCTCCAAGATGTTCAAAAAAGTAAGAACTACAATGATTTGTATGCATATGTACAAGATTTCACTGATACGTTATCATTTCCACCTTTCTGGATAAAAAAAAATATTGAAAATTTTAAATGATCATATATTATAAACTATTTAAGATAATTGATTCTAAAAAAATTATTTTCAATAAATTTTATAAAATTTGTTTTATTTATTTTTAAAACATAAAAATCAAAATATGTGAGATGAACATAAATAAAATCCATTTGATAATTGAATCAAATATACCTGAAAGGGAAATGCTTGGGTAAATATACTTGAAAGGGGAATGCTTGGGTAAATAAAAAATTCTTGTGAGTGGGCTTTTAATCACGTATTTTCTTAGGTAAGTCAACTTACAAGTAATCCATTGTCCCCAATTCAACTAGATAAGGACATCCTTCCCTTTCGGGGAGGCGCAGGTTCTAGTCCTGTTATATGTAGGAGGTGGTGCAGTGGGCTTTAGCCCCCGGAAGATCTTGTAAAACACAATTGATCAAAATATGTTCTCTCTAAAGTCCCGTGTGAAAACAGATTTTAACGGCTTTTAGGTTTACAAGAAACTATTTTTTCCAAATACTTTTCCAATTAGAAAAATTGAGACCAAAAGCTGTAAACATACTTATGTGAAATTTTTTTAAAACCTGGGTTTAATTTTAATAAGCCGTGGAGAGACAGCTTCCTCTAAAATCAGTTTTAAACATAACTTTTGTCTAAAATCAGTAGTAATCGTACAACCAAATATAGCTAGATAGGGTTCGAAATCATGTTTGGATGAATCTGCTTTTGCAAGTACTAAATCCAAACACATTTTCAAAAGCACTCCAAGTGATCTTATTTTTTGAAAAAATAAGAAAAGAAATTATAGACAATGAAATAAACTTTCGAGAAATTTAATAAAAGTATACTTACTGTGTTTAATTTTAAAAAACTTTAAGTATACTACATGGTCCCACATTATATTTCCCATTTGGATAATGTTACATCCAGTCCATTTTTCGGCCTTAAATTCAGTCTGCAAATGTTTTGATTTTTTCAAAAATAATATACATCATTTAATGAGGTGCATGCTTTTATAAAAATAAAGCATATACTTTAATGAATTGTATGATTGCATTTATAGTTTTTAAGCCCCAAAATTAGGCCCCTATCAGAAGCCCCATGACATGGGATACGTAGAATTCTTTTTATACCCTCCCAAGCCATGCATCCCCCACTTCAAAAAATCATTTGATCGGCCTGCTCATCTTTGACGACTGGCGTTACCACCATGAATTCCTTTTTTCTATCATATGAGAGGTGGTTTGATTACCGCCTCCAGCCTCCATCTCCTCCGACTTCCACCTCTACCTTTATTTTTGAAATTTAGATACATTTTGAAATCCAGATACATTTCAAATGCAACTGACAAACCAGTTTCATTAGTTTATGTTAGTTTTTTTTGTAAACTTTGTCATTTTTATGTAATGTTATTTAATGAATAATTATTTTGTTATGTTAACTATATTATTTTAATTATATTTTCAGCTTTATTTAGTTGGTTGTTGGTCCTTTTTTTCATTTTTTTTTATATCTTTTCCCCTTAGTCTAGTTACTCTTTTTGGAAAATCAAGATGCATTGTCTAAAAATCAAGATATATTTGAAATTTAACCATACAATGATATATGGTTGTTGTTTTACCTCCCAGAAGTGATCCCCACTATATGCTTTATCTTTTTTTTGTTTAAATTCAAAAAAAGTTACGAAATAACCTATGCAAGGATATGTACTGAGGGTAATAGTTTTTGTCTCTCCTCAGTTTCAATTTTTCAATCATTTTGGAGCCATGCAATAAATTTAAATTGAATGGTTATGCAAAGCAAATCATTTACTTTTTAATGTATTAAACTACATTGTTCAGATACATTAGAATATAGTTATAAATAAAATTTATATACATTGTTCTATATCTAGTTACATATTTATAAAAATCAGATGTGTGCATTTTGAAAACTCAGTTATATTCAAATTTATTGTTTCAGATACAGATACATTCTAAGAAAGCTACATATTGTTATATTCTGGGAGCTCAATGTACAACTTTTCACATTCAGATACATTCAGATACGTTATACGGTCTATGAAATTCAGATACAATCTTCTACATTCAGATACAGTTATATCTGAAATTCAGTTTTAAGCAAAATTCAGATACATTGTTTCAATGAAATTCAAATATATGTTTAAATTTAAAAATTTAGTTGCCTTAGAAATTTCGGAAAAAAATATAACTATATTATAAAAAAACAAAAAAAAATTGCAATGGTAGTCGATTTGATTCAAAAAAATATCAAAAGAATAATGAAGGCTTCAATCTCAATGGTTCTGGATTAAAAAACATCAAAAAATATATTTGATGATCCGATTAATCAATGTATAAAGCATCCATAAAAAAAAAGATGTTTATCCCTTTCAGTCATTGCTGTGTATTTTATTTTTTTTTGGTCGATTTATCCCTTTCTGTCATTGCTGTGTATTTTGAGCGAGCGAAAATGATCGATTTCGCAATGAAATGGTTTTCGTTGAATTTGAATGGCGCTCGATTTCATTGCGTCCATTAGGGTTTCAAGGAAGAGAGGTTAACCTTCTGTACCTACATCAACATCGAAAAGTAAAAGAAAAAAAAAAGGTGCTGCTAAGATGAGATTAAAGCAGCACTGGGTTGTGATTATTGTATGCTCAAAACCATTATACATGTCTGATATATCGTGTTTTAGCACGAGACGAACCAAACTATATAATTGAAGGTCACAAATCTATAACAACGATTATTGAACTAAACCATATATATTATATATAATAATGTTACATCCAGTCATATTTTCAACCTCAATTTCAGTCATGTATTCTGAATTTTTAAAAATAATATACTTCATCTAATAAGGTACATGTTTATAAAAACATGAAGCATATACTTCAATAAATTGTATGAATATGATACATTTATAGAAAATGTAAAAAATTTCTTTCGAAATATATGTCTTATTAACATGCGCATATGCGTCGATAGAAATCTATCGACGTATATAGGGCTGGAATTAAAACTGAAGATGGATCCAGGTGTAACAGCGCCCCTGTATATTTGTCGCATTATATTTATGGGCCATGAGTTATAGGGTCCACATGCGCGTGGTGTTCTTTGATTCAAGAATTGATAGTCTGTTTTATTGGGCCACCACTCAATTTTTTTAGGGTGCGCTGATACACTCAGTTTTTTTTACAGTCCGTTTTACAACCTCAAATGCTAAGATAATGTAGTATATACTACGTTATCATAGCACATGGGTCATAACATAGTATATGACTCATTTTTTAATATATTTTTTCATTATTAAAAAAAATACACTAATTTATTTTAATATATACTTCATTTCATATAATAGCATGCACTTCAATAAATGAGTGTATGATTTTTAAAAATCATGGATTGCATAACGGGCTGCAATTGGGGCTGTGTGTATCTTTTTCCATTTTTTTATTATTATATTTTCCAAATGATACATTGAGCCACCATATTGCAACTCCAATTGTAATACATATCGTTTTTTTTAACCTCTCAGGCTTATACGACAATCTTGGAGTGTAAAAGTTGTACTCACGTATAAATGCAGATCATCTTCTCTTCTCTCATTAGATAATGTGGACTAGACTCCCTAACTCAATTCATGGGTCTCTTGGGCAGGCATCACATTACGCTCATTTTTTTGATAATGTTACATGTAGCCCTGTTTTCAATCCAATTCCAGTTTACACATGTTTTTAATTTTTTTAAAATAGCATATCTCATCTAATAAGGTACATGCTTTTATATAAAAAAATGAATCATATACTCCAATAAATTGCATAGATGCTTTTATAGAAAATGTTAAAATTTATATCAACGCATATAAGACTGGAATTTAGGCTATAAAAAAAACTGAGAATAACGCTTTTTTTTTTTTTTTCATGAGAGTTTTCTTCCATTGTCCTTCAAAAGCACTGCATCCACATACAATTAAATATGAAACATAAAATATAAATCTCACACAAAAAAGTATTCTATTCTTTCACAATTTTTTTTTTTTTTGAAAAATGTTACAATTAGTTTATTTTACCGTTTAAAACACCAATCACGTGTGTGTTTTTTTTTTTTTTTTTTTTTGTTAAAAAAGAACACAATGACTACACAGACAGATCACCAAAAAAAAAGACATCGAACCTCAAATTGAGCTACCACCCTAATTAGATATGTAACAAGGAAAATGATATGTCCCAACTCCACTTGCAACCCCTTTGCCACATTTTTTTGTTATTTTTCTTAAAGTATATACTCAACTAATAAAATAATCGCACACACCTACAATTGAATGCATGTATTTTTATTATTTTTAACATAGTATACGTGAGACAGTGTAATGATATACATGGTGTTAAGATAATTTTATACACATGTTAATGATAACGACGCAAATAAAGCTATAAAATAGATTGAGTATACCATCACGCAACAAGAAAAATGATATGGGCCCTGAATTTAAAGTTCTTATGGGCCCCATTCAGCCCATTTTCTTTGAATTTTCTAGCTCTAGCAACTCCTATGGCTCCTGCAAGGCTGCAACCCATTCGACGCTATCACTCAAAACATGAAATATATCCAGTTCTTTATGTAACCCTATCAGCATTTAAAAAAAAAGATATACACTTATTTATTAAAATATATACTGTTATACAAATTGAAAAATGCACTAAAATACAATAGTATATTCTTTATTCGAAAAAAATGAAAAAAAATATTATAGTCTCATACAATCTGATAGTACATATAAGGCTAAAGATGAATTACCAATTGACTTATCAATGCTCTTAAACACATTCTGCACATGTGAATACCGAAGTGGATAATTGAAATCCCAAAAATGGATGATCACAAGGCATTTGAATTATGTTATTAGGCAATTCTCACAAATTCCTTCATGCAACTTGGAACGCAATCAAGTTTCTTCTTAACATAGAGGATTTGGAATCTGTTTACCCTAATGTAAATAAAGCTAGTCTATTATATTTTCTATATTTATTCTTTTTTGCCTACTGATAAAATAATTTAATGTTTATCATGCAGTTATCTAATTTAGAATAAAAAGTTATAAAGAAATATTAGAAAAAGCGCTTGAAAGATCAAGATTTTAAAATCCTCCTCGTTGGGATTAGGATTGAGAAAGAACAATTAAACCCATCTCAAGTTCTGGCACAAACATGTCACAAAACCATTTTATTTCCATACCTAAATTGTTTAGGTAGATAATTCATTGCGGATTTTAGATTTTCAAACTTTTTAAATGAAAGCAGAAACGGGTGGACATTCTATAGTTAAACGTTGTTAACAAAGTTTCACAAACAGTCTCGTATTTTTTTGATATTATTGTTTCATTAAATAAAACATGTAATTTTTTATTTTTTCTATTGATGAATCCATGTAATTCATTTGCATATGCATTAAGTGTATGTTTCTATCTTATAAAAAAAACAAAACATAGATTACATGCCATCGCTTATAGCTTATTAAAAAGTGGGCCGGACATGATACAAATATGGAATGATACGCCCAACCCCTCTTGTAGCCCCAATTGTAGTCCACACCTGATTTTTTTAAAATCATATACTCTTCAAATGAAGTACATGTTGCTATATAATATTATTGTTACATGCCATCGCTTGTGGCTTATTAATAAGTGGGTGGGACATGATACAAACATGGAATGATACGCCCAACCCCTCTTGCAACCCCAATTACAGTCCACACTTAGTTTTTCTTAAATCAAGCACTCTTCAAATGAAATACATGTTGTTATATGAAATTAAGTATATACTGAGATACATTAGTATATTTTTTTCAAATTAAAAAAATGATTTTTTTTCACCACATAATATGATAAGACATCATACATTATGATAATACATACTATGGTATGAGGCTACAAAATAAACTGCAAAACGGACTAATGTAACCACACTTTACAAACATATGCCAAGGAGATGAAGTGGGGTCCCATCAGATGGGCCCAGATTCATGGGCTGGACTGGGATCTGATGGGGCTTTTGTACTTCAATTACTTTTTATACCGATTCACTCATGTTTTGTTTATTTTTCAAAAGGGTTATCTCAAAATTTAAACCTCATTGAGAAGTCTCAAAAGGTGTCATTACCTTATTGGTTCTCTGTTTGATTTTTTTAAAAAGTAAAAAGAACAAAGACAATACTACCATTTCTTTATATTTAAGTTTTTCATTCTAAAAAAAATTCCTCATTAATTAGGATTGTATAACCGCCTCTAACACTTCCTCTTTAAAAAATTTCTTTTTTAGTCTATAAGGCATCCACCACTTCAAAAATTCATTCTGGCTGCCTTTTCATCTCCAGCGACCATCACCACCCTTGGATTGCTATCATCACCCTCCATCATACAAGAGGTGCTACATATACATATGAATATAGTAGAATTTATATACAGATGAGTATATTAGTTTTTTTAGATACATATACATATTTGAATACAGTCCTATATTAGTTTTTTCAGAAACACATGTATCTAAAAAATTTCACATATAAATTTCAAATACAATATTAATATGGAATTCATACGAAACAATTATGATCTACATGCTAATGAGGCATTGCTTAGATGATTAATAAAAATCTTTAAATATACATGACAAAAACAATTAAATATTATTCAGATACACATTAATCAAATCCATCGGAACAAACATAACAAATAACAAATTGGGTTGGAAAAATTATTCAGATACACATGTATCTGGAATGTGAATTAACAATCTTATATTAGATAAAAGTGTATATAAAATTTGAATGAGTTTAAAAATATAACAATTATGGTTTACATACTAATTAGGCATTGTGTATATTATTAATAAAAGTATTTAAATATAGATGATAAAAAATAATTAAATATTATTCAGATACACATTAATCAAATCCATCAAAACAAAAATAACAAACAACAAATTGAGATGGGTAAATAATTTAGATACATGTGTATCTGTAATCTGAATTAACAATTTTACATTAGATGCAAGTGTATCTGTAATCTGAATGGTTTAAAAATAAAGCAATTATGGTTTACATGCCAATGAGGTATTGCATAGATGATTAATAAAAGTCTTTAAATATAGATGACAAAAAAAAATTCCATCAAATAAAAAATAACAAAGGAGCAAATTGGATTAGGTAAATAATTCAAATACACATTTATCTGGAATCTGAATTAACAATTTTACATTAGATAAAGTGTATCTTGAAACTGAATGAGTTAAATAGCAATCATGTAAGGCTAAAAATATATTGAACGACTCAATATGTATAATTATACACATACACAACAACAAAAATTTTATACAAATCTTATTTATTTAGATCTAAAAAATCGTATGGAATAATAATCATGCAAGGCTAAAAATCCAGATACAGTGGTTAGTATCTGAATTTAAATTGAATCTGATCTAAAAATGTATATGATGATTCAAAGATGAATGTAAAATCAGAACAATTTTATTCAGATCGAAAAGCTTAACCTAAATGTATCGCATTGTTTGTACAACAATCATGTCGCAAATAAAAAAAATTACTCAAGTAATTATAATCTTCTCCACCAATCCCCACCAAAACTAAATTCGATATTTGTTTTCGTTTTAAATATTTTCTTTTTTTTTTACATCCAAATGAATTGATTGCTTCAAAAAGAGAGAAAATATCCAAGTCGTAATCACCTCGAGATTTAAGGAATCGGTTATGAAAAAACCTCTCGTAGGAAGGGTAAAGTGGATAATTCAATCGTGCCATATCATGAAGTTTGGAATAAAGGCTCAAAAATCATTATTGATTTTTTTATATTGTACCTGACTAGTATATAGCATATACTAGTATAAGACTACGGTACACTTTCTGGGGAAGGGTACACCTCTCTCTTTATCCACCTTTAAATATACATAAACAAAAAATACAACTAATTTTTCAATGTGAAATGTAGGAAAACATGGTTGAAAATATAATTTTGTGGCTAATTGAGAGAGATTTTCTTCCATTGAATTGAAGTTAAACTAAACAAACCGTAGTCAAATGTTAATCAATTACAAAAATAATAAACAAAAACAACATGCAAGCCAAGGAAATAACAACCAAGATCAACTAATTTTTGTCATATCTTTGAGCATCTTTTGAACAAAGCAACTTTTTCATACTTCAGAATCTTTCTCATTGGTAATCTCAGATTAATTAATCATCAAGTCAAATTAAGCATGAGATTAAGTGTTCTTGGTTTCCTAAACACTGTTAATGATCTCTTATCTTATGATATAAAAAGCGACTTTATAATATAAAAAGACAAATGACATAATAAGTTTTAGTGACTTTATCGTAGCATAACAAAAACTTAATGTATTAATGGTCCATTTCACGAGCAAAAGACAAGCAAATAAGATCAAAATTCAATTGGAGAAATAAATTAATTACAAAATCTCAATTTCCCAATCTATTTTAATACTTCATTATAAAATATGTGATTCGTTGTCAGATCTTAAGAATCATCATCAAAGATGCTTATTTGGGTAACGATGATCTTCTGAAACTCAGTATATATGGAAAGAACGTTATTAAATGCAGTTTACTTTGACAATTCATATCTTTATAATCAATTAGTCATCCAATGAGATATGTATCTTTGTAGATGATGTATATACCTCGTTAAATTTTTTTGCATATGTTAATACTGAGTCCACTCAATTTATAATTGCATAAATATGTACTTTTCATTACAGATCTTATCTGTGAAACTGTCCCTAATAAACGGCACCCACCGATTTGATATGAGATTTATATCGAAATCGGTGAGTGCAACGAGCAGCAACACGACTAAAAATTGCATAATAAACTCAAAATTCAAACTGATCAACTATATGTTCATGATGTAATCAATGCGGTCGAGGCTCTGAAAATGACTTCTTGGAATATAATTAGATTAATCAATAATTATGGAAGAGATTTCTATTAAAATAAAAAAATTTGTGGGGGTTGTTGGTTCTCTGTCTGCCACAAAAATCACTCTGAATGAATCAATGAGACACAAAGTGATGGCAATGGTTTCCCTTTTTTGAGACTAGACAAATTTGTTCTCTTGGAGGAAGGCAAGTGAAATGCAAGATGTCCCACTTTGAAACTCGGCTTTATTTAGCTAGGATGGTTGACATTTTTTAAAAAAATTATTGGATAATATAAATTGAAAACAATCAAAATTACTGTTGTATGAAACAACATTAGAATTTTCAGTTTTTTCTTTGTTTTTTTTAAATTTTGGAAAAAATTGATATAACTTTCTAGAATGTTAGCTAAATCAGTTTTAGTCCATGTAAACTTAAAAAATTGTCATAGATCCCTGTATTATTAGAAAAATATCATTTCAATCCCTACCGTTACCTCAACTAATCAGGTACATGGCTAACTTAACTACACATTAAAAAATTATCAGAATATCCTACCCCTTATTTTTTTAAATCGTTATAGTTCCCTAGAAACTAATGAAAATCGGAAGGTCCCTATAAAATTGGTAAATGCTCTTAAGTCCATATCTTATGAGACAATATTTATTTTAGTCCATACTATAACCGAAACTAACTAAATCTGTGACTATACATGATAAATTGCTATAATACCCTTTTAAAATTTACTTGATAAGTGTAATACACTAACCAAATTTGTGGTTGACTTAAAGGGAATTTTTTTATTTTATAGAAACTTTTTTCTATTTTTATAAGTTTTCAAGTAGTTATATTGAAATTTTTTTTATAGTCGGCGAGTATAGGATTGCATGAGAATTTTCAAAAAAATGCAAAAACATTTTTGTCATAAAAAAACTGAATTGGATTTGTAATATTTTGTAGGGATTTATTTAACTCAATGACTAAATCCTTTCACCATACATATTGTCTAGAAAATTGTGACAATTTTCCAGTTTTATAAGGACTAAACTTATTTAGTTAACTTTTCATGATGTTATATAGATTCCCACCCCCCTTTTCTTGGAAGTGAATGTTGGCAATTGCCCTCATTTTATTAAAGAATATAGAGTGCCCAATCTTTCTTCTTTTTTACAGTTATTACTCAGTAACTCAGAGACATTTAAATAACATGGTTGATGTTCTTATATTAAAAATGAAAGTTGTACTATGGAAAAGATGATTTTGTTATATTTTTATCATGAGATTAGTTCACGATGGTCTGAATCCATTAATCTATTCTATCATTGCATAAAATTAATAAACTCCATGAGGCCTTAAATAAATTAAAAATGACTAATGTTTTTTTATGGTATCATTAGATATGTGGAGTTTTAGATGCCATTTTGGAATGTATAACAATAACAACCTCAAAAATAAGAAAAATCCGAATAGAATAGGATGGACCATGTAGCACGTCTATAAGAAAACAAAATTTTATCATAATTTTAATAAATCTCAATAATATTAACTTAACATCACCATGCATGTGTACGACATGATTCACTCTCAATAAATTTATTCTAAATTATTTTTTTGGATATTCAATGGCCCTTGAAGCATTATTACAAGTCATATGTTCCATATAATGACAGGTTAGAGTTTTGGCATTTCTTTGTTGGTGCGTTTTCAAACAAAATAGCTAAATATAAAGGTAAATTTATAAAGGCTCATTTATAATCATTGAAAAACGTTGAAACAAATGTTTTAATTTTTATAGCATTACAAATGACTTATTTAGTTTTACTCCATTAAAATGTTTAAATTTATGCATCTTTACCACTTTAGTTGAGTTCCATTAATTTTAATAAATACTCGTATTAACACCGTTAATATCACATAGAAAGACCAGAGTATCTTTATATTTCTTTTCTGTATTATATTTTATCAAATAAAATAAAAATATACTATTAAATAATATAAAGTATCATAATTATTTATTATTAAAGATTAAACTTAATTTGATGCTTATTGATATTCAAAAACATAATGATTGACATTATCTGCATTATTGTTGTTATTGAAAAAACAGAATGATCAACTAAGTTATTTTTGACCTTTTAACCCACTAGTCATACGGTAACTCTAATTAAATTGGATTTTAATTATTTATAAAATGTGATAAAATATTACACATTTCTCACATTTCTAGTAAAAAGATTGAATGGAATATAAATTATGAAAAGAAATAGCATAATTTTTGAAGGCTGCAAACAGAAATAGCATATATTTGAAGGCTGCAAACAGAAAAGCAAAATAAAAACTAACTACGAATATTTGCTTTTACATTAAATTCAATAACATTACTGACTCATTATTAGATTGCGATCACCTTTTGCTTTCAAATTAATTTAATATTTTTTTATTATCCAAAATTTTCCCTTTAAAAAATGGCCATAAAAATGCATGAGATTTGTTAGTCCTTATATTTGAGTATTTATTTTATTTTAGTTGAAAAATGAACATCAACATGATATACATTGGGAAAAGTCGATATAACTCTCCAAAAAATTAGATAAATTGGTATTACTTCCTATAAAATTAAAAAATCACTACATGTCTCCATGTTATTAGAAAAAATATAGTTTCGGTCCCTAATGTCATCCCAACTAATCAGGTACATGGTTAATCCTAACTACACATTAAAATTTATCAAAATGCTCACACCCCTTATTGTTTAAAAATCGAAATAGCTATCTAGAAACCTATGAAAATAAAAAAATGTCCTTATGAAACTGGTAAATCTACTCAAGTTCCTATCTTATTAGATAATATTCATTTTAGTCCTACCGTAATCGGAATTAACCAGATCTGTGGTAGACTCTAACCATATATGATAAATTGTTATAATACCCTTTTAAAATTTACTTGATAAATTATTGTAATATACTAACTAGATTTGTTGTTAGCTTTACATGGATCTTTTTCGATTTTTATAAGTTTTCATAGAGTTATATCGACATTTTCTCTCTTTTTTTTTTTATCGGTGGTGAGTGTGAGATTGCATGAGAATTTTCAGAAAAAGGTAGGAGCATTTCAATCATCAGAAGAACTAAATGGATTATTTATATTTTATATGGACTTATTTGAATGTATTTATTAGAGCAATTTAACTCATAGATTAAATATTTTAATCATACATACTTTCTGAGCACATGTGATGATTTTTTAATTTTATAGGACTAAAACCTACATAGTTAACTTTCTAGAGAGTTACGTCGATTTTTCCCAATACATTTATATATTTTTATTTGGTAATATATTATTTTTTAGTGAAAAGTAATATATTCATTTTTTTTTTGCTTGGTTAATATATTCATATTTGATGATCTCCCGACACGTATTCCATGCAACAATCATCAATTCTCAAATATCATACACATTAAATATTTAAAAGACATCAAAATAAAAGTACATTTCAAGATTCAGATTCATAGTCATTTTTAACCGTAGAACCAAGTCAACTAAAAAAAATGATAATTAATAACACCACGAAATGCTCTTCCACCAAAAGTTAAAAAAAAAGCACTAAATTAATGCTCCATTGATAATGAAAGTAAAATCAAAAGAACATACACAAAGTCGTGGTGTAGTAGTGGAGTTACCTCCATGTCTCTATCTCTAAGAGTTGACAAATATTATATTGGACATTGTTTGGTGACTGAAAATTAACAATGATGCCTGTCTCTCATGTGAGGCAAATGTATATGAGATTCCATAGCATTACATATTATATAATTAAATAAAGAGAATAAATGCTAGATGCACTTACTATTGATGGTGTGGCATCATCATTGCTCATTGAGGGAAGAAAAACAAATGAGCTGAGCCTTTTTTTTTTTTGTTCCTACCACTACCACTTTGGGTGGTTATGGATCCGACCAAGATTCTCTTCCACTCAGAATATTCTGTCACCTTTTTTAAAAAAAATTTCTAATAATTAAAATTTTAATTAATAATTAAAATTGGTGCAGATCAATTTTAAAGTGATTTGGTGCAGATCAACTTTAAAGTGATATAGCATTCGTATAGAATATGATGATGACATGCTATTTTGTGATTAGCCTGTAAAATCAACTTGAGTATTAAATTAGTTGAATTTTGAGTCATTAGAGCAAGATTCTATGTATTTCAGACGTTGTTACATATAGTTTTTTATGATTTCATTCAAGGTTGCAGCTTGAACCAATCTAAAGTTGGAGGAAATCAACTGAATTTCAATCCAATTCTAATCCGAGGAGATTAAATTGAACCCAGCATATCAGATTTCGTTCAAATTTTGATTGGATTAGGGTTTTTTTTTAATGTATAATTTTTTAAAATAATCTAGAGTTGTTTCAATAATGAATATATGGTGGCTCGGGGAAGCAGATAACAGAGATAAAATGAGAAATGGTGAGAAAATGAAGAAATAAAACCATGAAAGTGTGATGGATTTTAGAGCGAAAAATAAATTGGGGATTTAGATTTTATCTCACTTATTATATGATTTAGATATACACTTAACAATTATATCTATTACTCAACCCACCGGGTTCAGATTCAACGCGAGTAATCCGGCCCTTCAACTCAAGCCCTACCTAAATAGGCCGGGTTCAAACTTGCTTAGATTATATTAAAGTTCAACTTAAACACCATCACTAAAACCCTAATACAAATCAGTTCAAAATCAAGTTGGATCAAGTAGATCAGTCTGGTCTAGCCCACCCAAATTGTACTCCTAGTTTCAATTTGTTAATCAGATGATCAATCCTCGAGACCATCAACTCTTTTATTGTATTGTAAGCTAGCAATATTATAAAGTTGCAATTTGTTTTTAGCTGAGAGAAATTATTGATCAAGTTGAGAATTATTAATTGGTCAAGTTAAAAATATTAGTGCATCTGTATTTGATGAAAGGGCTACTACCTCATCATCCTATTGTCTTGTCATTAGGGGGTAAACGAGTTAAGCAGCTCAGGCTCAACTCGGTTAAAGCTTGTTCGGACTTGTTCGATTAGATAAACAAGCTGCGCTTGAACATTTTTGAAAGTTCGGTCTGTAAATGAGCCGAATCGAACTAAGCCGAGCTTCAATCGAGCTTTACACGAACAGAGCTTGAACACGAAATTAAGCTCGTTCATGAGTCGAGCTGAGTCGAGTCCAAACCAAACCTAATATTAAACGAGCTAAGCATAAACAAATCAAAGTTCAACTTGGTTGGCTCGTTTATCACTCTTACTTGTCATACCCCACATATATATCACCTTTAAGAGCATACTAGAATTGGGAGTAAAAAATGAACTGTGGATAGCATATTCCATAAATCATAGGGTCCTGTTCAAATAAAATCTTTTTTCCACCCTTCTAGTGATCTGTCCTCTAGCAAAAGGGAATTTAGACCAGACCAATCAAGAATCTCCATCCCCACCCCCACCACCACCTATAAATACTCACAAACTCCACAAACAAACACACACCGCATTCCAAATCCTCATTAACAAGCTCTCACCTTCCATGGCCTCCCTAACCTTCACCACCGCCACCACCGCCGGCAAAGCCTTTCCGTCGGTCCCTGTCCGGTCCGACACATCACGGCCTGCCACAAATCTCAACCGGGGCCTCCCCAACATGAAACGGGCAACGATCGATCCTCTCATGGCCGGCGTGGCCACCCGGCCGCCACCCCCCACCTTCATTCCGAACCCCCCTCCGACGGAGACCGACCACCACGGGTCCTCAAAGCTCGCAGCTTGGTCAAGCATCCGGCAGAGGCGGTGGGAGGGTGAACTCGCCATCGACGGCGAGATTCCCCTATGGCTGGTAGGGCCAATTCAAACTTGATCATACATGCACTTAGGGCACATGAAATAACAAAAATGAAACATAGGTTATAATTGTAACATATAACAAACTATATATTGATGTGTTTAGAGGTGATTATGAAAAATTTAATGTTGGATTTTCAATTATTTGAAATGGTTTTTAATGTTAAGTAGATTTTTTTGTTTTTTGGATGTAGTTTTTGTTTATGATATGTTTATTTATGCATGCATGAATAACATCGACATATGCTGCATAGAATAAGTATAAAATATAGCAAGTTTTTTTTCTTGGTGGGTAAAAACAAGACAAGTTTTTTATTAACATGTGTGTTGGTGTTTTGAGTACATTCAATATATGGACACCACTTTGGGGTCCACCTGATTGGACATTCTCAACCGTCTAATTATTTTTTGTGGTCGTATCATCTTCCATTATTTTATGAGAGGAGAATGTTAGACACCATGATCACAACTGGGCCCACAAATTTGTATTAGCCCACCACAACCCATCATCCTGTCAACCAACCCACAATGGACAATGAAAATGTTTGTACTTTAGTGATTTGATTCCTAAGGTATGCATTTATTTATCTAAATGAAACATACGTTTACATGAAAATAAGTACATATTCAATTGCATATGTTTTTTCCCTTTCAGAACTGTATATATTTTTATAATTTTTACAATAAAAATATAATGCATTAAATGGTAGAGACAATCAATTTGATTTTCTATATAAACAATATATTAACTTAATAAAATAAAATACATATCACTAATAATATTTTTCAATCAGTCGAATATCCAAATATCCCAAATATAAATTTGTTGGGAACAACCAAGTTTAGATGGATTTGTTTGTATGACTTGCTCAATTCATTTATACTACATAAATTTTTCATATACACAATTCATATACTTTTACAAAAGATGAATTATGTGCTTTAATAATATCATTTATAAAATAAAAATTCCAACAATGTCGACGAAACAGAACGGCACCTACCTCCGCAACGGCCCAGGCCTCTGGAACGTCGGCGACCATGGTTTCCGCCACCTCTTCGACGGCTACGCCACCCTCGTCCGCCTCCACTTCACCAACAGCCGCCTCATCATGTCCCATCGCCAGGTCGAGTCGGAGGCCTACGTCTCCGCCATGAAACACAACAAGCTCTGCTTCCGCGAATTCAGCGAGGTCCCCACCCCCACCACCACCACCAACCCCCTCTCCTTCCTCTCCGACCTCGCCTCCATCCTCTCCGGCTCCTCCCTCACCGACAACGCCAACACCGGCGTCGTCCTCCTCGGCGACGGCCGCGTCGTCTGCCTCACCGAGACCACCAAAGGCTCCATCGTCATCGACCCTGAAACGTTGGAAACCTTGGGTCGCTTCCAGTACTCCGACGGGCTCGGCGGGCTGGTCCACTCGGCCCATCCCATCGTCACTCGGGCCGAGTTTTTGACGCTCTTGCCTGACTTGGTCCGGCCCGGGTACACGGTGGTCAGGATGGAGGCGGGGAGTAATGAGAGGAGGGTGGTGGGCCGGGCTGATTGTCGGGCTGGCCCGACGCCGGGGTGGGTTCACTCGTTTCCGGTGACGGAGAATTACGTCGTCGTGCCGGAGATGCCGTTGAGGTACTCCGCTCGGAATTTGCTGCGGGCGGAGCCCACGCCGCTTTATAAGTTCGACTGGTGCCCAGAGAACGGGGCGTACTTGCATGTCATGTGCAAGCGGACCGGAAAAATAGTGAGTGAAAATACTACTCGTGAATCCCATCAGATCTGATCAGATCTGATCAACATCAGATGAGACTGACGATGATTAAATATTATTTTGTTGTTTTGTAGGTTGCGAGCGTAGAAGTACCGTTGTTTGTGACATTCCATTTCATCAACGCGTACGAAGAGCGAGACGAGGAGGGGAGGGTGACGGCAATCGTCGCTGATTGCTGCGAGCATTATGCGAACACAGAAATCCTCGATCAACTCCGGCTACGGAATCTACGGTCTTCTGCTGGCGTAGATGTCTTGCCGGATGCTAGGTATATACATACATATATACATTCATGTATATATATATATATATACATACACACATGTCTTACGGTAATGTTGGTGAAAAATTCAGGGTGGGGCGATTCAGATACCATTGGATGGGAGTCCAAAAGGGGAACTGGAAGCAGCATTGGACCCCAATGAAGCATGGAAGAGGCATGGACATGTGCAGCATCAACCAAGATTATTTGGGAAAGAAGTATAGATACGCGTATGCGTGCGGTGCACGACGGCCTTGTAATTTTCCCAACACTGTAACGAAGGTGAGTTTTTTAGCTTCAGTGCACCTAACTAATGTGACATTGATAAGATATATGTGATACATAAAGGTACTTTCTATTTGATTATAGATCGATTTGGTTGAGAAGAAGGTGAAAAGCTGGCATGAAGATGGGGCTGTGCCCTCAGAACCATTTTTTGTAGCTAGGCCTGGTGCGACTGAAGAAGATGACGGTGAGTATAACATGTTTTGAAAAGTGATCATTTTGAACACTAATGTGACATTAATGTGTATATAACTATTACCTGAGACTGAAATGTATTTTCTCTGTGACCACAGGCGTAGTCATATCGATTGTTAGCGACAAGAACGGTGAGGGTTACGCGTTGATACTCGATGGATCGACGTTCGAGGAGATCGCACGCGCGAAATTCCCTTACGGCCTGCCTTATGGCCTCCATGGATGTTGGGTGCCAAAGAAATAGAAATCCATGGCAAGGATGTATATATAGATAGATAGGAGATGGATGTATTAATGATGCACTTATATAGTTTGTATGTATTGTTATTGTGTAATTATGCTTGAATAATCAAATATAATGAAAATTTATGGTGCAGAAGAAGAACATTGTATTTAGTTTTTTGTGCAGAGTAAATTAGATCATAGTTTTGTTGGGTTTTTTTAATTAAAAAGTAATTATTAATAATTAAATTCATGGTAGGAAGAATTGGAGCTCTATTACTAAAATGTACCGAGTGTGACATTTTTCCTATTACAACCACGTATCAACAAATGGAAGCCTTGTGGATAGGCTGAATTGTAAAGTGGACTGACTCGCATTTTAGCTGCTGTTAATATTTACTTGACAAGCTTAATCACACTGAATTTTGAAATCAAAACAAAAATGAATAAATAAAAATAAATTCTATATATAAGGAGTTAAAGATCTTGTGTTTATATTTTCTTCATTAAATCAGACAGTTCTCATTTCATTAACTGATTATTATGTTTGATGAATAAAATGTTGTGGTAGTTTGGTTGATCTAAATAATAAGAAATATCTACACAAACATGAGTAATCTCATATAAATCCATGTTAAAGTGGGAACAGACATAGATATTCTTAAAAACTAACAAAAAACTCATGTACATATATTCTTGTTTGACACAAAGATTATTCATGATCAATTGACCCTACCTAATCATAACTCACAATAAAATCACTAAATTATCCCCAACTTTCTACCTTTTGTGAGTTAATCTTAACTCACAATAAAATCACTAAATTAACACAAACTTTCTACTCCTCCAAACAAATGTAAGCAATGAAAGGGTAAAAGTAAAGAAAATATAATATGTATAATGACAATTATTTAGTTTAAATTTTTCCATTTCAATTTGAAGGAAAAAAATGACACTACCACCTACTATGATTCATTTGTATTGTCAGTATCCTCCAATATCCGCAGCATATACAATAAACATATTTCACATTGAATTTTGATTGTTTGTATAGCATTTAAATTGAATGCAATTCATGATTTTGTTTAATCTATCCTCCCATTTTTAACATGAATAGAAATCGCACAGTTAGTGACAACACTGATGAAAATTGAAGAATCACAAGAAATTCATTTGGGCCATGCATGATGCATTGACATGATCTAGAAAACGCAAGTTCTATGTGAGGTGGTCTCAAAACTCATACAAATGTTCCATTATTTATTCACACTATATAAACTATGCATAAAGGTAGCAAGCAAGCAAGATTTGCATGTATTGAAACATTTCAAACTCACTTTCATTGATTTTTATGTGCAGCATACATTATTTTCGATCCCTTTGACAACCAATTATAATATTTATCATAATTGGAATCTATGAACTTAATTTTTCGATTATATTCAATTACAAGTGTATCATAATTTAGGCTGTGACAGATTGGTCTTAAATTCCATTGAATAATTTAGGTTTCACTTATGCATACTGTTTTGTCATTTATAAATTTTACATTGATGTTTTCATCTTATAAATAATATAAATTAATCCTTATTTGTTATATTTCAATAAAAGTAATTTACACGTGTTTCACAAGTTTAAAGATTAATTAACTTATTATTCTCCGGATATCAAATTTTGAAAAGTAAACAAATTAATATAACCCTATAAAAGTTAGTTAATATCCTCTTGTTTTTTTCCGATATTCCAAATAACCCCCCTGAAAGCTAGTTTCCCTTAAGCCCCGTTTGGATATTAGTTTAAATAGATTCTACGTTCAAAAAACAAAAAATTCTCAAACTTATATCCAAACACATTTTCGACATTCTTTTTAAACCACCATCTTCCCTTTTTAACTCAAAAAATTTTACGGTGAAAAATCTAATAAAACATAGTTTTTCGAAAGTTTGAGTTTGAAACATAAGATTTTAAGAATATTAGCATTTCAACCTCACATTCAAACGCAGCCTTAAATTGATATGTGCGTCCCTCTATCCGTCAATATGCCTAAACCCAAGTGTAGTTAAGTTAATCAGACATGGGCAAATTATTGTCTTACCCCATCTCCTTCATCATACCCTCCTCACCCGATCATTTCAGCCAACAAGAACAAGTTTGTATGTTTTTTTTACTTTTTTCAGTCCAAAATTGTCACTCTTCTGTTCCTTTTGAATAAGAAGAAAAATAAAAAGAAATCTAAATAAATCATTTGAAAAATTAAGACTAGGAATATGATACTTGTAATTAATTACATATCAAAATGCTGAAAAAGTGTGAAATATAAAAGAGAGAGTGAAACAAAAACCCCACAATGATATGTAATCAGAATAAAATATTTGGGACATGCTTTGCTGTTGAATAGATTGTAATATAGTTTGGGCTTGGAGTTTTGATAATAATCCAACATTAGAAGTGAAAAAAAATTTTCACTTTATATATTGGCCCATTTATAGAGTAGCGTCTAACTTCATTCGAATACTTTACCAAAGCAAACACTTTTGTATAGCAGAAGAAATATGAAGGTTTTCTTAAAGGGCACTGATAGACCTACTACCCAACTTAATTTTTCCACTACCCATAATTACGAAAATGCCATTATTTATTTTAATTTTTTTAACCCTTTTCCACTACCCAGTTCGACAGCATCCTGTCGAAGTGTTCTTCACTGGGACGACAGAGGTCCGTCGAACTGTCTCAGCAAATGTCGACATGATGTGTCAACCCTTCAAAACAACAACTCTTCTAAGAATCACACTTACAATCATTTACGTGTACCTTATGAAAAACAAAAATTATATATTATTTTTTGAAAATTAGTTAATAAAGTCGATGATATCGCGGCGTCCCGCACGGTGCGGGAACGACGTCGTTCGTCCGATCGCGGGTCCATCGCACCAACGGTCGATGTGAATCGCACCCGACCGTCCGATGCGATGGACCCGCAATGGACCCGTGATCGCGGCCCGTAGTCGTTCGCGCACGTTCCCGCAGCGCACCGTATCATTCCTCTATATATATATATATATATATATATATATATATATATATATATATATATATATATATATATATAAAGTGATGGGGTGCACCATGGGTGTACCCCATCTGCGGCTGTGAAGATACCGTCTGATTGTGGGATCGTTAATGGACATTGTTACTTTTGACAAACCGGTTATCACCTGTTCACGGTCACAAGAACAGATAAAAAAACCCTTTTTTTCATTTCCCTCTCTCTCTCTTCATTTCAACTCACACACAGTTGAAATAAATAAAAAAAACAAATCAAATCGGATTTTGCTTTGGGTTTGGTTTGGTGAACAAATGAGTGCAGAAGAAATAAAATGATGTTCACTTCTAAATTAAAATTAAAATTGATACTAAATTCAATTTCTTTTAAAAAATACAAGTCCAAGAATTTATTTCATAAATCATTTCAAATTGTTCTATCGAGTGGTCCGTCGACGGACGGCCTATTCCAAGCCTACTTTCCAAGACCAGATATCCTCCAAAAAATCCCTGCGTGATCGAGTCCAAGGAGTAAATCATTCCAAATTGTTCTATCGAGTGGTCCATCGACGGACGGCCTCTTCCAAGCTAGCTTTCCAAGACCAGGTTCACCTAAAAAAATCCCTGCGTGATGATCGCCCAAGGAGGGTTTCGGCGTAGGAGGGTCCCGACGTCGGGAGGGCCGATCAGGTCCGTCGACGTTGGGAGGGTCCATCGGCGTCGGGAGAGACTAAGGTATAGACTCAGGGGGTTTTAAGGGTTTCGAATGTGTTTCAGGGGAGACAGAGAATGGGCGGTGGTCGGTGAGATATGATGAGGGTGATCGGCCGAGAAGAAGAGGTCGATCCGATCTAAGACTTTGTTATTTCAGATTGCATAGGAGGGGTTTTTTTTTCATCTGGTGAGGAGGGGTGAGGGTGCCTGTGTTTTTCTCTTTGTTTTTGGTTGCCTGTGTGAGGAAATGAAGAGAGAGAGTGTGTAAAAGTGAAAAAAAGGGTTTTTATATGTGTTAACTGTGACCTGGTGAAATGTGGTCAGGTTTGACAAAAATAACATGGACCGTCAGATTGATCCCACAATCAGACGGTGTCTTCGAGCCGCAGATGGGGTGCACGACCGCATGGTCGCACCCCATCACTTCCCTATATATATATATATAAGTATAAGAAACAGAAATATTAAACAAAATTTGGACCAAATAAACAGTAAACATTTCATATAGACAAAAAATATTATTTTCTTTTCTAAACAAGTTGAGTCTTTTCTAAACAGACTCCACTTGTTTAGAAAAGAAAATAATGTTTTTTTTCTATATGAAATGTTTACTGTTTATTTGGTCCAAATAGCTATTTGTTTGATATTTTTGTTTCTATACTTAAATAAATATATATATGATGTTTTCAAAAAGACTTAAATAACTTAAATGACATTTTTGTTTTTCATTTAGACTTAAATGAATAAGTGATTGATTTTTAGAAGAAAGTTGTTGTTTTGAAGGGTTCGACACATCTATGTCGACACTTGCTAAAAAATGTCTGTCGGTCTAGTGAAACACACTTTGGACTTTGTCGACACTTATTCAGACAGTTCGACGGACCTTTTCCCAGTGAAGAACATTTCGACTGGATTCGAACCGGGTGAGGAAAGGGATTAAAAAATTTAAAATAAATAATGGCATTTTCGTAATTATGGATAGTGGGAAAGTGTAACGTGGGTAGTGGGAATAGCTTTGCCCTTTCTTAAAACCAAAAAAACAAAGCAATCACATCAGCATATATGAAATCTATGTTCAGCAAATTTGACATAATCATACAACGTGTACCTGTTATATATTATTGAAAATTAGTTAATAAAATGAGCACAGATAAACTATATAGGTTTTACAGCCCTGTTTTACAACATCATATACTACATTGTATATATTGCGTTAATGTACGAATTTTATTAGTGTATAACACAAAAAAATTTAAGTTTTCTAGTTTTCATCTCTATAAACATACCTATTTAAGAATCGATTATTCATTTCTTCATATTTTGGTTTTAATCCCCAGACTAGAAAGAAAACCAAATAATTTAGGGATAGGTCCCTCTCAGGTATAAAAAGGAACATGAACTGTAAATTGATAATCTAACTAGATGTTACACGGAGGGAAAAAAACACATGCTGGTGTGTGATTTAAAAAAAAATCATATGTAATTGATACTATTCAAGGGGCTGGACATATCATTTTTCTAATAAATTACATTTACACATTCCATCAATCACTTGGTATACAAAAGATAAAACTTACATTTTATGATATAATTGCTTCTAAGCTTCAAACGGAATATGGAAGTCTCTAATTACAAGTGAACAATATGCTTTAATTTGGCTTAAACAATGGATAATAACTGGAGAAAGAAGGAAGACATTGGTGCAAGTGTGAATGGAAGAACATTTTGTCATATGCAAGGTTTTCTTTATATTTTGTTAAAAATTCAAGGGGTCATATGCATATAAATAAACTTTCATTTTAATGTTAGGTAATGGAATATTTCATTAATATTCCTCACAATTTAATGGGAAATTAACTTAGATAGATATGTGCTTAATCCTTTGAAGGGGTTATATAGATTTTTAGAAAAACAAGGGATATAAATATTAGCTAATTTCTAGGGGTTTTATACATTTTCTCATTATCAAAACCTCTTCTTTATTTTTAACCAAAAGAATTATATCCAGCTCCATATTCATCACCAGCTTTATGAAGATGGAAAGATGATTTTTTTGGGAGAAATATAGATTGGAAACTATTCCCAGTTGAAAATTATGTATTCACACTGAGAATAAATTTGCTGGAATGCTGAAATTTATATTGAAATTGATTTTATTATCAATCTGTAAATAAGAAAAATTAAAAGATATTTTTAATTGCCTCCTGTTGATTAAAAAAATTAATGATAGTCTGACAATTTTGTAGTGATGCTAGTAATAGAAAAAAATGACACCGCTTGATAAAATTCATTTTTATTTTTGATCTCCTCTAGTATCCACAAAGACCACAACATATATACAATAAACATATTCAACATTGAAAATCAATTATACATATAAATCAAGTGCATATTCTAATTTAGTTTCATTTGTTATCTCATTTATAACAAGAATAGAGATTCCTTAATTTAGTTTTTAACACTTTTAAATATGAAACAATCACAAAAAAATCATTTGGGTTATGGCGCTATGCATGATAAATTGACATGATCTTAAAACACAAGTTCTATGTGAGGTGTCCTCAAAACTCATACCAATGTCCCCATAATTTGTTCATATTATACCTAGATTTCCATGTATTTCGAGTCTTGGATTAAAGTCCCACTACTTATCTATAAAAAAAAGGGTAAAAAGAATTTGCATGGGAGCATTTCAAAATCATGACATCTATTGATTTTTATGTGCAGCACATATTAGAATCTGACCAAGCTCAATGGAAGACGAAACTAAGAAAAGAATATCATACAACTACAAATCTAAACCAAACTGAATTACTCCAGCCCTAACTTGAACCAAATCAAGCTCAAATGTCATAATGAACTAACTCAAAAACACTGATAAATTGATTATTACTAGAACTAAAAGAAAGGGTCACATATTTAACCAAATTACAACTCACACAAACATACAAAGGATAAAAAGAAGAAGAACCCAAAACACTATAGTTAAAGAAGACTATAAGGAGAGACTAAGAGACCTGACATAACTTTCTATGCCACAAGTTGGCATGAGAGGTAACACTACCACAAAGACAGATGGATCCATCAATGGGAGATGTATATACTCCACGAAGTATTATCTGTCAACTCTACGACCAATGTCAATCCTCCGACCCGAACGTGGATCCTACACAAAACAACTAGAGGAAGTGAAAGAAACTTTCAAACCAGAGTTACAGAGCTGACTAATAGAAATAAGATTCATATAGAGATCTGGTGCATGCAATACATAGGGAAGGGAAAGATAACCAGTGGGATTTGAAATGGTGGTGATAGAACCACACAACGTGATGACCAAGGAGGAACCATCAACAATGTGTATCGAAAAAAAATGAGCAAGGGCAAGTGTGCACGCAGTGAGCACAGAACTATCATGTGTCATATATATATGATGGAATGCACCTGAATCAAAAATTGAAGAAGCAGTATCACCCGTGATGGAAAAAAGGTAGAAAGATTTGAAGGAGCAGATGGAGGTTGTTGATGTAGAAGTTGATCGAGGCGTTGATTGAACTGTCCAATTTGATCCAATGATAGCTGACCCGGTGCAGAGGAGGTAGCACTAAACGCAGTAGGACGACGATGGCCACGACCACGATGACCCTGACGTTTCTCCATATGAAGTTTCCAACAGTCGCCAATTGGATGACCAGGTTTCTTGCAGTAGGCACAAAGAGATCGAGAACGAGAGAAATCCGCAGAAGGAACAGCAGAAGGGGCAACAGCTAGAACACTCTCATATACAGCCGGAGGAGTAGACTGTCGAGAAGCCATGGTACAAAGACGAGTCTCCTCAGCTACAAGCTCCGATAGAGCAACCTCCAAGCATGGTGGAGGATCACGATGAATCAACGGACCCGCCAAAGAGGAGAATTCAGGGCGGAGAGTCATCAGAAACTGATAGAGCTCACGACGATCACGGAAAGCGGCGTGCTCAGTTGGAGTTGCATGCAGTCCAGGCTCAAAATCACGTAACTCACGAAAATAGGTCCACATGCAATTGAAGAGCTGCTGGGTAGATATATCACCCTGAACAATAGTATGTGCCTGAACAAATAACTTGTACTCACGTGCACCTTTTTTCTCCATAAAGAGGTCAAGAAGATTAGCCCAGAGCTCAACCGATGTATTGAAGCCACTGAGATCGGCCCGAAGAGTGGGATCGACAGAGTTAATCACATAAGAGAAAGCACGCAAGTCACGTATGCGCCATAAAGAGTACGTCGGGTCAGTAGGCAATGGGGCGATAGATGTTCCATCAAGATGATCAAATAACTCACGTGCATTAAGATTGTTTTTCACAGTGACGTGCCAAGAGGGCCAGTCGACTTTAGAACTGAGAAGAAAGTCAGTCGAATTTGGAAAGGCATCCAAAGAAGCTCAAAAGGCTCCATAGTCTGAGTAACATGAGTGATCTTCATTAATGAATCCGGATTTGCCGGATCCGAAGATATTGGGTCAATCAAAGTCATGATCGTCGTATTTGTGGGGTGTTCTCGCTGAAGCTAGAGGTGCGCATGCATCGCTGCCCGCAAACCTGGAGAAGTTTGCATTCCTGCACGTGTCGTGCAAAGCTTGTGTGCCAGTTTGTTGTGACGTCAAGATTGATGGTGGATGATGAGTCGTCAACTGTATCCGATTATGAATTTTTTGGACATCAGAAGGGAACTCCCGTAGTTGACCTTCAAAAAAATCTTTTAAAGATGATATGTATTTGATATGCCGAAAATATGATTCGTGTTACTCAAATATATTAGTTTATTCAAACTAATAATTGTTGTGTTTATGGTGGTGTATTTTGTGAGCAGGATCATGGGCTGAACGGAGGGGATGGAGAGGAGAGGAAGGAGAAGAAAAAAAATTAGGGTTTTTGAGAGAGACAAGATCTTTATATAATAATACAAGTTAATTAATGTTAAACGTGTAAGGCAATAATAAAATACATGTGTTATCTCACATGGTATATGTATAATCTAACAAGGTCAAATTCAGTTTAAATTTGTTAACACTTGTGAATTTGATATTGATACTTTTATTACATTTTTTAATGTTATATATATATATATTCCGATTTTAGATTAGTACACTGTTCATTGATAATGGGAAATAATAAATGAGAATATATCCAAATAAACTAGAGACTATTTTTAAAAGCAATAAATAAAATTAATGAAAAAAAATCCACTTTCGCATTGTTCATAAATCAAAATTTATGAATATTTATTTATAGGGTTTTTATTTTTACCTCCCTACAAACTGTCGTATTTAGCGATCGCCCCCTCCATTCTTCGTATTTGGGTTTTACTCCCCACATTCAAAGGATAATTCCTTTTTACTCCATATCAGGGACTAAAAAGAAAATTAAATAATTTATAGATAGGTCCCTCAAAAGGATTTATCCTTTAAATGTGGGGAGTAAAACTCAAATACGAAGAAAAGAGGGGGGCGATCGCTAAATACGACTGTTTGCAGGGAGTTAAAAATAAAAAACCCTTATTTATATTGTTTTTTTCCCTCCACAGTTTGATATTGAGTAATAAATCATATTACTCTTGCATTATCATTCAATTATATACAAATCTCACTATGCTATATATATTCAAGACAGTAGTATAACAAATATGCACAAAAGCAATCCAACAAGATTCATACCTTGTCATGCATATAGGACCTGAATTTTAAAGAAAAACCAATCATAATTAGCCACAATTCACGGGTATTGGTTACTAATACATCCACTAGAAAAACTAGAATTGTATTCCAAATCATGCATGTCTGTTCTCTTCCAGATGTGCTTCATGATTTTTGTATGCTACTGTTCAACTTGGCTGGACATCACAAATTCATTGATTCTTACATCCACCATTCCCTATTATCATTGCCTGAACTCATTTATTTTCAATAAAATCCACCTAATATGCTCAGCCATTAAAAGTCATTTTTTCTCATTTAAAAAAGACAAATCATGTATGGCAGGGAAAACAAATACCTGATTGTGAAAGCAATGTTGCTTGCTCTGTTTCTTCTTGCCTTTGATTCCAACTCCCTCAATCTGTACATGCGAGTGAAGAATCCATAAATGGAAAATGGAAAATGAAAATAAGCATGAACAGAATGCGAACCTGACTCGGTACAACAACTCACAGCTCCACCTGAAATTCATTCATTAAAGAACATTATATGAAACACATAACCGTATCACAGATGTACCAATCAATATGTAAACATGCACCCATGCATTTTACTGCTACTTCTAGGTTCTTCCAAATGCAGGTGGATACAGAAGCTCAAAACATGGACAGCATCATCCTTGTATACACAAAAACCATACAACATTTCAACCACTCAAAAGATTAGTAGAAGAAGATCCACTTATCCAAAAACCTCAACCTACTCTTCTTCCATCTGATCATCCTCGTCAAGAGATTCAATCTTCATCTTCTTGACAGCCTGAGCAGGGTCGTTCCTCACCCCATTCGGTATCTGAATTAATATATCCGACTTCTGCCCGGTCGCAGCATTCACCAGACCACCATTCTTCTCCACCCTATAAGACAGTTCTTTTCCCATGCCCGCATCAATGTACACAGTCGAGTTCTCATCGATCTCTTCACGGATCAGCATCTTAGACAACTGCGTCACCACCTTCTTCTCCAACCATCGCCTTATCGGCCTCGCCCCATAGGCCTGACATCAGAAATTGAAGTGTTAGACACAAATGCAATCCGAGAAGATCAATTTGAACTGTGAGGGGTTAAGTTATACTTACGGGATCATATGATTCGGCTAACACAACATCCAAAGCAGCATCAGACACGGCCAAAGCAATCCCCCTCTCTGCAAGACGAACAGCAACGTCCCTCATCTGGAACCTCGCAACCTTCCTGAGTTGCTCATGCGAAAGGGGGTCAAACATCACGATCTCGTCCAGCCTATTTAGCAACTCCGGCCGGAAATGCTTCCGCACCTGCAAATTCGCATGTTAACAAGTGAGTTTCACTGTTTCGCATACCTTCAACAATACTTGAATGCACCAAACTCATCCATTCTTTTCTTACCTCCTGCATCACCCTTTCTCGAGCAGCTGGCATGTTTGTTTTGCCTGTCAAACCCAGTAGCAGGTGCTCTGCACCAAGATTCGAAGTAAGTATAATAACAGTGTTGGTGAAGTTGACAGTCCTTCCTTGGCCATCAGTCAGCCTCCCATCATCAAGAACTTGAAGAAGCGTGTTGAACACCGCGACATGCGCCTTCTCCACCTCATCAAACAATATCACACTGTAAGGCCGCCTCCTAACCGCCTCAGTCAACTGTCCGCCTTCCTCGTGCCCAACATACCTGAAAAATCAGAAAAATTAGAACCAGAAACACATCCATATAAGCATGTTATCCAATCAACACGAGAGCTATCACTTACCCAGGAGGTGCACCAATAAGTCTTGCAACCGAATGCTGCTCCATGTACTCAGACATGTCGATCCGAACTAGTAGATTCTCATCATCGAATAACTGCTCAGCCAAAGCCTTGGCAAGCTCAGTCTTGCCAACACCGGTCGGTCCAAGAAAAAGGAACGACCCAGTCGGCTGTTGTGGCCGCCCAAGCCCCGCACGAGACCTCAACACGGCCTCAGCAACTGCATCTACTGCCTGGTCTTGACCCACCACCCTCTTGTGAAGCCTCTCAGCGAGACCGATCAACCTTTCCTTCTCATTCTGGCCAAGCCTCGTGACCGGAATTCCAGTCCATTTGCTCACCACCTCTGCTATCTGATCCGGTCCAACCGTCTCTGTCAGCATTAGATTTTCGTCGGTGGTCCCTTCGAGCTTCGCAATCGCAGCTTCGATTTCTTGAATGGCACCATATTTCAGATCGGCCACTCGGGCGAGATCCATTCGCCTCTCTGCCTCCTGCAGACTGAAATTCAGCTCCTCCCTACGTTTTTTCAGTCTTCGGATCTCGTCCACCCTCTCCTTCTCTTTTTGGTACTTCATCTTCAGTGGCTGCAGCTTGTCCCTCAAATCATCCAATTCTTTCCTCACCTGAAATGTAGTTCAAAGTTCAGAATCCCAGATAAAGACCTTGAGAGAAACTACAATCAAATGCAATTACAATCGAAGTCACAAAGTTCGTGTGCGGCAAAAATATTTGGTAATGAAACGATGACCATAATAATAGTTAATTTTTTAAGAATAATGAAAATGTGATGGATCATCCAAACTAAATAAATACCCAGACTCTAAATATATTAAATGTAGGGTTCACCGAACAGAAAATGTTCAGAAGATATATACATGAGATAGTCAATCACCAAACATTTACCTCTACGAGTCGGGCTTTGCTGGCTTTGTCCTTCTCCTTCTCAAGCGCGTGTAGCTCGACTTCGAGTTGGATTCTCTTTCTTTCGAGGTTATCGATCTCCTCCGGCTGGCTATCAAGCTGAACTCTCACATTCGCACAGGCCTCATCAACCAAGTCAATCGCCTTGTCAGGAAGGTGGCGCCCTAAAGAGAACAAAGAACATAATAAGCAAACATGTTCAGATATCAAATCAATGAAAACCAAGATTCAATCCATCAAGAACACGAAACTCACCAGTTATATACCGGCCCGAAAGCTGAGCAGCCATGACAAGCGCCCGATCCTGAATCCTCACACCATGGTGCCCCTCGTACTTCTCCTTCAGCCCCCTCAAAATGTTGATAGTGTCTGCAACACTCGGCTCAGCCACATAAACTTGTTGAAACCTTCGCTCGAAAGCCGCATCCTTCTCCACATACTTCCGATACTCTTCAAGAGTGGTCGCACCAATGCACCGAAGCTGGCCCCTAGCCAGCATCGGCTTCAACAAGTTCGCTGCATCCATCGATCCTTCTGTGCGGCCTACGGAACCCAAACATTAAAAGATTCAACATTGATCATAATCACAAACTTCCATGTATAACAAATATTCATCGAGTGTTCCATTCCAGACGATAATTAAACTATTTTCAAGATGCATTTTAATCGTTAGTACCAGAAATACATTCAAAACTTCTACATTGGATGAGAAGTGAAAGACAATTATAATTAACATTTAGAATTAAAAAATATGGATATCTAGATTTTGAAGGTACATAAGGCATTTAATCACAACAAAATAAAAAGATTCAACATTGATCATAATCACAAAGTTCAGCGTATAACAGATATTCATAGACGGTAATTAAACTATACCGTAGTCGCTGCCGCAAATACATTCTGAGAATTCCGTGAAGAAAGTCGCCGCGCGCAATAACTCCCTCTATATATATATATATATATATATATATATATATATATATATATATTAAAATATAGATATCTAGACATTGAAGTAACATAAGGCATTCAATCACAACAAAATAAAACAGAGGACTCACCAGCTCCAAGAACCAAATGGATCTCATCGATGAACAGAATGACCTTCCCATCAGCCTCCTCGACCTCCTTCAACACGGCCTTCAGCCTCTCCTCGAACTCTCCACGATACTTCGCGCCCGCAACAAGCGCCCCCATATCGAGTGCGACAATCCTCACATCCTCTAAATTGCTCGGGATATCGCCCCTCACAATCCTCTGCGCGAGCCCCTCAACAACAGCGGTCTTCCCGACGCCAGGCTCTCCGATCAAAACCGGGTTGTTCTTCGTCCTCCTCGACAGGATCCTGACCACCCTCCGTATCTCCTCATCGCGCCCAATCACCGGGTCGAGCTTCCCCGCCACCTCCACCAAATCCCTCCCGTACGTCTTCAGCGCCTGAAAATTCGTGTCCCCCGACGCCGACTCCACCTTCTTCTCCTTCCCGCGCAGCTTCTCGACCTCCGCGCGCACCCTCGCCACGCTCACGCCAGCCTCCTTAAGACAGTCCCCGATCTGCGCGTCCTCAAGAAGCCCAAGTATCAGCTGGTCCACGGCGAGGTGGGTATCCTTGCGCGCCTTCTGCGCGGACTGCGCGCGCCGGATGACCTTGATCAACGACGTGCTCGCTGGGACCTCGTCCGGCGCGGGTGTCTGCGACGGGATCTTCTTGAGGGACTGTTTCAAGACCCGCTCGAAGGATTCCGCGGCGGAGTCGGAAGCGGCGGCGCCGTTGATGGCTTGGTGGAGGATCCCGGACTGGTCGGAGATCAGGGCCAGCGCGAGGTGGATGGGGGTGAACTGGACGTGGCCGGAATCCATGGCGAGCTCGTGAGCTCCGGCGAGTGTTTCGTTCGTCTTGTGGGTGAACCTGTCCGGATTCATGATGGATTGGGTTTGGGTTTCTTTGGAAATGAAACGATTTGATTTGGGTTTTTGTCAAAATCGGATTTTGCGAATCGAATTTCAATGGATTTGGAGGGGTTTGAGAGGAATCCATTTATGGGGGAAGAGGCGACGGTTCTACATTCGTCTGGAGATGGAGAGAAGGTGCTGGAGCGTACTAGAGAGTTCAGTGGGACGTTGGGTCGTTGAATAGTGACCGTCGGATTGGCTTTCCTACTTTTTCAGAAGAGATCTGGACCGTCCACATGTTATCGCGCAATGCACGTTTGATCATGGTTTCTCCTCCAACGTCTAGCGGTGGGCCCTTGATTCATTGTGGGCCGTCCGTTTTATGCAGCCTGCGCACCTTTTGATTTTCTTTGTTTTTTGAAATAATACAATTTTTTACAACATTATAATAATCTAAATACTCATGCAAATTGATTGTGTATTTGTTTTATATATACTTTCAATGGACCTGTGAAATCTGATCTTCCTCTCAGGGTCGGATCTTAATTCAATTCGCGCTTTGACTGTGGATCCGTAAAGGACCCAAAGTCTCCTTTTGCGGTGGTGGAAGCGCAATTGTCTAAGGCCCCGTTTGGTTCCGCGTTGGGCGGATTCCGCTTTTTCAAAAAGCGGATTCCGCCCAAACGCGCAACCAAACGGGTCGGATTCCGGCGGAATCAAAAGCTGGATTCCTTTTAATTTCTCTCTCGAAATCCGTGTTTTTAAAATCTCAAAAAGAACGATTTTTGGTCGGAATCGATTTTTTGAATTGAAAAGCAACTTTTTCTACCAAACATTAAATTCCTTCCAAATATTGATTCCTGAATTAAAAAAAAGCATCCAAAAAAGTCAAAGGTCTAAAATCATCTTAAAAAGCAGCTTTATTCCAAAATCTACTTTTCAATCTGTGTTTCCAAACGGAGCCTTAAGTCTCCTAGTTCCTTCTTCTATTCCGGTCACCTATAATTCACAACAGCATGGTACCGGTTAATACTCTTTCGACGCGCAAGTTAGTTTTCTTAATTTTGAAAGGAATTCAATTTGAATCTTAGAGAATTTTAAGATAAAAATGCGTCTACCTGTAAAGGAAGATGATATCTCCATTTTATACTGGGAGAAGTAGAGAAGGTGTACTGATCTCACTCTTGGGGAGTGAGGTTATCACAAGCTCGATGGAATCTTCCAAGTGGCATCGTGATTAGTTGTCACAAGTAATCTTATGATCAATTTGTTATAACTGATTTCTGATGGTTAGCCGTCACCACCGTGTCAAGAAATATTCCCTGAGCTTTTGTTATCTTCTCGATGTGAACATGTAAGCGTCTCCCCTGCGCCAGGCCAGACTCCATGGTCTGACTTCACCTAGCTAGACCGGGTTCTGGTGATTGATCGTCGTAGCCAGGTTGGGCCTTATTACTTGGTCATCTCAATCAGGTCGGGCAAAAACTAAGTTCGTTTTGGTCAGGTTGGGTGGATGCCACATCTTCTTGTCATTCTAGTCTGGTCGGATGTCCGATCAGATTTTCACTGATCCGTCCTTACAGATGAAGCTGGGCCCGCTGTAGAACGAGGTAGTCCGGATAGCAACCTTTTTTATGGGCTTCCTAATCGGATCACTCTATTAGTCGGCATGATCTTGTGAGCAGGCCCATCCTGTGCCGTATTCTCATCCTATTCTAGTTAATTCAGCTACGTGCAGAGTTGGTCTTTTTACAATACTGAATTGGTTGTTTTTCACATCTTATTGCATGTGTTTCATCATTTCTTTAAAATGAAACTGTCAACCACTTTAGTGAGTGTTTAACCATAATGAGTGGTTTAGTGTCTCTTTCTTTCACAAACTACAAAACAATGAGAGTTATGTCATTACAATGAGTGTGCTAGTAATTCAACAGTAATCCGGTAGAAATGGTGGCTCGGTGGTAGACTACTCTTCTACCAGAGCTTTGTATATCTCCTTTTTGCTTATTTGTATGTCCCAATTTGGGCATTTGCTCCTATTCTAATAGAAGATGAATGCCTATCGTTTATTTCAAAAAAAAAAAAAATCTTAGCTATTCTCTTTAATCCGAACGTCTAAACTCCCACCTTGAAAAAATAAAATCCATTATGATAGTAAATTATAAAAATTTAAATGACTATTTTATTATTTTTGTACGCGCTCTTATAAGAAATATTGATGGATCATTTGATCAATCAAACTATCATCCATATTTAGATATGTCATTATTTAAAAAACTATTTATATATGTTCTGGATAAAAAATATATGTGGATTCAAATTTTAACATCCACACTAGAATGATTTAGGATAATATACATATGTTAAGGTATTCAACCTACATCTAATCAATGACAAGTGATTTATTAGGGTAAAGTTATCATCCAAAATTATAAATTATCAAAAAACTAAAGTGTTTGGATAGAGTCATAAACTATTTTATTAGTGTTTATGATTATTCTAATATGGAATAAATGATTTTTAGCTTGGATGTGTTTTTGGTTATTCTCCTTGAAAAACATAATTATTCTAATTGTTTTGTTTTGTTAATGGAGAATAAGGAGTAGATAAAATGTGAATAATATGGAGATAATGAATAGTTATTAAAATAATATTTTTTAGGTATATTGAATAGTTATTAAAATAATTAATTCACATATATTTGATTAGCTTTGAATGACTATTTCTGTCTATATATAAAAGCCCATCATACATTATTACATAAGGTAGACAATCCAGATTTAGTCAGACACATCATAGATTGATTAATATTCATCAATAGCACCAACTAGAAACAATTATCCCAGAGGCAAAGTTGACGTTTTGAAAATAATAATTCATTATTCATTTTTTATCAACCATTTATCCACAGTTTATTCCGAGTGAAATCAAACAACAAAATTATGCATTTTACGTTTTTCAATAAGAATAACAGAAAATGCAACCAAACAAATATAGACTTATTATGTTAAACATTGTTATCTATCCCAGTATAACTATCAAATCTGAATAAGCCAATGTCATTTTCTAAATGGGGGGTTAGTGTTTATGATTAGTCTAAGAATATATTATTATACCAATAGAATAAATAATTTTTAGTTTGATTATATTTTTAGTTATGGTTATTGAAAATGATAATTATTTTAATTATTTTATTTGACTAATATAAAATAAAATGTAAATAAAATATAAATAATGTGATAATAATGATTGAATCCGCACATAACAGCCTTGATTTTGATAAATTTTGATAAAATTAACTATATATAATAACACGATACAACGTGATAAAATGGTAAAAAAATGGAACATTAACCAGTACAAATAAGTGCAAGTTTGAAAGTAAGTGGCGTGTCCGGGAAGGCTGTACAGGGTGAACAGTGGGAAGGGCACGTGAAAAAGTGATGGGACAAGACTGGTGGGTCCCACTTAATCCAAATTCTGGAATTTAATAACAGAAAATCAATTAATTCTCATTCGTCTCCGCGTAACTTATTGATGTCCGGATGAGTTATCTCAAGTAAATCTGTACACAGGTTGCGTTAAAACTGATTATGCAAAAAATTAATTTCTCAGTTTTTTAAAATTACCACTTTTAAATACTATTTATCTGTAATCACTGAGTTTAAAATTACGATTATAAAACTGTTTAGTTACATGATTATAAACACAACTTCTTACAATCACAAATACTACACAATCACACAACCAAATGCACACAGAGACTTTCACTTTTCACGCAAGTGTTTATTCACATGAAACATGAATGCCCAGAATCTCCATCAGCAGCAGAGAAATCCAATTCAACACAAATTCATTGAAACCAAAACATATAAAAAGATTTTCTTTCCTGCAACATAATCATCTGTTTTCACAGCTTTGGAAGGGTGAAAAATTAAGTCCTACAGCACTACAGCCGCAATTTTTACTCAGACAGACATTCCATACTCAAGCTCCTAATCCTCAATCAGAATTTGCAATCATCAATTGATAAAAATTTACACAAAAAAAGGCTGCTCGGGGATCGATTCATCTTTCACCATTTGGTCACACCATCACCAGAGGTTTAGTATCCGTAGCCAGAGTTGTCCATCGGGTTTCCAACAGGTGCAGGTTCCGGCTCCTTGATGTCAACCACCACAACGTCGGAGGTGAGGAAAGTCTTGGCAACTGATGCAGCATGCTCCAAGCAGCACCTGACCACCTGTATTTCAAACAGCCATGGGGTTAGAGCCCACCACATACAAAAAGCAAAGGAAAATCTTACTCAATATTTGAAAGCGAGTTCAGATATTCTGTTTTTACAAAAATCATTCTTAATCCACATTCGTTTCTAAACTCTCCTCAAATGGTCCCAGCTTTTAAAGAAAAAAACAACTTATTTAGGAATCTCACGAAAGTATACTTCCTGAAAAGCTACTCTTGAAAGTTATTTCAAGTGATTATTTGTTTTTCAAACTCGTTTTCAAATGCTATTTTTTTCTAATAAAAGAAAAGCACTACCTTAGTCGTTCCTACTGAACAAATTTTGAATTTTTTGTAAAATATTATACTTATCTAAAATGAAGTGTATACTTTATTAGGAATTTCGTGCACGGTTAAATTACGTGACGTGACGTCTACATAAAGCAAAACTGAGCTATGCCAACCAAATTCAACTGTAAGATTGCTTCTATAACATGAAAGGATAAAAAATGAGCAGTTTACCTTTGTGGGATCAATAATCCCGGCGGCCATCAAATCCTCGTATTTTCCAGTGGCAGCATTGTAGCCATATTTGGGGTTATCGCTCGAAAGAACTTTCTCAATCACCACACTTCCATTGACGCCAGCATTTTTGGCGATCAGCTTCACCGGATAGCCCAGCGCCCTCTTCACAATATCCGCCCCAACCTACATCGATGTTCCTAGGTTAATGTTTTCCGTCAAAGACCAGAAATTGCATTTATGAGATACTCTTTCTTTACCTTCTGCTCGTCATTTTCGAGTGTCTCCTTTATGGCATCAACCTTTGCTGCAAGTCTCAACAAAGCACAGCCACCACCAACAACAATGCCCTCCTCAACAGCGGCCTGAGAAATAGTACTCATGGAACAATCAGATCACAAAAGAGAGATTAAACAATGGTTCAAACAGTTTCAACATCAAGCTCAAATACCTTTGTCGCATTAAGGGCATCCTCAACTCTCAGTTTCTTCTCCTTCAACTCTGTCTCGGTTTGTGCTCCAACCTTTACAAGTTAGCAATCTATGTTAGAACAAGGACTAAATCTATAGAATCTTTGATTCACATTTCAATATTACTCCAAAGGAGTTCTTAATTTTATTGCCAATGGAGTTCTTTGTTTTATTACCTGGATGACAGCCACACCACCAGAGAGTTTAGCTATCCTCTCATTGAGCTTCTCCTTTTCGTATTCCTGTTCAGCGACCTACAAAACATTATAGACACCATCACTATCAATGTCTCTAGACAATGGATCACAACAAACAAACAAAGAACACCATCCAAATATCAAGGATAATTCCACACCTCAATCAAGTTCCGGATCTGTGCAACTCTCTTCACAACCTCTTCCTGTGTACTTCCATCACCAACAATGGTCGTTGAGTCCTTTGTGAGTACCACCTTGGCCGCAGTTCCCAAGACCTCCTTCTCAACCTTATCCAATGAAAGCCCAACTTCATCTCTAATTACAGTTGCTACATCCAAGACAAATAAAAAGTGGTTTATAAAAGCACCAAGGAAATAGCACAACCATATACCATGTTTGGATCCAATTGTGTAACTGATACAACTACAAATTCAATTTTCAGAAAACCGATCCAGAACAGTTTTTTTTTCAACTTTAGCTTTTGGTTTCAAAATTCTGAAAGTCAACATAACAGATTCTATGAAAAAGCTAGTTGACGGAAGATTTTATGAGGAAGTTGATTGTGAATATCTTTTAAAAGCTGATTAAGAGCAACTTTTATGAAAAAAGCAGTTTTGTAGATTGATTGATTCCAAATGGGGCCTAAGTTGTAACATGACTAAAGATCAAAGAGGCATTAAAAACCACAACAGGAAATACTAATTTGCACCATGACTCAAAAATGGAAGGGCCATATAATATACCAACCTCCAGTCAGAATTGCTATATCATCAAGGTATTGACTTTTGCGTTCCCCAAATCCAGGAGCTTTCAGTGCAGCGATCTTCAGTGCTCCTCTAAGTTTATTCACAACCAGAGTTGCAAGTGCTTCCTGTTCAATGTCCTCTGCAATTATCAGGATTGGGTATCCACCCCTTATGGCATCCTCCAAGACATTGATCAGATCTCTTGCATTCGTGATCTTCTTGTCGACCAGAAGCAGCTGCATTTGCAAATGCCAAATATCAAACCATATCACAAAACAAAAATTGAAGAAGGTATACTTAGCCAGCTAGAGAGCAAGGTATCAAACCTTGCAGTTCTCATATTCAACACACATCTTCTCACTGTCCGTCACAAAGTAGGGGGAAATGTAACCTCGGTCAAATTGCATGCCCTCCACGACATAAAGACTGTTCTCGGCACTCTTTCCTTCCTCCAGTGTCACCACTCCCTTCCTTCCAACTTTGCTCATGGCTTCAGCAATCATGTTGCCTACCTCGGAGTTGTTTCCAGCGCTAACAGCAGCCACATCTGCCAACTCACTGTCCTCAACCTACAATAACAACATATACCATTAGAACCACATGCAACTCGTGTTGTAAAGAGTACTCACTTAATCCCTGCATAGCCACTAGCTATCTGATTAATGACCGCTTAATCCTATGACAGCCAGGCCAGATTCCATCTAGGCAACTGCTCCCCATGGAATCCTGCTTTTTCTAACACACCTCTAATTGAATATTTTGCACCTTTGAAATATTATTAACTTTTTCTAGCAAATAACAAAACAGATAAAGGTTAAGCTCGCATTGAAATCTCACCTCCTTTGACATCAACTTGAGCTCAGCCACTAAAGCTTTGGCGGTCTTCTCAATACCCCTGGTGATCTGAACAGGGTTTGCACCCGCAGCAACAACCTGAATGGCATTCAACCAACTCAAGATTGTAAGAACTTAATCCCAAAACAATCTGTACCTCTCACCATGTATATAAAAGAAAAAAAAGGTACCTTGACACCCTCAGCGATCAGACCCTGCGCTAGCACAACAGAGGTTGTCGTGCCATCACCAGCCAGATCATTTGTTTTTGCAGCAGCCTGTCTTACCAGCTTTGCACCAATGTTTTCAACTGGATCCTCCAACTCAACCTAAATGGTGTATCAGCCGTGCTCAATAACAATATAAAAAAAAGGGAAAAATCCATATAACCCCTTATAAACAGCGCGAATCCATATAAACCCCTGAATTTTCCTAAAGTCCAGCATTTGGTTGCGCGATTGCGCAGCTTTTGCGATTGCAGAAAGCTGGTTCTGCAATCGTGCAACCAAATAGTTTTGCAATCGCAACTTCCTGCAAACAAATTTCAGACAAATAGTGCCCAACGATTGCAAAATCAGTTGGGGGGAAGTTGGGGGGGGGGGGGGGGGGGGGGAGCTTCCTGCAGAATCAGTTTTAAACTCAACGATTACAGAACGCTTTGCAATCGCGTTACTAAACGCTACCATATAACCCCCTAAAACGCTAATGTAAATCCAAATAGCCCCTGAGTCAAATTTTCGTTAACAAATGAGAAATATTCTGCGAATATTCTGTTTGGACAACCCTGGTTGAAAACATTATATACCAAAAAACCCCTACAGTGTGTTAAAAATGTGAAAAATCATCTGAAAATGACAAGTTTACCTCTCAATAGATTATAAAACCCTATATGGAGATGTAAGATCGTCATTTCAGAGGATTTTTCATATTTTTAACACATTGTAGGGGTTTTTAGTATACTGTGTCTTTAACTAAGGTTAATCAAACAAAATATTCCTCATTTATCAATGGAAATTTAACTCAGGGGGCTATTTGATTTACATAGGTTTTTTCAAAGGGTTATATGGACTTCAAGAAAAGTCAGGGGGTTATATGGAGGTTATGTGGATTTTTCCCCAAAAAGAATGAAGCACCATCATCTTTTTTTTGAAGAATAAATTAAAAATACTTTTTTTTACAAGAACTACAATAAATCAAAGTCTTTATTTTGCTGACCAAATTTTAAAAGTTTCCCAATACCTCCTTGGCTACAGTCACACCATCATTGACAATTTTGGGGGAACCATACTTGCTCTCAAGAACAACATTTCTCCCCTTCGGGCCAAGAGTGACCCCAACAAGATCCGCAAGCTTGTTCACACCAGTCTGAAAATGAAAATAAGTGTGATTAATCACAGATACACAAAATGAGATCCATAATACAATCACAAGAAGTAAAATCATTCCAGACTCACTTGCAGTTTCTTGATAGCTGACCCATCTTTGTTAAAGTACAATTCTTTGGCCATTGCCTTGACCCTTGGAGAGCATCTTTTCTGAAGGCGTGGGTTCTGCCTCCTCCTGCTGATCAAAGATGAGGAAATTGAAGCAAGAGAAGAGAACTTTCCGTGGTGCTCAAGAGCTTCTTGTCCGTGACAGGACCACTTGGGCCCAACATTGAGCCAACTGCAGACATGGTACTGAAGGTCGACGCCATTGCCTGCCCATAACAAAATATAACATCAACCATAAGGCACACACGTGACTTGTGTTAACCCATTCAGGTGAACACCCAGTTATGGCATTCCTTTGAAACTATTCACAAAATTCATGTTTGCCAAATGTTCGATAAGTATGCCATTCGGTGGAGTACACGTACATTCATAGCTCAAATGGATAAGTATGGTAAACAAACAGCGTTTATTAAACTAATTTCAATGTGCATTCTGCTATTAGTAAGAGAAACACATGCAAAAAGCTTCTATAACAGGCATGAACAGAACAATGATAATTATGATTAGCCTTCTTAAGTTAAAGAGAATGATAAATCATCCAAAATACATGGTTACCCGGGTACTGAATGTACTAAACCAGCAGTTTGATGAGCAAAACAAAAGTATGTTCAGCCAAAAGGTATAGAAGGCATCCAAATCACTTGTATCAGAGAAGTTCAGAGTACTCTGTGACTATGTCTTTGATTACCCCTAATTGGGTTGCTAAATCTCCATGCAAAAACATCTTCAGTCGATCATAACACACTCACAAATCTCAAAATCATATGTTTATTGTATCATTGTCCAGCATTTTGTGTGATACATCATATGTGTATACCACACGATCTTAACACAATTAATTCACTGAATAACCAATATGTTTCCGAAGCTTAAGCAATGCCCAATTGCACCAATACATCACAAAACATAGTGAAGCTTCTAAGAATCAGCCCCATAAGTATAATAGCATCAATTTGGGAAACCAATAACCGAGTACACAAGATATCCGCATATAAGTTATGCATACACGTATCAAAACCAATTTTTAGCAATAGCACAGTAGGCTAGGCATTCACATCCGAAAACCACCACTCATGGAAACCATTTTATATCAATAACTCGCCCAAAGGTAATCACCTTTCAATATTCATCAGAATACCCATCTAAAAAAACACCATTTATACCTCCAATCAACAAAGCGATGGTTCTGACTGTCTAAAATTGCTCAAAATCATGAACAAATGAAACCAAAACCCAATCTTTTTCAAGTGGGACACACCAAAATCCAAACTTTTCAAATGGGTTGCCTCAGTTCCAGAGAAACAAAAGAAACCCAGATCGAGACCATCAAAAGCAGAAACCATACCTGGAAAATTAGGGTTTTGAAGGGGTTAGGGTCTCGGATAAGGTCTGCTTTGTAGAAGACAAGTAAGGTCCGGCGAGTGAGGGAAACGATGAGAAGGAGCTTTATATGAGCGAGGGTTCACTTCGTAAAATCTGACCCTTCGTGAAGGTTCCGGCGAATCTGAACCGTTCGATCAATAATCTCGTCGACCTCGCTTTGGCTTTTCTTTGGAAGCATCTAGAAGCCGAGGCTTTTGAGGCTTTGCGTGTGAACGTCCCCCATCTTGATCGGACGGTTAGTGTGGATGGAATCTGTGAATTACATCGATCGGACGGTTTTAATGTTAGTGGGGCTAGTTGTTTGAAACCATGAGCTTATTAAAAGCAAACCTGGGACGATAGGTTTGATTTGGTAAATGAATAATATTTATGATAAATTAATTTAATTTATAAAGATAAAAAGATTATTATTTTTATCTAGATTTACATTTGATGATGCATTTTATTATCCTATTTTTTGTGTTTTTATCTTTAACTTTGCATTTAAATAACATGATCTAAAATATAGGATAACTTAAAAAAAAATATCAACTCTATCATTTCTATTAATAGGGAATTAATATCGTTGGTTTTGATTTCATGTTTTTTTTATTTTTTTAAAGGGCAGTTATAAATGTTGTTCATGTTTTACAAAATGATATTAAAAAATGAGGATAAAGTATATTTCACCTTCTACCTAGAATAAAATATCCTTACTTTTTCTCTCAAAACACAGACAATTGACCATGTTTTATCCTTTTTTTTCTTATGTCATATGGGATAACATGTGATTTAACCTAATTATTTTATTATCTCAACCCCTTATCATAATGCTTAATCAGGCCATAATGATAACAACTCAAAGGATTGACAAGCCTGGCCCATGCTTTGTTTGGGTTGGGGAATCAGGCCGATTAAGGATGTTAATCTAATTGGCGTTGGCACACTATTTTTCCAACCCAAAATGCAATCTCGTGTACCTCATTGAAAATTTAGTGAAGCATTTTCATCATTAGATGATGAAAAATATAACTCTTTAAAAAAATTACATCTACTAAAAATAAATTTATTCTATTCAAACTAGAGCGATATATTTGTTTTATCAAATCATTTACCTCATTATATAATATTTGCTATTTAAAAAAATAAAACATGTGCGGTCTGAATTTTGATTGGTAAAAATAACTGAGCCTAACATTTTCCTAAATCATTTTGTTTGCTGGGTACCTAAATCAAATTGAATTTTTTTTATTACTATTGATGTTGGTACACTGAGCCCCATAAACCTATTCCAAAATATATTATTATTCTAAGATAGATAACTATACAAGTGTAATCAATTGTTTTTTGTGGTTGATTTTTAGTTATTCTCTCTCTTTTTTAGGATAAAAGTAAAATTGTATTGTTGTAGGACAAATGTAGTTTTAAAGATACAAAAAGATTTACAAAAATGATGAGCCACACATTTGAGTTACTACCAAGTCGCTAGGACGGGGAGAGTAGTCCAAGCTACTCTGCATCCCCAGCGAAACGATAGCAGAACTCAAGGCAGCAGAATTAAGAAGCATCCATCCTGCACAAAATGATGACTTTGAAGACTATTTGGTTCTTCGGAATCCTATTCAGAAGGTTGCATTCTCCAATTCTTCCCATGTATCTGCTAATCAACCGGCTGATTGCCTTCAAAACAAATGTGAGTGGCTTTCCAGTCGAACAAAGGGCTATGACATTGACGAATGTGATTCGAGGATCGGGTTGCCATCCATGGCAGATCTCCTTTCTCATTCACCCAAGCAATAGCTGTTGAAGAATCCCTTTCAATACATAAATTAGTCACCCTCTCTATATAACAACTACGCTAGGAGCCAAAATGTAAATGTAAAGATAAATTTTGTTGTTTTAGTTGTCCAGGGATATGAATAAGTTTTTAAAAATGAAAAATAATTTAGATGTAATTCTCTAATATATATAATAAAATAAATAACATAATTCAAGAAGAGAAACCTCAAATATCACTATCAATTGTTCTTACATGTTATATTTATCATAATTATTATACATACATTCATTTACAAAACAAACAAAACTGAATTTATTCATCTTTATACTACCATATTTCAAATTTATTGTTATAAGGCTAATAAAATATATTATTATATATAGTAGAGTATAACCATATTACAAAAAATATATACATATAAATATCATTCGAGCATGTATAATTCAACTTTTTCAGTGAAATTATTATGCATATACATTTTAAAAATTATTAAAACGTTACAAAAGTGACGACCCTGGTAACCCTTTTTCATTACCCTAAACAATGATAAAATTACATCAATCTATTTCGTGAAACTCAAAACTTTTCAAAATTTTAAATTTATTAGTTTTTTAAGACTTTAAAATTAAAAAAAGTAAACCTAAGACTTGTGTGTGCTGTCGTTCTCGATTTTCGGTTGAATAAAATAAAATATAAAAAAAAAAACAGGATTGTGTGCTGTTGCTGTCACAGCTCATATGCTCTCTCTCTCTCTCTCTAAAATGGCGATGAAGAACATCAAAAATCCCTACATTTCCATGATTTCCTGAAACCGCACTCAAAACCCTCATCGACCCACTTCGCAGAATCGAAAACCCACCAAGGAAAACCCACAAAGGCGATGGCTTCCCTCTTCAGGGACCGAACAAGCTCTGGAGACTCGAAGAGAGAGACCCGTCACAGCATCAACAACAACAACAACAACAACAACAATGGGAACCCTAGATCTACCCTGTCCGTCAACCTTTCCTCCCCATTCGATGACCTGGGCCGCCCGATCTCCGACGCCGAGCTCCGCGAGACGGCGTACGAGATCTTCGTCGGCGCGTGCCGGACGTCCGGAGGGAAGCCTCTGACGTATGTCCCGCAGTCTGAGCGGGCCTCGTCAGCGTCACCCACCACGCCGTCATTGCAGAGGTCGGTGACTTCGGCGGCGGCTTCGAAGATGAAGAGGGCTCTGGGGCTGAAAAAGAGCCCGTCGTCGGCGTCGTCGACGTCGGCGGCTGGAAAGGGGAGCCCTTCGTCGGGTGGGAAGGTGAGGAGGCCGGCGACGGTCGGGGAGCTGGTGAGGGTGCAGATGGGGGTCTCGGAGCAGACCGACGGGAGGATCCGTCGCGGGCTTTTGAGGATCGCGGCGGGGCAGGTGATACCGGATTCAAAATTTGATTTGATTTGATTTGGTGGGGTGGTTTGAGTAGATCTTCAATTTGGTTTCGTTGTGAGTTTTGCTATTGATCCGGGAGTGATGATTTTCAAAATTCTTTTGTGTTTCGAAAATGTGTTTGATTTTTGTTGTTCAGCTGGACTTTTGTGGTGATCTGTTGATTTGGAAGTGATGGTTTTACCAAATTGATTTCTGGTTTGATTTATTGCATATTAGAATTGAATTGGATTTGAATCTTCTGTTTTTAATGCTATTAAATGTGAATGCATTGTTGTTTATGTGGGTTTTGTAAGAAACTTTCATTTTGATTTTTTTTTTGGTACGCATATGCCCTAAATTGTATTTCAAAAAAAGGGGATACCCAAAGGGGAGCAAAAACTTCATTTTGAATTTTAACTGGGTTTTGTGTGGTTTGTTGATTTGGAAATTATGGATTTAGCTGATTGTGTATTTTTTTAAAAGGATTTGAATCTGTTTCTCGGCGTGATTAAATTTGAATGCTTTTATTTTTTTAAGTGGGATATTATATGAAATTTGAATCTGACACTGGGAGTAATCTATCATATATTCATATGTTGATTTATGAGCGAGGGTAGCTCACATTTCCCAAGTTATAATTTTTTAATGAACTTCTAGTCTTGATTGGTTTTGAGGTATGACCTTGCCTTATTTGTCGGTTTCCTTCAAATCAGTTTTGATGAAGCCTTTTTTAATACTTCTTGTTGAGTATCTTCTTGGGTGTAGATTTAATCGTTTCAGACATACCTCAAGAAGATTTATATCTGATTTTTTTTAAGTTTAAAATGTTCCCACTGGGAAAGCTTGATAATTGGAATTTAGAGTTTTGAATTGTGGCTTGTTTGATTCAGTCTTTGCCGAGCATTAATTTAACATTGACTCAAACTTTTTCTTTTTTGGGATTGTGATGCAATTATCATCTTCATTTTTTTTCAATTAGGGACCTCGAGGAGTTAATATTTCATGTTCCAGTTAACCATAATATCAACACATTATTTATGCATTTATTTAATGCTATCTAAATTTCACTTATATTGTTATGTTTCAAACAGCTTGGAAGGCGCATAGAATCAATGGTGATGCCACTGGAGCTTCTTCAACAGTTCAAGGCATCTGATTTCACTGAACAACACGAATATGAATCCTGGCAAGCAAGAAATCTAAAAGTTCTCGAGGAGGGACTCCTCCTGCATCCTCATCTTCCATTAGAGAAATCCGATATCTCTGCTCAGAGGCTTCGGCAATTGATACGTGGAGCTTTTGAAAGACCTCTTGAGACGGGGAAGAACTCAGAGTCCATGCAGGTTTTGCGTACTGCCGTGATGTCACTCGCTTACAGATCCTTTGATGGGATTCCATCAGAGACTGCTCATTGGGCTGATGGGCATCCTTTAAATCTCCGACTCTATCAGATGTTGTTAGAAGCTTGTTTTGATAGTAACGAAGAGGGATCGATCATCGAAGAAATCGATGAGGTTATGGAATTAATAAAGAAGACATGGGTGATCCTCGGAATGAACCAGACCCTCCACAACCTTTGTTTCACATGGGTTTTATTTCACCACTTTGTTTCCACTGGACAAGCAGACAATGATTTGCTTTCTGCAGCTGATAATCAATTGGCTGAGGTTGCCAAAGATGCGAAGGCAACAAAGGATCCACTGTATTCGAAGGTTTTGAGCTCGATATTGAGTTCGATATTGGGTTGGACAGAGAAAAGACTTCTTGCATACCACGACACATTTGATTCCAGCAATATCGATTCGATGGAGATTATTGTATCTTTGGGGGTCTCAGCTGCAAAAATATTGGTTGAAGATATTTCTCACGAGTACCGTAGGCGGAGGAGAGAAGTTGTTGATGTAGCTCAAACCCGAATTGACACATACATCAGATCATCCATCCGAACAGCTTTTGCCCAGGCAAGCATTTGTTCTATACCATCTTAGATTTGTAATTCATACTCTCGTTGTCCCTACTGGAGTTTGCATAAAATACAAATAATATAAATTTCCCCAACTTTTATGTGCCCTGAAATATCTTCTGTTTATCCTATTTAAATGCCATGAATACCTTTTCTTATTTCTCTGTTATAGGAAATAGAGTAGGTTGGCATTGGGAATTGTGTAAATTTGATCCTTTTAAAAGGAAAGGTGGGGCTAAAATCAGATGAACCTAGAACTCCGTAATTTTCAAAAAATAGATGTTCTTGATAATTTGTTATTGGTCTGATTATGATGAGGGATCACGTCTTTATGTTGACCGTTCATAAATTTAAATCTTTTTCTTCAACTTGTTTTTCATGAATTTCAGACTCATCCCTTTTTCATCAATATATAATCAGTTGGCTTTGTTATAAAGCAGAGAATGGAGAAAGCAGACTCAAGTAGGAGGTTATCCAGAAACCAGACAAGTCCCACTCATTTTCTCTCCATACTTGCGATAGACATCGGTGATCTTGCAAACAAAGAAAAGCAGCTCTTCAGTCCAATATTGCAGAGATGGCATCCTTTGGCGGCTGGTGTTGCCGTTGCTACCCTTCATGCTTGCTATGGCAATGAGTTGAAGCAATTCATCTCCGGTGTCACAGAACTTACACCTGACTTCGTGGAAGTTTTGAAAGCCGCAGACAAGCTGGAGAAGGATCTTGTCCATATTGCTGTTGAGGATTCTGTTGATAGTGAAGATGGGGGGAAATCATTAATCCGGGAGATGCCTCCATATGAATCTGAAGCTGCAGTAGCAAATCTTGCGAAATCTTGGATAAAGACAAGAGTGGACAGACTAAAGGAATGGGTTGACAGGAATTTGCAGCAAGAGGTCTGTTCCCAACTTCTTCAATGAAATCTTTGTAGCTATTACTTTTCGAGTAATTTGTCTTGCCCCCTTTTGATGAAAGACTTTCTCCATCTGCTAGTTATTGCAGGCACACATACACATGAGGTTGTGCTACTTTTTTTTATTCTAAATTATGGCTGCAAATCGATGCATAATATGTCAAAAGCAATCACATCTGCACATTCTTCTTATAATTCTCTCCCAAGCCCCATGTTATAATTATGTTATATTTCTTGGGCTAAATCGATAATATTTCGAGGACCCCCCTAATTTTTTCATTCGGGTATTTCCCATTTCAGGCGTGGAATCCAAGGGCCAGCAAGGAGAGCGTTGCACCATCTTGTGTTGAAATTCTGCGAGTGGTGAGTGAAACTTTGGATGCATTCTTTCAGCTCCCTATATTAGTGCATCAAGCATTGCTTCCAGACCTGGTGAGTGGAATCGACAAAAGCTTGCAAGGTTACATATACAAGGCAAAGTCTGGCTGCGGTATGCTTCACATATACAAGCAAACTTTTGCTTTTAGAAATTTATTTCTGATTGTTTTCTAAATATTCTCTGATGATTAATTTGTAGGCACACGAAATACTTTCATTCCTGCACTACCGGAATTGACTAGATGCACGACTGATTCAAAATTTCATTGGAAGAAGAAAGAAAAGTTGCCGAACACTCAGAAAAGGAGATCTCAGGTTGGAACATTAGATAAGGAGGGTGGTTCATTTGGATTGCCACAGTTATGTGTGCGAATGAATACCATGCATCATATCAGGGCAGAGTTGGAAAACATGGAGAAAAGATTAGTTACTTCATTGAGGAATGTAGAATCAGCTCAATTGGACATCTCTATAGGCCCAGACACCAATTTTGAACTCTCCATAGCTGCTTGTAAGGAAGGAATCCAACAACTCTGTGAAGCAACCGCATATAGAATCGTCTTCAATGATCTGAATCACGTATTATGGGATTTTTTATATGTGGGAGAAATATCGACTTCAAGGATTCAATCTTTTCTGAAAGAACTCGAGCCGAAACTCGAGATGATATCCAATACGGTGCATGACAGAGTTCGTAATCGAGCAATCACTGCCATAATGAAGGCTTCTTTTGATGGGTTCTTGTTGGTGACTCTATGTGGTGGTCCAACTCGCGCATTCTCTCGCCAAGATTCTCAAATAATAGAAGATGATTTCAAGTCGCTTAAAGATCTGTTCTTGGCTGATGGAGATGGGTTGCCGGAGGAATTGGTGGAGAAGGCCGCGATGCCGATAAAAAATGTGATTCCACTCTTTCGCACTGATGCAGAGAGCCTTATTGAGCGATTCAGACGATTGGTTGTAGAGGCTCAAGGTCCTTCTGCCAAATCTAAGCCACTAATTCCTGTGTCTTCAGGGCATTGGAGTCCTACTGATCCTTATACGATCCTGCGTGTCCTGTGTTATCGAAATGAAGAAGCTGCAACCAAGTTCTTGAAGAAAACTTACAACCTCCCCAAGAAAATATATTGATTTCTAGTTTTCTACATGGTATATCGATTATGGTCTCAAACGCGAACTACGATTCAGATTCAGATCAGTTATGCAAAGAGTGGTCAGTTCATCTGTTTATGCAAGCTTCTATGAGTCACACTGGATTTGGATCTCCCTAATGCTTATAAACTTCTAATCTAGGCCTCTTACCATGTGAGCATTCTTTTTAACTTACATGTTCTTTCAATCTTTTTTCTTTCCTTCAGAGGCAGGCTATTTTTCTTAAAATTATGTGAATAGTTCTTTTTTAATTTAAGAATTCTTGTTCTGGTGCCATTGACTTCATTTATTAATACATGTTGAGAAGGGTTGTTATTCAGTTTCCTCACTGGCTCATCTTCATTTTTCCATTTGTGTTATATACATTTAAGGGAGTTTAAGGTTTTTTAATATTATTATTATTATTATTATTATTATGAATTGGGAGCTTTTATATGCAGTCATTAGAGGTATAATATGTTTTGTTTGACAAAGTATGTGTTTTTTTGTTTCTCTATGTAAGTGGGTAAGTGCACATTTTTATTTTTATAGAAGTACTATATTCGTTACATAAAGTATTTACCTTCAAAAAAATCAAAAGCATATATGAGCTGTCCCTAACATTGTCCTTAGATCATATATCATGTGAGCCAATGAAATTATTGTCTATCATGGTATACCTTCATAATATACGAATCTATTATGCAGTCTCTTTGACAGTCCTCGCGTGCTTTGATTTTGTTTTTTTGAAGGCTAAATTTCATGTGTATCTTTATATAAAAAATGAAGTGTCGATTCTAGTGAATTATACATACCCTTAACATGTTTTCCTTATTGAAACACAATTATTATTAAAAATAGGATTGCATGTTAGACTACATGTAAGATTTCATGTAAGTGTCCATCTGCATTTGGAATATTGTACTATCCATTTACAGGGTGGACGATAGGCATGACATATGATTGTGGGGAACACAGATGGTGACACGCTTAAGATATAGTGGTGACAATTATAAAAATGTTCAATGTGAGCAGTCTTCATCATTTGGCCTTGTTTGCATGGCAACCATTAGAACCCTCTCTCTCTCTCTCTCTCTCTCTCTAAGAAAGGGAATAGCTTCACATGGGTTCATTCCTTTGTGTTTGGTGGTGACAGGGTTTGGTCACATGTCATGAACAGGTGTAATTTGTTGTCATATTAATTATTGATCACAGAAGTGTCAGAAAATGAAAGAATGCTTTCCTCGGAAGTTTCCTGCCATTTATTATTGGCTTTTATAATATTAATCATGTCAGTATTACTGGCTTTTATACATATATCTATGCACGTAACACTAGCTTGGAGATGGTCTAGTAATATAGTAGAGTGTAAATTAACATCGAGATTTCAAGGCTTCTTGTCTTCTTTAAAGTTTATATAAAAAGATAATATAATAATTATTTAAATTTTCAATAGAATTATAATTTTGCAATAAGTCAAATTCACATATTTTTTGAATCAGATATATCTGCATTCTAGATATTTAAATATTGGATAATTTTTAATATTTTGGAAAATGATTCACAGCAGGTACGTTTGGTTAAGGACAGTTATACCTCTGCACATGTTCTAATTTTTTAGAAGTGTAAACCTCGTCTTAAAAAATATATATTATTCTATTTTAAATTGAATATATTTATTTTTAACAAATATAAAAAAAATAAAAATTAATGAAATATATATCTCATTGAAATTGTTATAGAGAATATGGATTGTCCTTGTTTATATAAAGTGTGTTTGGCCTCAGAGATGCATTTAAATTAAAAAAGTGTTTGAGTGGATTACGTTGCAAGATAATTTTTATTTCCTTTCGGGGTGCAACAAGAGGATTTTCTAGGAGATCAGAGCTTTGATGGGAATATGGTCCACTCAAACGTTCTTTTCCATGTATTCTAAATAAATGAATGAGATTAAATGCAACCTGAGATGATTGGAATGATGATCCACCGTATCATTTTTTTTTTCAATGAGTTATAAACTAGTCAATTTAAATGCATCACAATCACTCAAAACACACTTTTATTCAAAGAGGACAGTCCCTATATACACTCTTTAGCACTCCAATGATGAGATATATGTACCTTAATAAAAAAAATACACTCTTATAAATGAATCTATTTACTTCGAAATTGAACAATATATACTCTTCATTGAAGGTTTACAATTTAACATTTGTACGTGGGACATTGTGTGATTGTAACTAATAATATTATTATTTTTGCATATATGCGCCATAAATTTCTATTTTATAAAAATACTCCGCTTAAATTGATCCATCCAAAAATACACATGTGGATTGGTGCCCCTCTTACATGGTGTTAGCTATTCAATATCCAACCCTAGTTAATTGGTTTACCATGGGTTGTGCAATTACTAAAAGTTACCCTTTTGACCAAAACCCTAACCCTCTTGAAATCATAACCCTAACATTTCACTCTCTTTTCATCTTCTATTTCAATATATGAAATATGAAAAACCTAAATCAAAATCCTGTCTTCATCTCCACGATGACAAGGTGGTTAAGAAAGGCCACATCACCATCACATTCTTCTCTGAAGCTCTATGAGATCAATTCACTAAGGTCCTTCACTAATACATGGAACAGAATTAACTATACTGCATGAAATACTACAAAATCTCTTTTAACCTAGCAATGCAAACTCTGAATGTCACTCATCAGCCGAGGCTTATCCAGCATATTAGCATAAATCATAAAAAATCAAACTTATGCATTATCTATCATGTGGGGATTCCTTAATGCCAAGGGCTTCGTTTCGCTGTTCCACCTCTTGAACTGCCCCCTGTGTTTCCTTTTGAACTCTGCAAAGAATAGGTGAATTGAGTGAGACAACATGAATGTTTGGTTTGACAAAAAATCCAATCGAGGATTCATACCGATTTTGACTTCTTTGACTTCCCCTTAATCCTGTTCTTCGGGGGTTTCAACTTGTAAATGCGTACCATCCAATGGTGTGTAGTGAATACCTGAAAGAATAATCAACAGCAGCCAAGAACGAAATGTGAATAAATATTACTATACCATGTAGTAAGAACTCGAGATTAAATCCATTGTAACAACATTCTTTCCATTGTGGATGCAAAAGAGTGCTGGTTTGTACATGGAAATAGCACTTGTATATTGATCAGAAAAACAAATACGATTCTTAAATACATATAACACATTTTTAAAGATGAACAAGATGTAAAACCCTTCATAATCTGGAAAAGGAAGGATTAAATGTTGGAAACATTTCAAATTTCTAACCTCCTCAAAGTGGGTGAGCTTGATATATTTCCTGCCAATCTCTGTTCTCCTCACTCTATCAAAACCTTTACCATCCGTCTCCACAAACCTGGGATGTGGTCAAAAGTGGAACAACATGGACAATTAGTAAATCAAAAGAATTATCATTGAGAATATATGGGGGAGAATGTGATGATACCTATAATATGAAAGCTTGTACATGAGGCAGTTCAACATTGTTGGAGTGGCCTGAGAATCAATCCGGTATTGACCGTCCCTCTATTTTTTATATCACCATGCCAATCAAGAAAGAAATGTATTTATTTTAAAAAATGGATCGATTAAATATTTACAAACTATGTATGCTATCCAAACAAAAATAAGATGCATAGGCTTGGTAAACGAGCCGAGTAGCTCGGGCTCGGCTCGGGTTCGGCTCGGTTAAAGCTCGTTCGATTAGACAAACGAGCCGAGCTTGAACAATTTTTAAAGCTTGGTTTGTAAACGAGCCGAGCCCGAGCCTAAATGAGCTCGTTACTTAACAGAAAAAAGGGAAACGACCCAAGCCCAAGCCCAAGCCCAAGCCTGAGCCCGAGCTTATGTTACTTTAATATGTATAAGGTGTTGTGATTTGTGAAATGTGACTTCTCAAATGTTAAACAAAGTTTTTTTTTAACTAAACGAGCCTGAGCCAAGCCGAGCTTTTCACGAGCCCAACGAGCCGAGCTTGAACACGAAATGAAGCTCGGTCCCAGGCCGAGCCGAGCTTGATACTAAACCGTTCGGCTTGTTTATCACCCCTAGGCTTCTAAGCACATGACCGCATGCGGTACCCTTAAAAATATACGTATTTATATGTGCATGTTAGTTTTGTCACTGAAAAAACAAGTTGCCAACACTAGGTGGACATGCTAATACAAGGTCATTTTGAATAGGATATACTTAATCTAGATTAATGTGGGTAGGTAAGATTGTGGTCTCCATCAACACACCTTCAATAATGAATGATGGAAGATATATCCAGACTCAGGTATAGCAACTCACAAGATAATCTGGTTCCTTGATGTGTGGAAATACCCCTCCTCCAATTCGAACCATCCATAAGAACTTATTAATATCATCGCTGGGATAGCCAACAAGACCTGAACATGGAAATGAATGTGTCAAAACAATCAAATTTATAAAAACATAAGATTGTATCGAATGTTCTTGCAATGCAACCAACCTCCAAATACAACAAGAACATATTTGACATCAAGCGAGTCAAAGATCTCCCATGCTTGCTTCTCTGGAGAAGACATAGCTGTCCCAACAGTTGCAATGTGTGTGTTATTCCAAGTGTTGTTATCAACTATGACTGTACGATTAGCCATTGCTGTTGTTTGATAACCATAGTCCCACCATGATGCCACCTGTAATAAGTATTAATTAGATGAGGTTCAAATTATTTAGGTATGTTACATTATCATGTCATCCATATTACAGCAAACAGTTATGAGTCTACAGTTTATCCACAGACCTACACACTATACAGATAGCACTTCAACTTATAGCCACCCATCTCTTATTATTGGTAAGACAGCATAAAGGGGAAAAGTGAAAAGGATATGAAACACAGTAGCCACACACACGCTCTCTCAGGACCAACTAGAACTGCATAGTGTAGTCATCCCAAGATTAAATTTTCATGTCCCTATAGCAAGAATATGTTCTTCCTTGTAGGAAATAAGCAACACATTAGCTTCAAGCATCTTATTCTGAATTCTAGAAATAATTTTCATATATCACTAACAGACTTCAAATAGGATATGCTTTCCAAGATCACCGGCAGGAAAAAACAAATCTTGGTGATGTAGATTTGATCATGTTCCTCTAGAAGGAGAACTATTCTGCTAAGAAAAATCACACTACAAAAGATTCAGGCTTTCCCGTTATTAGATATTCCTCAAAATGAGGTGCAAGAGAAGCTTTACAATTCTAACCGAATCATTGCCAGATATATAAAATGCTGATCATCTGTAAATGGCAGTTTGCCTCTGTAGAACCCTGAGTTCCTTGCAACTAATCCTCAGTAACGGCAAACTACCATTTGTGTCCAGATACAACAATACTTGTTGGATCAAATTAAAGATGCATTTACTTTGTTTGACGGATTTTTTTGTTACTAAAAGTAAATGCATCTTTGAACAAAAAAATGATGAGTATAATTGAATAACATGCCTACTTGGTCAACAGAAATTCTAAAAAATTTCAGCGACATGAGTGCAGATGAAGCTATAGTTATTGGTTAAACTCAAGGTTTGGACAAATTCTTTCATTATCAACAAATTTTGCTTACACAATTAATCATGGTATCAGCCAGTTGATTGAAATACCGGTTCAAAGGTTAACAACTGGGTCCAAAACAAGGGGTAGTAGGTGCCTTGTTACAAGTGCAATTAATGTGACCTAGCTTTACTCCTTTTGGTTGCCTGGGTCACCTGCCCCAAGCATTGGTTTAGGTGTGTAAGGCAGAAATCATTGGCATATATTTGCAAAAGACTAGATGAGAAAGCACGTTTAGTCGGAACAAACCATCTTCACAGAAGCAAAAGACAAAAGAAAGACAAAACACTTCTTTGCATGGAGATTGGAGTTGACTGTTTACGAAAGACGCCCCTCTTGAGAAGACATGTTTGGCCTTAGTTTTGGCAACCCAAAGGTTGAGACAAACCATGCTTGTCTGTACTTTTGTAAGAACCCCCACCCGACTCAAACCTTAGGAAAAATTAGATCCTTCTTGATGCTCAGCACCTTGGAGACAAGATTGTTTACACAGCTTATTACCATTAAAAAAAATTAAACAAGATTACACTATGTTAATAAAAAGTTGCATCTCAGAATTTTAAAGAAAAGTTTTTGGTGGTACACTAGACTCGTACCTTCCATAAAAGAAAGAAAGAAAATTCTGTTTAGAACAGAGATAGGAAATTGGAGTTTGCCAAAAATCTGATTTTATCTAAAAGCTGTTCAAATAGTGGCCATGTTAGATTCCACATTTAAAATTAGGTTTTGCTCAAAATCTATTTTTGTTAAAAAAGTGACTTTCCATGGCATTTAAAAAAATGTTTCAAAAGGCAAACTAAAATCTGATTATTTTAGATAAAGTTGGTCTCATTCCATGTTTGGTGTGGCTTTTGCACAAATCCGATTTCAGAAAAGCAGAATCCATCCAAAAACAGAACCATATCTTACAAAAATGGAAAAAAACATTTTGCTGCCTATTGAAACTTGGATTTTAAGTGGATTCGGAATTCCACAGAAGAGGTTCCAAATTTTTTGTAGAAGAATTGAAAATGAGATTTTTTTTTTGACAATTTTCAGTTTTACTTTGCCTTCAAAACAGTTTTTTGCAAAAGTTATGAAAATCAACTTTTCCACAAAATTAGATTTTAACCAAAAGACATTTTTCAAAAGCACAACAAACCATGACCCCCATTTTATTGATGACTAGGCTTAATGTAGACCTTTTGAAAGATAAGGTTATTAGTAAGAACCAAGCATGACTTCTGTTCCCACCCACACACAACACCCCCCCCCCCCCCCCCCCCCAAAAAAAAAAAGGACTTTCATGAATAGACTTATTTGGGGGGAAAAACTATGAAAATATAGATCTTCAAAAACACCAATTTGAGAAAAATCTAACTTTCCAAAACAAAGTCCATGTCATGCCTAGACCAATTTTAGAATAATACAATATCTGAAAAGCATAATCAACGCTTCATGGCATATTGGGTGCACAACAGATTGTCATAATTATCTTGAGATGCTTTTTTTCAAGTAAAGGGTAGACTAGATACCACAATTCATTAAAATTGGGAATGAGTCAATTATTACAACAAAAGGAAAAGAAAATCCAAGCCGGGTGGTAGCAGAAGGCACTACCATCCGGACATGGAAATACACCAAAGCACCTACACTCCTCGAAAAATAGAGAACAAGCCATTTATCTTAAGATGTTACTGAGCATGAAAAGAAAGACGGGAACAATGAACAGCTTACCTTATCATCCACCTCAGTATTATGGCGTAACCATGCATAGGCTTCACGAAAATCATCAAAAACATGCAATCCATCGTGTGAATGGGAAGTTAATACAATAGAAGGTGCAGAATAAGCTTCTGCAGCTGCCCATACACAATGAACCTACAAAAAGAAACGGAAAATCATAAATGGAGAGCATATACGAAAAAAGGGAAAACTATATAAACAACAAAAACAAAGTAGGAACTATATATACTAAAATAATCATCTGGAGTACTGTGCTCCACAATTCAATTCCTTCGTAACAAAATAGGTGCTCGAGTTTCCTGCTCCATAATTAGGCAAACTATGAGCCATTAATCATCAGCGTACACATGGGGAAAGAACTGAGATGTATAAAGTCAACAATGATTTAAGAGGCTCTCTCACTATACACATTAGTGATACATATTTAGATATGTACATTAATTTATATACATACATATTAAATATATGTATTCTGCTCAAGGATGAGACATTTTTAACAGCTGAAGTGCCAAATAGGGGGTGGGAAATCATGTTTATTATTTAGACAGCATCTATATGTTTTCTTTTTAATTTCCCAAATGAGCATTAGAAAGAAGGAATTTAAAAGAAAACTTACAGTGCCTTTTCATTTATTTTTTTGAGAAAAATATATGAGTCATCTTATTAGAAAAGAGTTACCCCAAACAAAGAGAGACGAGGGAGCTCCGTACAATATATCAAAGGGTAAGAGAAATATAAAATAAAGAGAGATGTATCTCTAGGAAAAAGGAGAAGTTCCCCAGAAATTAACCCCAATCTTCACCTACCAAACCAAAAATTCCCAATAATTGTAGATGGTGTAACCACTCCTAATATCAAGATTACCCCATCTCTTAGGCTTGAAGAAATTGCTGACCAAGTGTTTTCCAAACATGGAGTATATTGTGTTCTTTTACATAATAAAAAAAGCAAATGCAGGATTATTAAATAATAAAAAATGAGGCTCATCAGAGAGAGTATGAAAAGTTATCAGTACATACCACATAGAAGCCACCCAATATAATGAGCAGAAGTATAGCAACAACAGATGCCTCAAGTGGCAAAACCAAAAGCTTCTTCTTCTTCTTCTCATGCTTAGGTTTAACAGCAACCTTTTCTATAATTTCCTTTTCTTTCTTCCTGTTCTTCTTAGAAGGCCGTTCCTTCAGATTGTCTTCAGTTTTATCACTAGACGAGTGTTTCTCTGGCTTAACATCATTTGGAAGAGCAGCACTTTCAGGGTTGGTATCCCCTGCCTTGAAAATTAAAAAGACAAGTGAGATTGTTAATCCAGGGGCCAGGAAACAATGTCTTGGATAATCAAATAACATAAGACATCTTACACTAGAATCAGTCGTCCTTAGTGCTTTAGGTAGTTGAAATTTGATTGATCGAGTGAAAACATCAAAGGCTTCAGAAAGAGCAATTCCCGACAAAATGCAAGCAGCGGGAGCAAGTACAAGCATAAGACGCACCTGAATATTCAGAAGCGACACAATCATGACCAGAATAATAGAAAAGTTTGTGAGAAACTTAATCCACTTCCAAATGATTTCTTACCATGACACCAGAGAAATATGCTGATGTTACTATATATAAGACCGCAAAGGAGCTGGCATCAGATAAAGGTAAAAAGCATGCCTGCCCAACAAATGTGGAACTTGTCAGTTGATACAATGACGTAAGCAAATCGTTTAATTTTCTTTTTCACAAACTTTCTGCAAAATGTGGCAGTTTCCACTCACAATACTTTACGATATCTGGGAATAAATCACGAACATAAAAAGCAGTCGTATAGGAAATGCCAAACAAAATTTGTATCACAATCACTAACACTATCATCCATGGCATGGAAGCTATCTCCCCGATCTGACTTCTCCGTGAGGACTCTGTATAGAAAGCTCAACAAGAATCCCTCCCAATGTTTCCCCACCAGTCAGTTTGAGTATCTCATTAGGGAAGCTCTTGCGCCTTTAAAGAACCGTTGTTTCATGTGGTTACTCATGCTTGACAAAGTCCTCATCAAGGTTAATATGTTGAAATGGGCACACAATGGTAATGGTAGTTGCGAGTTTTGCAGTTGAAAGTAAAAAAAAACAAGGGAACATCCCTTCTTTGAGTGCTCTTTTAGTGGGAAGTTATGAGAAAAGGCGGGCAAGACTCTTGGATCCCATTGATCTTTAAATAAGCTTTAAGGAATGTGTCGATGATTCCAAAAGAGGCACAAGAGAGGTGATCGAAGTAATCTTGCTAAATTCCAATAGTTAGTCCGCAAGTGTTTTGTTGGAGCATTTGGATGACTAGCCATGAATGTCTTTTCCAATACAAGAGGTTCTATTTGAAAAATACTTGAGCAACAATATCCTCGATTCTAGAGATTTGAGTCATTATGATATTGAGAGTGGATAACCCATCTACCATTATGGGCAACCTTTGACGATTCGGTGGCATTTACGAAGGGGTTCTCCTCTCCTAGTATTTTCATTTGCTTTAATTTAACATTTTGAATGGAGAACCATCGCCTCCTTTGTCCAGGAGCACCCTTTTTTTTTGTGGGTAAAAAAGAAGAAAATTATTTTCTAGGGCACTCCCATATTCTAAAAAAAAAAAACTATAATATTCCAACTCCATTTGTTTGAGGGAGGCCATTTTTAATATAAATGCTATCATCTTCCAATAAAAAATGTTCAGAATCATGTTTCTTTGAATAAAGTAAATTTGTATTGCAAAGCTGCAGAACAGTTGAAACTCATCTGGCACCCATAAGTCAGTGAATTAATTTGCATTACACTAGTTCACGATCATTTGCCAATTTTATATTACACCAATATCAATGATGCATAAGCAAGTTAGAATGTACATCAAAATTTTCAATGTTTTTCCTACCAGAAGAATAAGCTATCTCAGATTTATGCCTAACTAAATAAAACATTACACTGAAAATCAAGTCATTTAAAAAAGATAAAAAGTAAAGTAGAATCAGGGATACAAGGGCCATCAGTTATTACTTACAATGATACCAGCTGGAACCAAAAATGCCAGAACATTGATGTCCATAAAATATGATGGCCAGGTTGGTGGTTGATGCTCACTCACACTTGCAATAATGGGTATGTACTTGCTTGCATATGTCCTGTCTCAAGTCTGAAGGGTGAGGATGATACTAAAATCTCTATTGTCATATAGCACAGATTTATCAAAAGCAAGAAAGAAATACTGCAAAATCATAATTTTGTCCAAGTGAACCCAGCTACTGGAGAGCAAACAAATGAAAGATGCATCTACACATACACATACATTACTAAGAAACTCAAGCTGGTTACTTAGTCAAGAAAAAGAAAAGGAACATTGATAATGGCACTTGCAATAGAAAGAAATTGTGCTTACGGATCAAGGAGACTCAGACTGCGACCACTCCATCCTTTTGTTGGGCTGGATGCTACCAGTGCCACAAGTACTGCTATAAATGCACAGAAAACTGCCCTGGAAAATGAAAATATTTTTAACAACCAAGAAGATGACTATATGCATCAAAAATAGATATTCATCATTTCCTAAAAATCTAAAAGGGAAAGGCACATTATCATTTTGCTAAAGAGCTATGTGTTTTCCAATTAAAGGAGGGAGTACACCCATCATGTATACTAAAGACCAATATTTTGAAAACAGGAATGGAGAATAAGCCGGAACATCCCTGGTCCATTTTTCAGTCCATCAACTGTTGAATTAAGCAATTTTCTTCACAATTCAAGTAAATTTGTGCCAATTCTTAACAGGGATGGATCCTCTATCAGATAGGCAGTGGGTGATCTATAATTTTTCATTTTCTGCTTTTCTGCCTGGTATCTTGTTCTAGAAAATATCTCCCTTTTTTGGATATTTACCATATATTAAAATTTGGAGGACATTCCAATTATCATCCAAGAAAACCAACACCGTGACATCATAAATGGTTAAACATAAGGACATATATCTTTGTGCATACAAGGAGAACCAAAGTAATAATTTATAAAGTTGAAGTGCCAATTTCACCATGAGGTTATTGTTAAAAACAAAAATATCTTCCTTCATCATACAATGTAAAACTTAGAAAATCTATTTTTTTACATGAACGAATTTCCGATTTTGTCATATTTCATGTCATAAAAAAAACTTTTATTTTCTGTTGGATTTGAACATTAAAAATAAATCCATAAGAATGTCTCTGTCATGAAATTCATTGATTTCATTCTAATATTTTGTGACACGAGTGTTATTATTCATGATGCTATAGCAAAGAAACAGAATTGGTTTCCCTTGACATTGGAATTTTCCTTTATATTGGATTCCATATGAGAAGCAAATATCCCTAAGCATATTAAAAAAAAAAGAGAAAAAAAAAACTAATTCTCCATCAGACCACCAAGATTATCTTTTCAACTCTTATTAGTTCTTATAATGAGCAGCTTGATTTTAGTCAATGCCATCAAGTTTTCATGGTTTGATGGGTACAGGAAGACAACTGCAAGGACTCAACTGTTTTTCGGACATTGCTGGCACAAATGTGGCACAGATCACAATAGACACCCATCATAGATAAATTGAGTTTTGTAATAGACAATGCTACTGAATCTCATTTGAAAATAGACATCTCTATAATTCTATAATAATTCTCAGTATAAGAGCATCCATTGATATTAATGATATTTTTCATAACCTTCACCGTTTACAAATCACATCTCATAATTGAAACATGAAACTTACAAGCCAATAGTCACAACAAGCGTCATAGCCACTTTAAACATTTTTGGAGAAAGAATTCCTTTGATGTAGTACACAAGTGCAACAACATGGATGATAATAAATACCTGCAAATTGAACAAATAGTAAAACAATACTTCAAACAAAACCACATAACCAAACCTAGATTTACAAACCAGTCGCTATAACAACTTCTGACCTACATGAATCACTCTTAAAGTTCATCAAAGCTCAAAGAGCCATCATTAACTGACCAACAATCATCAAATGACTAAAGGTGCATCAAATGAAAATTTTCTGATCATTACAAAAGCCTACTGTGGCATCTAACACAAATAATAACTCACCAGGAAAGACGCAAAATGTTCTGACGTCATAACAGCATTAAAACCAACAACAGGAACCAAGGCAGCCAACAGAGTCCCCAGCACAACCTACAATCAGTGTGCTTAGATTAGTTAAAATCATGTTGCAGAGAGAAATCAAATATGCAGATACTGCAGGGAAAGAAAACCTGCACAAGAATTCTAAGCTTTTGCAGAGAACACATACAAGAGGAGCATAAGCAATATACAGCCGAGAAGAATATCGACCAGTGACAATGCACAGCAGCACATGCATGGGAATAAGGTTAATGATGAAGGTGTAGCCTCCCCAGGAACAAACCTAACAAACAAAATCGTTAGTCAACATATTATATTTAGAACATATATGACAAGAGAAAGAGGAGAAACCAAGCACAATCTTACCATGTAGAAGTATGAAAGAGCATTCAATGTAGCATAGAAGAGAGATCCTGTGTTTAAAGTCTGCATGTCATTAAAATCATAATTAGATTAATGGATCCATATGAGGCAATCCTGTCATTTGAATTTGTGCATATCATATGAATAATGGGTGATATGATTAACCAATTACTAAATAATTTAGTTTTGGTATAAACTTGCTGTGCATTTCTTTTTGTCCTCACCTTTAAATAAAGATAAAATGTGAAAATCAAGGCAAATATTGCTACAGCTTCATTGTCATAACTACCCGCCACGGATCGTGATATATAGGAGGGCACCTGCAAAAAATGTAGCACAGTTATTCACTAACATTAACAGAAGCTGAGTGATAAAATGGTGCAGGAGAAATACAATATGTTAAACAGAAAACTGTGACAAAAAGGGCAACAGGTGATTAATCAGGTAACTTTTGAATCAAACAAGTGTTTCAGATATTTTGAGAGTTACCATTGCTAATAGACCAGCTGCTGTTATTCCGGCTCCAATACCCTTAACTTCCTGCAAGAAATAATTTAAAAGTTTTAGGCAAAGAGCATAAAGACCACAAAATCCTCAGAATCATACAACTTGCAATGAGACGAGCAAGAAAAACGTAAAAGGAAAGAGGGTGGCACACCTTTGTAAGCAGGTATGTGGCCCATGCCGCAAAGGCTGAAAATATTGGTGCAGTAAATACACACACAGTTTCCACTGACAGAGGTATGTTCAAAGAGTTCAGAAACCTGCAGGCAACAAGAAAGGCTTTCAAATATATCCGCATTTGGATATTGGGAATTAATAATTAATTCTATAGTCCCAGTGCCTGAAGTTGTTAAAATATTCAGAAAGAAGGGAACAAAAAAGAAGCAAATCTAATAAAACCATCTATATAAATCTCAAATACCTACCACCATAATGTACCAGCTGTTAATGTCAGACCAGGATAAACTGTTCCACCAATCACACGACCAAGAGGATACCTAATGACAAGCAGGTACGAAGCCGCCATCATTTTTGTTGGCCAATTTCCAAGCCAAAATAATATAAGAAAAATAAAAATCCAATCAAGTTACAATCACTTTGATTACCATGTCCGATCATCAAACCAATTCCAAAAGTCATATATTCCATTCTTTGTAAGGAACTGAAATTTTAAAAACCACCGTATTAGTCTCCTGTGATGATAGTAATCAATGGCAACAACAAAAACAACAAAATTGTGGTTAGAATATTTTCTTAGTAACATCCAAAATGTGGAATCTGAAGGTCTGAGATGTTAAATGGAGCAATTCAATTAAAAAGCAGGCAAATAATACAAGTCCAGCATGTAATGTAACTGCTGACAAATTTGAACTCAGTTGCCTGATCCCACAAACTCAGCCTCCACAAGATGCTATAATCAAACTCTAAATCATTCAAATTCCCTGGATATTTCATGCTCTAAATTACACCTGCCAAGCATATAGCAAAGGTCCAAAGAAACCAGCTTCTCTGAATATATCATATATTTTTTTGAAAATCGGTGCCCATCCCTTGACTCCTTATTGGATGGAGGGGTACTAGCCAGCTAACCCCAAGTTCTTATATTCCTCTTATAATCCTAATTTATCAATGTAATCTTTTTATCTTAATTAGGACTAGGAGGCGGCATGTGATCTGCACATGCAATCAAGTATAAGGACTCTAAAAAAGCAGTGGAACGGTGCATATGGCATCTTTAACCATTTTCTTTTTCTTCCCAATTCCTGAGGTTGGGGAAAGCATTGAGCTAAGCAATTTAGCAAATGCAGTGCGGCAGAGGATGTGATAAAAGACTTGACACCATGTTAAATGACTATTCTATTTGGACATTGTCACATCAAGTTTTTGAGAGAGCCATTACTAAATATACACACAGATCCAACATATAAGACACGTCGCAGACTCACTTTAAACCCATTGAGCCAAGTATTTTGGCAATAACTGACCACACGATGCATCCCACAAATTTGTATGCATTGACATCTTTTTTTTTTTCCAGTTCCAAACACATACTTCCATAACCCACTAAGACATAGTGATCCTCCCCCAAATCAGCATTCCTCTGTTTTTCCCTACAAAAGAAAGTTCATTCATTTGGAAACTCCAACATCAATCCATCAAACCTAGAACATCCAAAACTCCTCAGACGGTCTCATAAACAAATTCAACCACAGCAACCAATCAATCAAATCCCACACAAATAACACATCTATCGTTGACCGAATCCACAATTCAAATCAATGACACAAAAACTGAACATCAAAAAAAAAGAAACTCGCCGAACCTGAGTGACTCGGTAATTGAAGTACGGATCGAACTCGTGAATGACGCTCTCGTACTTTATGACCTACCAAAAACCGATCCGCCAGAGAGAAAAATCAGAGTTTCCGAAGGGAGATCCGCGAAGAAAGGGACGGAAGAACAAAAAAAACAAGAAATCTCACCGAGAAGAGACGGATCGAGAAGGCGAGGATCCCGATGAGGAGGAGGATGAAGAAGCCGAGGACGCCGCCGAAGGCGTTGCGGAGGGTCGATCCCTTCGTCGTCTCCTCCGAAGCCGACACCATCGTCGACGAAGCAAAGCTGGGTTTTGCGAAGCTCTCTGAAGGGAGTGGGAGCCGTGACTCCGGCAACGTAAGGGGAAGATTATGTAGGGGTTTTTGGTGGAAAAAACTGAAATTTCTGTGATTTTGCAATCCAATCCCTGTTAGAGACGGACTTTTATGAAGTGGTCCCTCGATATTTTTATTAGGTTGTGAAGCGATGATGACGTCGTTGATGAATTGAGAACCGTCGATTTGGTGATCTCTTTATCGAGTAACGGTAGATCTTAACCGTATCATCCGTGAACCTCTTATGATACTGATGGAAACTACAACATAGAATCACAGCCGTCCAAACATATTATATTTCTGGTGATTTCATTCGAAAAAATATATAAATAAATAAAAATAAGGGTTTTTTATTTTTAAATCTCCACAAACTATCGCATCGATCCCTCACGTCTTCGTATTTGGGTTTTACTTTCCAGATTTAAAGACATTCTTTTTTACTCCCTGAGAGTAGGGCTGGTAAACGAATCAAGCCGCTCGTGCTCAGCTCGGTTTGAGCTTGTTCAGGCTCGTTCATTTAGACAAATGAGAGAGTTTAAACAAGTTTTAAAGCTCGGTTAGGCTCGGGACCTGGATCGAGCTTCATTTTATGTTCAAATTCGACTCATTTGTGTTATTAAAACTTAGTTAAAGCTTGATTAAACTCCTTTATAAAATCAGAATATTAAATTAATACAAAGTTATGCTCGTTTAAGCTCATGAAATTGGCTCATTTAGGCTAAAATTTTGTTTTCAATCCCTAAAAACCCTAAAATGAAGAAAAACGCTAGACTCGTTGATGCTCATGAGCTCGGCTCGGCTCGACTCATTTATAAACGAGCCAAGCTTGAACATGTCAAAGTTCGGCTCGTTCGGCTCGTTTACCACCCCTACCTGAGAGGGACCTATCTGTAAGTTATTTAATTTATTTTTTAGTCCTTAACAAAGAGTAAAAATGAATTATCCTTTAAATCTAGGGAGTAAAACCCAAATACGAAGAAATGAGGGATCCATCGTTAAATACGATGATTTGTGGGGAGTTAAAAATAAAAAATCCTAAAAATAAATATTGCTACTAAATTTCATTGAATTCATAATACAGTTCTAAAATAAGAGAACATCAACTACAGTTCGAGTAACTTGGTGGTTTTTTATTTGCTTCGATGTATTTTATTTTTAATCGAAGAAATAGCAGGTCTATTTTCAAGGTTTATTCTAAGAAATAGCATGTAGACTCACCAAAAAAGCTTTCACATGTTTTTCAAGGTTTTTTTAGTTATTTGATTCAATTTTAAAAAATTAAAAATAAATGGTGAATAAAATTGTTTAAATAACAATTATACCCTTGTATTTAGCTGTTTGTGTTTGTATGGGTTTTGTGTAACATTTTTTGAGATAATCTTTGTGAAATCTATTGTTAACATATATAACATTAACAAGGCCTTGAGTTTATATGATATTCTTTTGAGCCCTCATAAATTCAATCCATTTTACCGTCTCAATTTGCAGCTTGAAAACAATACGAATCCTCCAACCATCTATACACTACAATGGTACAATATATATTGCAATAGATTATCAATACAGCATAGCGGAACCATTGCAGTGTATAAAAATTAATTTTTTTAAAGAAAAAATTACACTGATATATCTCAATGCTACTACATTTTTTTTAGCAATATATGCTTTAATGAACAAGTATATATTTACATAAAAACAAAAGAAAATGAGGTGAGCATTGGACATGATTGCACACAAGGCTGGACCTACATCATTTTCCTATCCTTGAATTATATGTATTGTCATAAAAAAACACAATGCTAAGGGTATGGAAAAAAAATACATGTAAAATAGAAAAATGTTCAATACAATCAGTGAATTATAATACTACAAGGGAAATTATTAAAGAGACTACATGTAATGTAACAATATTTCAATGCTAACACAAGAAACAAAAGTACTTAATTTACAGTTACACTGACACGTACAGGTTTTACAAACACCCCCACAAAACAGCTTTCACACAAAAAATACAAGGTGATCTACTGGTTTCATGTCAGATCTTGAATTGTGAAGAACCACTCAGGTGCAGCCCCATTTGAACACCTCTGACCACACCGATGAATGTGTGACATAAATAGGTTAGAGGACCTCTACATTTCACTGCATTGTCATAAAAAAACAAATACATGTTTTCAGTTTTGAGTGTAATATATTTACAAGGGCGATGATCCATGAAATATCTAATACTCTTACTATGTCAGTATATATACTTATTAGAAAAGAAAATAAGTAAGCATTCAATCTATTAGAATATGTACTTCACCTTTTGTAAAAGCATTTACTTCATTAGAGAAGTGCATGCTTCAACCAAAAAAAATATAAAATCAAAGCTGTCTTCGATTGATTTGCATATATGACTGCAGGACTGACTAAATGTAACATATTCCTATTTTTAATCATCTATGGTGATAGGCTTTGGGAAGATTTGAATTGAAGTATACCGTCTCACGAACATGGATTCCATGTGGATTTATATTGGGTACGTTCAGACTCCCTTCTTCGAGAATGGCGCGCCCAAGATTCCTCGCCAAGGCAAGTCTGATTGAATTCAGGTCCTGTGAAGATGTTTCGATTTGGTAGAAGTCCGGACGCAGCTTTGCCATGGACAGCTCTTGTAATTTGCTTAATAGCAAGTTGGTTTCGGGCACATTCAGTAGAGGTCGGTCCCGCCAATCTAGCAACTTCAACTGGAGAATAAATGAAATTAAACAGAAATCCATTACGGTGTTCATTCACTGTGGGGTAAATCCTTTGCATTATATGGTTCCATTAGTTATGTTTGTGAATGGTTATATGAAATGTGCATTACTTACAGAATCACGTAGAAGAGGAAGCCAGAAACGCTGTGGTGTAGAAGGGCTCCTCATAAGCTTCAAACATACACCAAAAAACAGTTATCAATCCAAGGTCAAGCTGATGCATCTTTAAATAGAGAAATCAAAAGATTTAAACATCACAGTAATCCTTTAAAAAAAATCACGAAATCCATATGATAATTGATGAACAATGACATTCAACAGCTATCAAACAAAGGAGACCGATGCTTGATTTCTGGAAAGCCAGAACATGATTGCACATCAGAACCTACAATGTCATTCTCTCACACACAAATACACAGAAAGTCAGGAGAGCGATGAGGTAGCCGAGGACATGCATTTACTTGTGCTCATTAAGAAAAAAAAATCCACTATTCAAAGGATGTTATTCCAACCTCCAGATATTGAAAATGATCAAAGTCATTATTCGGTTAATAATTAATAGATATAACATACGTCCATCTTGAGCTACAATCCAAGCTCTTATCCATTGAGCTATCAGGCTGGTGCAGAAGGTAAATCCTTATTTACAATAGGCAGGAGGTGGCAAATGGTCAACACACTTAATCCCAATTGAATGTATCCCATTGCAAATTTGTAATATTCTCTCCCCTTTTGCAATGCCTTCGAAACAAATTGAGGCAGTATGGCTTACAGCAACATCTTACAACTTATCCAGCGACTAAAAAGATCAAGAGGTGCTTTAATTAAAAAAAATCAGGAATAATCATAACCATAACTTAACAAAAGCTTGAAAATACCACGTTTAAATAAAGCTAAACAACAAAAAAGATCTTTTTATTTGCTGTAACTACAAGGTGATAATAAAGTTCCATCACAAATTAAAATTTTCAATACAAACCTGAAACCTCAATTACATATATACCTGTATAAGAGATTCCACAGCTTGTCGGGCAACATCAACAGCAATACCATCTCGTATGTGCTGAAGGAATTTCTTATAATCTCGGTACCTGTTAGCCACATCAAAATTTAGAAATGTGACAAGGTTGATGAGAAACAACATATGAGTTGCTCATGTTTTAAGGACAAAATTGTATACAGTACTTGTGCAGAAATTCAAGGCCGCCTGCAGTCCCTACTTCAGAACCCAGCAACTCAATCATTCCTTCCCATTGCTGTGTGACAAGATCCAGAATGAGTAGATGAAGAGTCATGGATGGCATAATATTTCATGGTAAACTATAATATGGACAAACTGTCACATTCTACTCAACATTCAGATACGTCATCTGAAAGAAGAAAAGGCCACATCCAATACCTTGAAACTATCATCAGAGATTGACTTCCCTATATAATCAAATAACTGCTGAGCAATTCTACTAAGACGAATTTCATCACGGGCCTGTTGAAGCCAGAAGATTCCAGAACCTTTCCTGCCATGCTTCCAGTGGTACATTCCAGCAATCTGCAAATTTTTCCCTCATTAGGCAAGCTGATAATAACATTATCAAAATATGTAGAACGTAAGGTGCATGGTTCTATATTTATTTGCATGTGCATATTTCGCCTAGGAGGATGATGTCCTCCTCCATGTAAAAATATTGTAGAATGTCAGTAAATCACCAAAATATAGAGGTACCTTCATTATAGATGAACTGGTGCTTTCAAGCTCATACAACCGACAAATTTCCAGACTCTGATTGAAAAATAATGTAGTTCAATCAAAAAAGATATCTAAATGCTTTGAAAAGATATAAATGAGATGATAAGCCTCTATGGATAAATCAATCACCTTAAGCAACACCCTCTGATGCTGTACAGGTTGCATATACAATAAAATATCTAACAAACCAAAACCCTGCTTTGGGCATGATGCTAAATATACTGGTGCGATCTGGACAGAGAGAAGAGCATGTGTGTCAGCTTAAAAAACATCCCAAAAAATAGCCAATTGGCTAATATATCACCTAATCTCTAGTCAGTATTAGCTCATATAACCCACCCCCCTGCTGCAAAAAAAAAATTAAAATAAAATTCAGTGCAAAAAAATTGGCTAAATGTTTGCTTCACCATTCAGTTCTTTAAACCTCAAAATTCATATATCTTTTGAGCACACTCAAATAGTTTGCTTCTTTTTAAAACAAGGATCTTCACAGCAAAATCCTAGATTGAGGATTGTAAGACCTCCACAAAGAAGGGAGTAGATCATTATCCTAACTGACATTATGAGTCTTCTACAGATTACCCTTTAAATCATTTTTTTAAATAAATATTACTCACTTGCCAAGTCAGGGCTTCAGATGACAACACTTGAGCATACACAAGCCTATTGAGCTCCACTATGCTGATTCCTCCCAAGTTATACCGCTCTTCATGTAACAGAGCTTCAGCTTGAGTATTTTCTGCTGTCAGCAACTCCATGGCATGCACAACCATCCTATCGAAATACAAAATCATAATTGTTGGCTAATGTATGATGATAAAAATCCCACAAACATGAAATCCATGCAATTTCTATAAGGCATTGTTATTTGTTGGGTAATGTACATTATGATGAAAACCCCACAAACATAAAATCCTTGCAACTCCACATGGCATTGTCAGTCAACCTATGATACAAATCTTGAAAGTATAAATGAAGAACAAAACCAGTCTTCTTTTTTTTTTTGGATAGAGAGGATACAAATATAATATACTAGAATCAAGATTCAGCTCACCATGGGCCAAACGCTTTTGAGCACTCTGCTAGAACAACCTGAAACACAATAAAGGTTAGTAAACGTTTTTAACTGAAATCATATTAGAACCCATAGTACTTGCTTTTGGATGTATTGTCCTACTCTTACCTCAGTATTTTCCCCAAGAATTCCAATGAGGAGACTCGTCAATGTATGGGCCTGTGACATGGGTTTTGTTTGCATACATTTCTGAGCTAAATTATATGTACCATCCAAACCCTGTTACACACAAAAGAATGTCCACGCATGAATATCAAGTATAGCAGAAAGATGCACACAATTCCATCCATAGTTGTCTAGGCGACGCCTAGGCAACTAGGCGGTCCAGATGAGCCTAGGCGACCGATCGCGCATGTTAATTAAGCGGGCGCCTGGGCCCGCCTACCCCCCTAAATTACGCCTAGCCCGCCTTAATCACGCCTAGCCCGCCCAATCTCTCGCCTAACCTCAAAAAAAAGAAAAAAAAATACGATCGAACGATTGAAAATCACCTACCCTACCGGCCAACGGTGTAGCGAATTCCCCCGGTCCCAAGTACTCTCTATTGATTTTTTATCTCTCCCTCCTCTCAAAATTTCTGAAATCTTATCTCATAATCTCTCACCTCTTTTCTTCTTCTTTAGATTATATTAATTTTGTTGAAATGGACATGCACCAATAAATTACATCCATGTGTTCTTTATTTATAAATAACATTCTTCATTTTAAGTAGTATTCCCGGAAAAATTAAAGAATGGATAAGCAGATAAATAGCTTTAATATAATTACTAATTTAAATAATAAAATCTTAATTAAGCGTCGCGCCTAGGCTCGCCTAGCCGCCAAGACAATTTCCATCATTAATTCTTTTTATTTTTGGTCAAATATATGTTTGATTAGAGAAAGGTCAGAAGAGCAAATAAATTCACGGATTGCATAAAATTTTACTATTGAGGATAGACACGAACCATCGTGAATGGCCTAACATAGAGAAAATGAGATATACACAGCTCCATCCAATGACCAGTTGCAGAAATAAGATTGTTAACTTTTCCCAGCATGATGTGTAATAAGCTTTTCAGTCCTTCCCTGGTCTGTCGGTGACCACACTGAAACCAAAATGCACTGCAGTCCAGCTTGTTTATTTGTTCACGCCATTTCTCCCATGACTGATATGCAAAGAGCCATGATTAAATAGTAAAAAAGAAACCCAAATTTGAAAAAAAATATACATTTATATTTTGCGCTAACCTTGACAAAGTCTGGCTTCGTTTTATAACATTGACCCAATTTTCCTGGTGGCAAATCAGGGCGCATGCGTGGCATTGTGGACACAAGAACAGCAACAGTCTCTACAAGTCCATTTTCTGTCTGTAATAATCATTAAGAAAAAGGTTCAAATCTTGGAATTTTTTTCACGAAAAAAACCAATTATTCAAAAAACAGATCACTTTCGTATCTCATAGGGATAGCTTGTGTCACTTGAAAGGGGAAAAAAGGACAACTTATCATTTCATTTGAGAAAGCAAATATAGTGGGTCTCATACCAAATAGTAGACGACTTCTCAAAGAAAACCAAAGGACTGTGCTCTATGAACACAATTTGTATTCCTCACACAAAGCAGAAGAAGGGGAAAACAGCCTCTACCATGATCAAGAGAATTACAACAAGTCCTCGCAAAGCCTTTGAAAGGATCCTAAATGAATTGTGTAAAATGGGAGAACACACATCTATCTCTGCACACACTCGCATTCATCCATAGACATGTCACTCTTTGGAGACAAACTCCTTCAAAAACAGTCACTCACTACACGCACATCTCTCCATAAGGACAATAAATCCAAAATTCCACTCCCACAAAAGTTTCTAATTTCAGGTATCACGGAACAAGAACAACCACAAAAGATGAAAATTAAATTATTTGTTCTATCTATCTTCTCCTCCATAAGCAGAGGCATCAGATAGTTGATTCTCTCTACCAGGTGGTTTCCCTCTCACTCCAAGGAGAACATATTTGTGCTCCAAAAAGTGACTCACTCCTGAGCCCTTCAACCTCATCAAAATCAAAGAGAAAAAAGACATCTTCAACCAATATAATTGAGAGGTTTCATTTGGGCCCGGAATCATCTAAACATGAGGATCTTCAAGTTTGAAATGATGTACCGATTTTAATTGTTAACCAAGGGCTGTCCACTTCCGACAATTTGTACCAACTTCAATTGTTTAACCTACAGCCATCTAGTCCAGACAAAAAATCAATACCAATGACTTGAAAATTTCTTTAAGAAAAAGATAATGTTTCTTTATCTGTCCCACTGTAGAAGGAAGAAGAAAACTAGAAACAGACCTCCCTATCACCAAGTTGATCCAGTTGATAAGATCCATGCAGTCTCAACAGTTTCACCTGGATTTTGACAAATAAGAAACATACATCAACAAGTTTTACATCATAACTAGCATTCAAATAGACTGGAAAATATATAGTCTCCCAGATTCATACCACAATTTCAAGCCAACCAATTGCAAGGGCCTGTGATACACCTTCCCAATATTCAGGGTCATCCTCAACGACCTGTAGAATACAAGTTTTGCGGTAGAATTAATGATCATTTTAATAAGTTAACAAAAGCTTTGTGATGCTACTTTCAGATACAAACACATCAAGCGAAAAGAGGCAGACAATCAACCAAAAATAACTTTTTCCACAAAAAACCCCCATGAATTACACGTACAATTTGGCTTTCCCATTCCAGTATGAGAAGGAAGAAAACTATTAACAATAAAGAAGCACCAACCAGGTACCGGGGAATTTTAAAATGGTTTTTCAATGCTGACACACTTATTTAGCAGTAAAATACAAAACAGAAGGTAAAAAAAAAGGAAGCTCGAGAAATGCAAGTTCGAGTTCAATGGAGTCCACAATAGAAGTTGAATCAGAAAAGTTTTTTTTCCAAATGCAAAGAAGAACTGGCACAATAGATCCATCTCAAGTAATCAAACCTGTAAGCTGACGAGCTTCTTCTGCAATGTTGCAAGATTTGAATGAACTGTAGCACTTTCCCTTGCAAGGAGACAATCATAATCCTGTAGAGAAGAGAAAAAAGAAAACTAGGTTTAACTAACATGCTAATAATTGTTCATTTCACAATGGGAAGAGGCACTGCACAAAACAAGGGAATGGAAGCAACAGAAGAGAGATCATTACTGCTAACCAATCAACTAGTCGCTCAGGGAGCCAAGCCAGCGATTGTTTATCCACGTAAAATATTTCAAGCAGTTCCCATGCAGCCTTCAGGTATGTTGGCTCCTCAACTTTCTACATGAATGGAGAATTCCAAAATAAAATTTGACAAGAGTATCAACTTGCATATCCATGCATATTAAATAGGTATTCACACAGTACTATACTTTCCATAACTAGAAATCTTAACTCACATTCAAAATTGTCTTTGGATCGTCAATCACAGAACTCGGGAGTGCTTTGGATCTCCAAGAAGAGAACTTATACGCTTACTATAATCCAACACATTCTCCCACCTGCAGGTTCATGTTTGCTGTCAGAATATAGGAATGTTTTGGATGACTGAACTTGAATGTTGGCTGGCAGCGAGGAGGGGCACTATGCGAACTCATAAAATGGGCCCCATACTAATTCATAAAAATAATTTGTTACAAATACCCACACAATTTTTTTTTATAAGCACCTACACAAAAAAGGGAATTCGGGATCCTCCCTGGGTGGGAACCCTTGGCGGATGCCTAGCCCGCTCAGGGTCAGGATCAACCCTATTTGTTCATCATCCCCCCAATTTTCTATCCACTCTAGGAATGTATGGTTAGTGACAGCCTTATCAATCCTTGAAATGCCAACCTCTTTGATGGTGCATTTTGGTCACTGTCACTATCAAATGAGTTGGACATGATTAGCACCTCATTTACAGGAATGAAACCAAGCAAAGCAAAATAATACCACAGGGTGTTGTACAGTCTTAATTAATAATCTTATTCTGATTTATGGAAACATCTGATTCCTGGTAAATTTATTCACCATACAAGGAAAACACAGAATTGAATCCTACAACACACCAATGATACAAGCCAACGGAAAGGAAAATTTATCGCGACTCTAAACCCTGTTATATTAATTAGGAATTCCTACCATGAAAAAAATCCAGCTATCAGTCCTGCATAAAACTGCCATACATGTGGGTTTCTGCCCCTCCCAACTAAATGTTTTTCCCTCTAGGTTTATTAGCACATAATTTGCGTTTCAGATTGCCCCGTAATACAAATAAAGTTTACGAAAATGACCCATTAACCTAATATCTTAATACACAACATTTATGTCATAGGAATATCACAAATCATTTCTGGCACAACCAAAATTCATATAAAAAATGAACAAATATTGCAACTCATTACCCTGAAAAACCAACATTTACCAAAAAGGTCCATTAAGAAGACGGACAGTTTGCAGTTAGAACTCTTGAAAAAATTATAATTAAACACACACATGTACACATGTATATGTATGTAAGTACATATGTATTTTAATTTTGCTTTTTGGCTGATTGACCCTTTAGGGGAAACCCTATATGCAAATGGGTGGCATGTGCAGAATCAAAGACACTCGCCAGTCTTGTCCTGTATTTAAGAACTTATGTAAAGTTTAAAAAACAAATCACATGGACCATAACAGTGGAAAAAAAAACATTTCTAATACATGGGTCTCATATATCTGACCCCTCACTTCCCTTGTACTTTGTTACAGCTTTTTTGGTACCCTAATAAATAGACTATCTCTTACGCTACTTACAACCCCTTATTACAAAGATATAGAAAGAGAGTAAGGTGGATAGATCAAAGACTAAGGCAAGCTTACCTCTGTTCAACGTCCTTGTCAGAAGTTTTTCATTCAGAAATAGAGATATCGCCTAATCACAATTCAAATTGATCTTTTCAACAAACCAACCCAAGGATAAGAACAAGGTGAATGACATACAAGGAAGACCCAAAACCAATACGCAAAAGCTAATATCAAAAAGAAAGAAGAAGTTAGGATGTCAAGCCAGCATTGAAACAACAATAAGACCTTACACTAATAAAGGTATGATGATTACCCTGCCTTTTTTATTTACATCTACTATGTACACAGATGTGACTTGGTTACCATTACCCATCTATAAATCCACTTTTCCACCGACTTTGCTTTCTGCTTTCTTTTTTCAACTTTCCTACTTGTGTTAATAACCACCAACTTTCTCTTACGTGGTATGTATAGTCGGCTCTTCAGACTTCTACCTTCCACTAAGCATATTCCAGAGTTCCGCAAAATTCATCTACTTTGATTCGAAGACGGTAACAGATTTTGTTGTCTTGACCTACTAAGCTGATTGGTGTGTTGGTTGTATTGACCTAACTTGAATAACTTAGGAAAGGGAAGCTAAATAGATTGATTGGAAAAAAAGAAAGCTAGAGAAGTCGCTTAGCTCATATATCACTGCCCAAAACATTCAAATACCAATTGATCAACCACCAACATCATCTCATCCCATTTACAGTGGAACATCAAATGCTAAAACAACCACAACATATCTGTCAAAACTGAAATACCAGCTAAACCATGTAAGTGCAGTTACCATTCCGCCCTCAACGAGGGATACGGAGACATCCTCGTCACCGCCGCAAAGGAACTCCTCTGTCCCTGAAGCAGAGCGAAATCCGGAACGGAACCGTAAGCGATCCTCCTCCGCCGCGCCTCGTCTACTCCGCCGCAGCCGTCGATGGATCTCCCTCCGAGCCTCACCTCCACCACCTTTCCCCCGACATCCCCGTCCCCTCCGTCGGGGGCATCGTGGTCCCTGAAGGACGCGACCCGGAGGAGGTTCCCGCGGGACCAGGAGATGGAGATGCCGGAGATCGGTGGACGGAGGCCGAGGCGGAGTGGGTGAACGGCCGGCTCGTCGCGGACGACCTCCGACGAGAGGGGAACCATCGTCTGGTCTCCGGCGTCCGACGCCATCCCCGGCATTGCTTTTGATCTATTAGGTTTCGAAAGCTAGGGCTTTGGAAGGGTTTGGGTTCGTCGGAAAGATCTGATATTATCACCCCTCTTTCCGTACTTTCACTCCCATTGAGGTGCATCTAATGCGAGTGTTGATTAACATGTTGTCGGGCCAATTGATCCACTTGATCTGGGCCGGGCTGGGCTAGATCTGGGTCGGGCCCTGTCGGGCTTGGTGGAGATCGCGCCGGTGTCTGGGCCGGCCCTAGAAAAATTTCAAGGGTGCCTCTATTTGCACCCCCCTCAAATTGGGGTGCACCTAAACACCCCTTATATTTAAAAGAAATGTTAGGTTTTAGTGCACACCCAAAAACTATTTCAAAACATCAAACACTAGCTGAAACTAACCACTCCCCTCTTGCCATCAACACTCATTCGTCTGGCACTCTCAATCGCCGTGGTCAATCGAGTCATCTGGTGGTCTCTCTAACCGTCGACCATCGTGCCGCTCCATGCTCTACCTTCGTCGACATCTCTTATCAATCAATCATCTCTTTTATTACCTCTCTTCATCGTATCATTTTGTGCTCTCCTTCTCTATCTCATCTGTTTTTCATGGATTGCTCTCGTTTATTCATTGATGGAGTTACATATTCTATTTTCGTTTGAATTTGTATAATATTGTGCGTTTTGTGTTAAAGGTTCTTTTTTTGTTTGATTTTAGATTTTCATTGTTGTGTAGTGTTTAATTCTTGTTTAATATTCAGATTTAGGATTAGATTCATATTAGAATGATTAATTTTATTTGAAGTTGTTCAGAAAATTGAAGAATGAACTCCTACGGTTAGTAATGACACTTTCAGTGTCGCAATATATCACATTCGTCGACACTTATGTTATCAACCGTGTCCTAGAAAATTGAATGAATATTCAGACAACCGCAATGACACTAAAACTATCGAGATAATTTCACTTTGTCGACAATTATTATGTCAATATGCCCAGAAAAAAAATGATTGAAGGTACTGATTGTTGCATCGACCAACCTTGTGTCGAGGAATTCTGATTAGCCACCCTTTCGCAGCCTAGGCTTATGACAAGAAGGCACCACCTGGGTATGTTAGAAATGCTGAGTATGTGATCCATCTCAAACACTACATATAAACATGAAGACCTGGTCACACATGTTCAATGATGACAACCCAAATACATGCTCTACCATGTAAGGTTGGCAGCTTCAAGAGTTTGTATTCAGAGTTTTTTATGATTGATTGTAAGTTGTAACATAAACTCAATATTTAAAATGTTTGAATATTTTTTGAATTGATAGTTGAATCATGTGCTACAGTTTCAGGTTTCTGAAACCCTCGACACACGAACTGTCGACCTTCACAACAAATGTCAACACTGATAGTATCGCGAGTATTTCAGATGCTTTGGGTTCAGGTTTTTAAATCCCGCGACACACGCATTGTCGACAACAACACCAAATATCGAAAATGATAGTGTCGCGAGGATTCCAGATGCTACGGTTTCAGGTTTCTGAATCCCGTGACACACGAACCATCGACCTAAATACCACATATCGACAGGAATAATGTCGCACAATTCTAGATACTATTAGGTGTTTAAATAATGGGGTGTGCACATGATCCGATTATAAATGAATCTTTTGTACAATATCTATTTATGAGAGGTGTGCACCTTAATTTAAGGGGTACAATTTAAGGGGTACAAATAGACACCCAAATTTCAAAGCGGCCCTTAGGCCCGAAGGACTTCAGAGTCAGGTCGAGTTAATCTTCAAGCCGACTTATGTCTATCTTTTGCATAATATTTGCATTACATCTTTCTTCTTTTTTTTAGTGTTGATTTAAAATATATATAATTATTATATATATATGATGTATTTTTTAAAATAAGAATATCATTTTGCAAATATTATAAATATCATTATAGATTTTTTATTTTTACACAAAAATAAAAAATATTTTTTCATTAGAATATTTTAAACATTATCATTTCTTATCTTAATTTAATTAAACATTTATCATTTCATTTTTATACAAAAATTATCTCTAATTTGCAAATATCATGATCATGAATATCATTATAAGCATTTAGTCGCACATTCAGTTTGACTCGATTTTTAGAACAAAATTTAATCTTTATTCGACAGAACGTCAGAAACCAAATTAATATAAACCAAATTATATTCCTATCATATCTTTGTTCAATGAAATTTCGATAAATAATATGTGTGCGTGACAGAGGAGTAAAATAAACATGTAAATTCAACAACAGAAATTGGCAAATAAGAATATGCTCCACATATCAAAAGACAATAATAACATTGAATCAACATAAAAAACAAAGTTACAATAAAAAAAACCATAACTAAAATAACAATAATATAAATATGTCCACAAATATAGTCATAAAGTCTCAATCAACTCACACTAATTAAAACAAATATAATTAAAACAAATATAATTAAAACAAATATGAACTCAAAGGTTCCACTACAATACCACAATCCAAACAACAAAATTATAATAGAATATACTAACAATGAAAATTAATGGACAACACAAATGGTCACCACCATTGCCACCACTAAGGCCACAAATGTGCTAGCAAGTGCCGCCACGGGTACCGAGGTGACGGCCGAGCTTGATGAGGGGGAGGGGGATGGGGGCTCCGCCGCCCCGGATGGTGGTAGCCCACCGGTAGGGGAGGGGGAGGGTGGGTGGAGGGCAAGGACTCGAATGATGAGGCGTTGACCGTTCTTGCAGTGATCGGGGTAACCGCCAACGAAGTAGAAGACGCCGGGGCGATTGAGGGCAATGGTGGTGTTGCCATCATTGAAGGTGGCGTAGGGGTGGCTCATGTTGCAGTGGTAGTAGCCAGCCTTGTCCACAGCTAGTACCGAGTCGTTGTTGTAAACAAAATCTAGTAAAAGTTTTAAATCAACAACCAAAGTCAATTTGACGATCATTCTCATTATATTCTATTAAAAAATCCATAAATATTGTGTTTGATGCCCTGATTTTCATCTAAAATTTTTAGAAATTCAATTTAATCAAAATAGGTTTTTTTTAAAATTAGAGGGGAAAACAATTCATTGATGCATGACATGTCATTTATTGATGATGGTTAATTTTGTTTCAATTTAATAAAACTAAATATACAAACACCAAGTTTAAGATATGAGTCTGGAATCAATGATAAAACCATTAACCATGTCAACTTTTCAAGTTCAATCTGTCTGTCCAAAGTAACCAACAATATATATGACATAAAACAAAAATTAATTATAACTCACATATGGAGTCTCCAACCAGAAACCTATTCTTCCCCGCCCAGATGTTGTAGAAATCCGAGCTGTCCTTCTCCGGAGGCTCCCTCCAACCGGCCTCATCTCCCACCTTGAATTCCTCTGCTCCGGCGCCGGAAAACCTCGCGACAATAACGACGATGACGACGAAGAAGAACCCAAACAGAGAAGAAGAAGAAGAGGAGGAGGAGGCCATCTTCATCTCAACAAAGAATATTAGCAGTGAAGTGTCAGAAGAGGAACTGAAAAACTGTGAAGTTGAGTGGGTTTTAATAACTGAAGGAAGGATGCATGCATGAAGGGGTGGTTGTGGGTGGTTATGGTTTTCAAAAGATGCGGAGGGTCGTGAGTGAGTGAGACTTGTCAGTTTTTTTCTTTCTTTCTTTCTAATAACGGTTTGAATGACTTCCACCAAAAAAAAAAAAAAACCAACTGTTTTTTACATGTGGAATATTTCAGTGTGGATCTGTTACATGCTTTTTTTATGTCATTTTTTTTAAAAAAAAATTTATGTCAATGCAAAATTATGGATGTATAAAAAGTTGGTTGATTAACGAATGTATATATCATATTGGGTTTTATGGAAAATAAAATTTGCAATTGTGGTAATTGATTAAAGTCGGTTAACATCCCTTTCTATCTATAAAAAATTATAAAGATGTTCATTAAATCTATCTCAATTGAACATATTATGTCATTTTTCTTATCAGATGCCAAAAACATAATCATGTCATACAAATTTATTTTCCTATATGTTAAATGAAATTCAAATCAATATTACAATTACATTTTGTATATTTAGATCCATGTGCATTTAATACTATAGAACTAATAATATGTATATTATTTCCATTATTCTTATTTAAATATATGCATGTATATAATCCTATCACATAACAGTACAACACACGCATGTTTTATTTATAATCATTCATTTACCTTTAATTTTCAATCAAGAGATTTATTGATTTACATGTCATACAACAAACTGAATGAATTTTCACTCAAATCAAACTCAAATTCATTCAAACAACCTCACCCCATCGAAGAACGGTCTCCAATTGCTAAAGAAGCCAAGCAATCCTTCACAATGCCTTTAATTCTCCTCTGCATAAGCCTCTCTTTCACCTCTCTATGCATGCTCCGATAGAACGCATCCATCCGAACAAGCTCACCATCGTTCGATGTCTCCATCAACTCCTCCAATTCTCTTCTCATATCAAACCCATCATTCGACAAGCGAGACAAGTCTCGCTCATCGAAACCTTTCCCAAAGAGGCAGAGATGTAACAAACCTGCATACCTCTCCATACGTTCGAGTTTCGCTTGGAGTAGCACGACCTCCTCCGCCTCCACCCCTTGCGCGCGTTGACCACCATCGCCCGATGATGGTGGCCACGTGACGAGGCAGGGGACAAAGCTATCCTCCATTTGTCCCGTTCCAAGTACTCCGCTCCTCCCCCTCCCCCACGCCCAGAGCTTATACCCGCGATCATCGACGAGCACTGTGTGGGCCGCCCCGCACCCGACTTCAATTGGAAGAACAAACCGAGGTGACCTATCGATCCCACTGGGCTTGATCCTCAATGGAGACAGGGCATCCCCCGCTTGCGATGTTGCATCCGGGCAGAGTCCGAGCCCCTTCTCCATCCCCCACGACCACACGCACCCATCATCCGACACAACGCAAGTGTGAAACAGCCCGCAATCAATGGAGACCAGCATCGCTTCGCGAGGCAGCGATTCGACGGGCTCGGGAGAGTACGCGTTGTTGGTGGTGCCAATGCCAAGCTGCCCATTTTCGCCGAAACCAAATGTCCAACACATCGTCTCCCCGATTTCATTGCGTGCGAGCACTGCTGTGTGGAACGCGCCACAAGAGATCTCATAAACGGCCCAGGAGGACGTTCGATCGAATGCGGAGATGATCGAAGGGCGAGCGCGGCTTATGTTGTCGCCCAGGCCGAGTTGTCCATGGTTGTTGTTGCCCCACGAGTAGCACGAGAGGTTGTCGTCGCCTCCCGTGAAGGTCTCCCCATAAGTGACTAATGCGATGACGTGTTCATTCCCACATGTGACCTTGACCACAGTGTGGCCATGGAAGTCCCAGATGGGGAGTGGAGAGGGAGAGCTCGCAAGGCAGAACTCTTCGGCGTCTCCTTTGTTAGGGCAGTTCCCCCACATCCATAGCGCACCCAGAGAATCGATCGCAAGAGACATCATTCCTCCTGCCTTGACTGTAGTGATCTGTAACTTATGTGTGTTAACATACATACTTTCATATAGAGTATATACTGCTATAGTATAGGATAGATTGTATATACTACTTTAAGTGGCATGGAGTCTGCAGGTATGACTATAGGAATGTCTGGGTGTATCAGTGCACAATAAATAAACAATATGGCGAAGAGATTTAGAGGATCACCTTCAATGGGGTATATTCATTTTCGGTGTGTGAGTCTTCTCTCGGTGAATTCGGAGTACCCAATTCGAGAAAACAATCCATCAAGCGAGGGACCGGAGAATTCTCTCCACTGTAACCCAGTTGGCCATCCATTTAACAGTCAAGGGAATAACTAATGGAAGTTGTTTAGTCAGACATGAACATGGGATTGGATTTTCTCTAGGTAAGTGAAAACTATAAAACTGAAAACCGAACAAGAACTTGTGTACTCAAAAGGATACAGATATTGTAGCCCCATGTCCAAACAGAGCCTTCATCTGCCATTGAAGAAAGATTACTACATCAGAATGAAGAGCATAAAGCAGTCAAAAGACCTTACGTTTCACGATGATAACACAGAATTATAGAAAGAATTTGAATGAAATATCACCCAAACATTGCTGCTGATCACACACAGAAGAAATTCAATGCATGCTTGGAATCGATAACATTGGAAAGTTGTACACATTTATGCATAGTTCTTCATCTACAAGTAAATATCTGGCAAGGAACAACATAAACGTCATATGAAGTAGGTGGCTTTTGGAAACCTGCCTGAAAATGAACTTTTCACTAAAATTTGTTCCTGAAATTAGATTCCCTGTATGCATACTTTGTTAGATTTTTGAAAAGCTCATTTTTTTCGGTTTATAACTAAAAACTGGGTTTTTTTTTTCAAAAGCTGAGACTATTTGGGCATTTGGAAACAGATTTGGGTTTAGTTTGATTCCTGCAAAAGTAGAATCATCTAAACATGTTTCCAAACGCTACCTAAACAACAAATTTTTTAAGAAAGAAAGCGAGAGTATAAATTTAATATGATTCGTACGGAACGTGAATTCAGTAGGAACCAACCAACATCTAACACATTCAGTAATAAAACATGGGTACAAAAAACCTAGATCTGTAAAACCATTAGCAAGGACCCATATTATATAGCAGCCCACTAAATTAAAGTACATCTGAAAAAAAAAGCAAATAATTCCACCCTACAAGCTTCCAAGAAAGACAACACCTAGAACCTGGTAATAAGCAAGAACCTGGTTAAAGTATCAATATTTATGGAAATATTTCTATTTTCGTATTCTTTGTTAATCAATAATCAATCCATTATGACTACATGGTTCAATTCCAGTTAGCCCGACAACTGACCCCTAACCTGATCACTTTCTAGGCTAACTTAAACATTGAAGAAACCCATATCAAATAACTAACTAGTTTACCACAACAAAGAACAACAAACAAAACCCATAATCCAAGAATCAATAATGCATTGACATTTACATAGATGATTTGGCACTCATTTCTACATATGCGACATTTCCCAGTATATGAAATCATTTAACGTAATATATACTCTATTATTTCAGTATATGCTCTATTAAAAAAAAGTAAACAAGCATGCAGACAAGTATATAATTAAAAAAAAAAGAATGAAAACTTTATGCAGGCTGCAAAAGTGACTAAAGTATAGCATTACCCAAGCATCAATGGAGATCACAAAAAAACCTATGAAAGGAGCAACAAAGAACTGACCTTCACAACAAAAACTCAAAAAAGGATATCATGATCAGAGACAATTGAAGGAAGCACTCACAGCCACTCACCATCCAATGCTAGGCTATGGTAAGCTCCGGCCGCAACGCCTACGAATCCAGACCTCATCGCGCCTTCGTTCGAATGGTCGAACACAACGGGCGCCGGAGACGGCACGTCTTCTTCGTCTCCGGTGCCGAGCCTCCCCAAAGTGCCCCTCCCCCATGAATATACTCTGCCATCCCCTTCAAATGCCATACGAAAGGAGGTTCTTTTAGTTGGTTCTTTTAGTTCTTAACAAGTAAGCACTGACAGATTCAACCGATTGAAACCCAGAAACCCTAATGAAATATGGTTTTATTTGGATTCATTTGGTCGTCCTTTCTCAGAATTTCAAATCGAATCCAATTTTATGGGGGGGCTTGGTAGATTTCGTCATGAAAATCGGATTTTGGGTTTGTAACTCGAATTCGATCTTAAATATACCCTAAAAGAGGGATTTTTCAATGAATCGAAATCGATGAAGCGACATTTCTTCATTCGCTTAGCATTCAAAGCTGAAACACTCACAAAGTCGTTCAGAGAAACATGGCGAGAGAGAGACAGACCTGTGAGAGCGAGCGTGTGAGATTCTCCGACGGAGACCCCGACAACTCTCCGGCTAGGGTCGCCGGATCCCGGCGTCTCTCCGGCGGACATGTTGATGCCGGAAGGGTTTTTTTCGCGATAATGATTGTTTTGCCCTTGAAGGTCTGGATAATGTCTGTGCCGTCCCTGAAGAGACGAAGCGTTCGATTTTAAAGTGGATCATGTGCGTTTAAAAGGGGACCACCAGATTGAGGTCCACCGTAATGTGGACGGTCTAGATTTCTTCGGATGAGTGGTTGCGACTTTTTTGTGCAGAATCCAAATGGACGGATAGGATGCAGTGTTGGGAGAGAGAGTGACGTGCACGACTTTATCACGAAGAAGGGATCCGACGTAGGGGTGGTAAACGAGTCGAACAAGCCGAACTTTGACATGTTCAAGCTCGGCTCGTTTATAAACGAGTCGAGCCGAGTTGAGCCGAGCCGAGTCGAGTCGAGCCGAGCTCACGAGCCTCCACGAGCCTAGCGTTTTTTTTCATTTTAGGGGTTTTAGGGATTGAAAATAAAATTTTAGATTAAATGAGCCAAGTTCATGAGTTTAAACGAGCATAACTTTGTATTAATATAATATTCTGATTTTATAAAGGAGTTTAGTCAAGCTTCAACTAAGTTTTAATAACACAAACAGATCGAATTTGAACATAAAATAAAGTTCGATACAGGTCCCGAGCCTAACCAAGCTTTAAAATTTGTTCAAGCTCGCTCATTTGTCTAAATGAACGAGTCTAAACGAGCTCAAACCGAGTCGAGCCCGAGCCGAGTCCGAGCGGCTTGGTTCGTTTACCAGCCCTAATCCGACGGTGTTGTTTATCCATATATATATATTTGACGTATTCTAATTTTTTGTTACACGTTTATTGTTTGGTACTGCTATTGAATAGTTTTTACATTTACAAGAAACTGCGATTGGAGAAAGGTGGAAGGAGAGAGTGTCCTACATAATCAATTTTAAACTCATCTTTTACAGAAATTCAATTTTGAAATCTCACTACCAATATCAAACGCTACCTAAGTGGAAAAAAAGAAATTGAACAATTTATTTTTTTTCAAGGCGCTCTTATACTCAATTTTTTTTTACAGTCCAAAATACAGTCTTTTATAATTCGATACAAATTCATTGAAATATATACCTCATTTTATGATGCATATATCTCATTAAATTTTTTCTAAACGATGTATATATCTCATTAAAAAAATTTATAGTTACTAAAAATAGATTCATTCATCTCAAAATGGACCGATATGCACTTTCTATTAAAGCATATACAACAATGTTTACTATTTTAATAAAATAAAATATGTATAATCTGAATTTTAGTTAGTAAAAATGACTGAGTTTAATTTTTTTTTCCTTAATAAAATTGCGCAGGACCCACTGTTCTGAAGCGAACATGATCATGCCACCTAGCACTCGATTGTATTAATGGATAACCATACAAATCGATGACAATGTAAAGGGAGTAACGATGGAATTCACACGAGACAAGTTTTTTTTTTCATTTAGATCCATGTTGGAGTAGTGTTGGCAGTACAAAAGCTGAAAATGCTCCACTGTGGATCCAAATAAAAATTGGCATTAGACGTTTATAATGCATTTCACACGTTTGTTTGGACAAAAAAAAACTGATTTTTGAGAAGATGTGAAAACAATGCTTTTTAAATGTTAGGTTTGAAAAACTTTTGAGAAAACATTAGTTTAGATCTCATATCCGAATAGGACCTAGATCTCATCGCATTTGAGTGTCAAAGTATCTTTAACGATGACATCTCAAATCTTTTGGATTAACCAGTAACTTTGAAGATTGTTCAACAAAGAGATGATCGACAATGCTAGTGTAGACTAAAAGTCGAGCACGCATGCACCACGCATTGACATTTTAACTTGTGTTGCATAACAAATGTCACGCGTGAATTGAGATTTGGTTAAGTCAGCTATTACCTCTTTTTGTAAAGAATGTCATGAGATCAGATCAAATATAGGGGACACCAATCTTTAAAATAATAATAATAATAATCCCACACAAATTTCTCCATCGATGTCATGAACAATGTTTTTTTTATATATCAAAGGGACCCACGTGGCTGATCTTAAGGGTGCAATTTTGGTCGATTAAACTGAACCTGAACCGATTCAAACTGATTTTTTTCGGATTTTGATCAATAGTTTTATGATTTGGTTTCGGTATGGATTGAAAAATTAATAAATTGATCTATATTGATTTGAGTTTGGTTTTACTTTAAAAAAATTGAATTAACTGAACTGAATGAATTAAATTTAAACACATTATTATTTATAATCAATATTAATTTAGAACATTCTTTTTATATTAAACTTATATTATTTTTATATCATTAATATTCATAAAAAATGAATATATTAATTTATACCATCAATTATAGCATTTTGATATCTATGTAAAGTTATAAACCAAATCCCCAAAAAACACTAACCAACCCATCAATTTTTAATAGTTCGATTCAGTTTAATTCAATTTAACCAAACAAAAATAGTTTGATTCGGTTTTAGATTTTTGATTCAGTTCGGCTTTTGGATCACATATGAATATAATTTGGCTCAATTTAGATTTAACAAAAATATAACCAAACTAATCGAATTGCACCCCTAGCTGACCTTGTGGTTAAGCTCGGAATGCTACCTTCGCCTGTTTGCCGGTATCACAGAAAATTCTCTCGAATAATCACTAATAAACAGGTATATAAGTCAGCGCCAAGACTTGAAGTCATAAACAATGTTGGGTTTTTGTCTTGCATTTTGATTTTCAAATTATCAAGAAAAAATTGCAATAATGGAGTTCTACTGTGGTCTATATAGTTTATCTAAATATAGTTTTCTTTGTGAAATATGTATTTTTAGACAACCCAGAATCTATAAAGTTATAGCCCCACCGCGCATAATCTATAAAATCCAAAAAAAAATTCTTAGCGGTCATTATACAACGGTTTATGGTTTATATGTGTTAAAGGTAAATCTTGTATTCGAGTCTTGTCACTGAATTATCCATCTGTTTATTAACAAAAATTCAAAAAATAAAATATTTGGGATCGAGACAACTATGAGGAGGTACCTTTCTAACTTAACCGTAATATTTGACATGGGAGGTTCCTCCAATAAAAGAAAAAGAAAAAATCCAAAAAAACAAACAAACATAAATTCTCTTAACCGAACTAAAAGTGAATCTTGGTGTTGTGACTGTATTATTTGTTTTCTTTTTCTTTACTTCCGTTCTCAACCCATGGAATTTCAACCCCATAAAAGAAATAAAAAATACAGACAAAAACGCAGAATTCACATTACGTTACCATTTACCAAAACCATTCAATTGGCTTGATCGAAATCCCAAAACGATTCAATTTATTTATGTGCCGAGGGAAAGATGAAGTTGAAAATTCGACTTTTTATTTTTTATTATATATATATATAAATCTGTCAATTATCCGAAAAAATATCCGCATCCGATCCGAATCCTTATCCGAAAATGTAGAAAATATCTGATATCCGAAAATTCCGTATCCGTATCCGAAAAAATAATCCGTATCCGAAAATTTTCGGATCGGATACGGATATACCCTTATCCGATCCGAAAAATATCCGTATCCGATGGCATTAAAAAAATATTAATATTAGTATTTAATATCTACCATTGGATTTTGATCAAGTGGCTCACATTCTTTCTAATAATTGTAAAATTAGGACTTGTGTTTGTGAATGTTTAATTTTAAGTCAATTTTTGAACTTTAAATGAAAATTTGTTATGTTTAATTATTTATTTATTCTTTCTAATAGTTGTAAAGTTAGGACTTGTGTTTGTAAATTTTTAATTTTAAGTCAATTTTTAAACTTTAAATAAAAATTTGTTATATTTAATTATTTATTTATTTATTTCGGATATTTTGGATAATTATCCGAATCCGTCGGATACGGATACGGATCGGATACACTTTTTAAATATCCATCGGATACGGATACGGATATAAAAAAAATTTCAGATACGAATACGGATATGACCATATCCGCTCCGTATCCGATCCGTTGACAGGCTTATATATATAGCCCCTTTCCATGAATGACATGGTCATTAAATTGAGAAAAATAAAACATAAATTCACTTTCTCTCCATGAATGTGGACAATTTTCTTCTCTACTATCCTCAAAATACTGAAATTTAAAACCATTCAATTGGTGCCCTAAAAAAAAAGGTGCCCAAAAAAAAAAAAAAACGCACAATACGTTACCACAAAACCATTCAATTGGCTTGATTAAAACCCAAAGAAAAACCCATCATTAAAGATTCCCAAAACCTAGGCAGCCACACATATATATGGTACACATCTTCACACACACATAAAAAACCAGAAACAAAGAAGCCAAGTCTTTTTAATGAGTGATGACTAGTAGCGATAGTGGTGATTAAGGAGGCAGAGCACGTCGAGGATGGCGGAGGCGGCGAGGAGGACGCATGAGAGGAAGGCGAAGGAGATGGCGATGGCCGTCCGGTCGCAGAAGCCGCGGAGGGGCTTGCAGAAGTCAGGGAGGCGCGAGTGCCTTATCCCGGTCCGGTTTAGGTTTGTCACCCCCGACGCAGCCGACCCCGCGCTCACCATCATGTACGCGAACGCCTGCGACACACAGCAGGAGATATCTCAGAGAGTTGTAGTCACAGAGTTCAAGAGTTCATGTACCATATATATATATTTTATTAATATTTTTGATAAGATAAGTGTATGTTTGTAAGCCATAAGCCCGCCCATACGTGATAAATATGATATTTCTAGATGAATTCAGATCATTATTACTAGAAATATATGCAAATTTTTTTATTTAGGTGAAATGATGAGTATATGATAAAATAATATGATAATCACCTAAACTAAAGTTTAGAAACACCGATTGAAAAGTAATTTTTGGAATAAAACAGTTTTTTAAGATGATTTTAGACTTTGACTAAAAATTGGGATGCTTTTTTTGAATTCATGAATCATGTTTGTTGTTAGTAACAAAAGCTATTTTTTAATATTTGAAATCAAGTTATGTTTGATAGAGGAAGCTGCTTTTCAATACTACATGACTTTCAAAAAATCGATTCGGACAAAAAAGTTTTTTTTTAGCTTTCCAAAACAAAGATTTCGAGAAAAAAATTAAAAGGAATCCAGATGTGGATTTTTCATTAAGCTACTCCGTTTGGCTGCACTATTTGAGCTTTTCAACTTTTCAGAAAGTAAAATCCGCTCTAAACGTGCAATCAAACGGGGCCTAAATAGACATCCTGAAGATACCATGTACTAACCCCTTGTTTGGAAGTGAATAAGGTGGAACAATGGAGAAAAAAAAACTGCTTGGATTGTAAGAAAAAACAGGTATTGATATTATATGGTATTAATATTCCCAGTCCCTATAGAATTAAGTTATTCCATCCAATTTATATCAATGGTAAAAAAAATTATGGGTCCACATTTCATATCATCTTTCACCACTTAAATCAAGAGGATCTGTATGTTGAATCATTCTTTTACCTTTTAAAAAAACAATGCCCTTTAAAAAAAACACAATGTCTTATTCTACTTTTATTCACCATTTAACAAAAAAAAAGTTTTTTATTTTTAAGTCCCCATAAATCAAAGGATTTAATGATCGATTCTCACTTCTTCATATTTTGGTTTAAGTCTCCAGATTTAAAAGATATGTTATTTTTTAGTCCCTCCGAGAGACTAAAAAGAAAACCAAATAATTTAGGGATAGATCCATCCCAGGGACTAAAAATGAACATATCCTTTAAATCTGGAGACTTAAATCACAAAAAACCAAAAAAAAAAAAACTCATTATTAGGTTTACAACGAGGATAACTACAAATACACCCATACAGAAAATGATTAATTTCAATCATATAGCCCATCTATCCCGGTATAAATATCTATGCCTGAAAAAATTAATTATTCTTAATTATTCTTATTCTTGCATTTCTCCCTTTTTTATGTCACCCCCAACACACAGCGTGGGTCCACCACTACATGGATGAACAACACATGTTCATGAAAATAACAACCCTCCTCCAATTATAAATATTTACCTATGAAAATCTTATCAAAATTTCATAAACACATCATATAAAATTTAAGAGAGGGGATTTGAAAGTGTGACCTGGTCGAGAGTGAATGTTAGCCACGCCATGTTGCGAGAAGGGAAGGTGTTTGTTGTTACTTTGGACTTCCTCAGGAGGCCCAGCATCGTCAGTAGTAGCTGCAGTAGTGAATAAGCCGTCGTTGCTGCCGTCATCCCGACTAGGAACCTGCGTGTTTTTATTTGAAAAGCAGGTTAATATTAACTGTTCTGGCGCAACATGAATTCTGTATTCAATGATGTGTCGGAATTTTTAGGTGTTAAAATTTAAAAAGGTTATTATTATATGCTACACTTCCTTCCAGGTTTTTTGTGTGTACATGTAGCTCCACGGAAATTACATTTATACCCTTATTATATTTAATTTACATATATATTGACTGGATTTATGTTATTAAAGGAACTGAAATAACATTATTTGATAACAAATATGTTAAAAATATCTATGCTTTTTTTAGAAGATTATTTTTTTTATTTTATTGGTTCGACTGATGTATGAATAAATTTTTTAAAGAAACTCAGTTTTACAATTCTGCTATCAAGATTAGTCAAGTTTTTTTATTGTTTAAATAATATATCATATTAAAATATTTTATGTTTTTGTCGATGATAATGAACTAAAAAAAGTGGGTTTATTTACAAATTAAAAAAATATCATTGGATCTGAATTTAACTAATTTTTTTATATATATATAAATGATACAAAGCTAATGTAACACTATGATTAATTATGAACCAATGGCAAAAAAGGTAAATATATAATTTTCAGAGGTGATTATGGTCCGCTTTGAAAAAAGTTTCACTAATTGGTGGAGGACTTCCGGATCACCGGTGGGGACAGAACCGTAAATAAAGCAAAAAAAGAAGGGCAGATCCGTAAATTCAAAGCACTCACACAAAAGAGTTGGAGTAGGACCACTTGGAGGAGACGGGGAGGCGGAACCCGTAAAGATCGAGCTCCGCCGACTCCTCCGCCGTCACCATCATCGACATCGAAACCGCCGCCGCCGCCGCACACGCCGCCCTCACCGCCGCCCCGTACGCCGCGTCCCTCGTCCGCATCCGCAGCCGCCTCTTCTCCTCCTCCATTGTCGCCACCGCAACCCCGGCGCCGCTCTCGATGTTGGCCTCCTCCGCCGCCACCATCGCCGCCTCCGATTTCATCTCTCACGATCTCTGTTTATGTTGTGAATGTGTTGATCGAGTGATCTGTGTCGGTTGTGATTTTGAATGGGGGCCTTTAAAGAGAGGGGGTACTGGTTTTTTTGTACGGACGTGACACGTGGCGGGGGAGGCTGTCGCGGTCCCGTGACATAACAGTACAAATGTGGTGGTTTTTTTTTTGACGCTCAATGCATTTTTCTCGGGGGAAATTGTCCATATGCCCTTTAATCAAGGTTTAATTTTTATTTTTTAAATTTTTTTATTTTTTATTTATTCTTAAAATCTGATATTATTTTTTTTATCCTTGATCAGTGTCATGATTCTTATCCGTATATTAATATTATATTTCTGTAATTGATTGTTAATAATATATAATTGATTATTACATTCTATGATTTATAATTATCTGTAAATGGTAGATTATGTCGTTGGGTATTACATTTGTAGTTTTTATTATAGTTGTTATATAAATGTTAGTTTCTATAATTGTTTAGTACATGGATCAAGAAATAATTCTATTAAAATATTACAATTGTTCATAAATTTATTTAGGTGTTTAACTGTTTGTTGTATTTTTTATGTTATTTGGAAAACCCGTTTTTCGTTATGAAATACATTGAATTTCTAGTTCAATGATATTTCAGTGGGTTTCATTTCATTTAAAAGGAAATGAAGAGGATTAAGAGGGAGACTACAACTGATCATTAAGATATGAAGAAAACATCATAATTCAAACAATTGATGTATCTATTTTAATGAAACTTTAAGATTGTATCTATAAATATTTTGCTTACATTGAATGCACTTACAGATGATATTGTAATGACATTGAAAATGTATATATATGACCATTTTGTGTTTAAACATATTTACGTATTTTAATATTTTTTTAGACAACTATTAAATATCTGTAATTATTTGTATAATTTCTGTATGTATCACATTATATTTCTGTATTTATGTAACTGTCTGTAAGGGGTAGTTCGGGTATCACATATAAATTACAGAAATATAATAATCAATTACATATATTTAACAATCAATTACAGAAATGTATATTTATGTAACTGGTCAGGGGCAAAAAAAAAATAGAACCAGATTTCAGGGATAAAAAATAAAAAAAAATCCAGGGGCAAAAAAAAAATTAAACCCTTGATCAAGGAACATCTGGACAATTCCCCCATTTTTCTTACTTGGGTCTTTTATATTTAACACCCTAAAGAAACTTTTGTTATGTATGAAAAACACTTGCTAGGCAATTCACACACACAAATGTATAGTTAAATAATATCACATTAAACTTCTGGAAATCCATATAACCCCCTGACTTAAAGTCTATATAACTTCCTTAAAACAGTTATATAAATCTAAATAGATCTCTAAGTTAATTTTTTATTAACAATTTAGGATTATTCTGCGAATATTATGTCTGATTAACTTTAGTTGGAAACATAGTATATAAAAAAAATCTTTACAATTTATTGAAAATATGAAATATTATCTATAAATGATGATTTTATCTCTTCAAATAGGGTTTTATAATATATCCGGAGAGATAAAATCTTCATATACAGAAGTTTTTTGGTATTTTTAACAAATTATAGAGAGTTTTGATATGTTGAATTTTCAGTCAGGGTTAACAAAACAGAATATTCGCACAGTATTCTTCATTTGTCAATGAAAATTTTAATTTAGAGGGTTATTTAAATTTATATAAATATTTTTAGGGGGTTATATGAACTTTAGAAAAATCCAGAAACTTATATGGATTTCAGTCGGTTTATAAGGAATTATTTGGATTTTTCTCAAAAATAAAAAAAAATTTATATGTTGTCCAAGCATCAAATGGAGACATCACAGCCGTTGATATGTGAGTTTTTGTTTTATTTTTTTTGTTTCGTGTTGTAGCTTATTTTGTAAGGTTGCGTGGAATTCGTTCGTTGGGAAGTTGCGAGGCCATCAGAGGACAATTTTATTTGTTCAATCGAGCATTTTGGGAATATATTATATGATATAAAAAGTTGGTCGAAATATAAGTGGTTTTGTGTTCGGTGGAAAGTGTTTTATTATTAAAAACAAGGCTGTCCAAAAAACAGAACTAATTTAAAAAACAGAGGAAGAGAAGGTCGGGTTTAAGCACCAGGCAAGCATTCACACTGATTAGAGGATTAGAGGTTTGCGGATTGATCCCTTCATAGTTTTATTCATCGCTGATAATTATTTGGATTTTTTTATTGTTTAAAATATAAAAAAAAGATATATTTTATCTTCTAATTCAACTGCAATAAAAGATAATAATGGATAATAATTTATAATTTTTTGACATAGAATTCTCTCTCTATAAATATCTGTATATCATTTATGCTTAAAAATTTGTGTATACTGATAAATACATTTTAATCCACTAATAAGATAAAAGTAGATAAATAAATTTCAATATCTCCATGTCACACTTATACTAATATATCTACTAAATTTTTAAAATTATACGTCCAGCTTTATTTGCAGCCCTGTCTACAGTCTAGCAATCTTCATAAGTTTTATTTTAAAATATATATATATATACGCTCGCGATTAGGTACGGCGAACGGCGGGTGCAGCCGTGACGTGACCATCTGATACGATGGACCCGTGATCGACGGCCGCACCCGCCATTCGCTGCACCCGTCGTTCGCCGCACCTAATCGGTTCCCTATATATACCCGTGATCGAATGGCCCATGTCGCGGCCGCACCCGCCGTTCACCGCACCTAATCGCGAGCGTATATATATCCATTAGAAAAAATGAAAAATTTACTATGATACAGTAGTTCATTTTTTTTTTATTAAAAAACTATGATAGGATATAATATGTATATAAACGTCTGAGGGGTCATTTTTAAAGTGAAGACTAGTCTGTAAACTCTCTTAAATTTTACACGACAACAATTTTTTTCTTTTTTTGGGACCACCTATGAATCTATGATGCTAAACAAAGGAGGGTCAAAGAATAGATGGCATAGAATAGGCTTCGAAGGTTGTGTGTAACATTTTTAATTTAAATATTAATTATTCAGTATCAATTCCCGTGTATTCTTTAAATATCGAGCATCAAAACCCGTGAACCTGAGGTGTGTATTTAATCAGTGATTCAATCAAGACTGCCCTGTTTTTAATCATTTCCATTTGTTCTCTGTGTCACTTAAACAAAATCCTGAATTATCTTATAATGATGACACCCCAGCTTAGTTTTAACTTTTAAGCACTGTGATGATGTTCAATCACAACAATGACCAAGATCATGAATGACAATAGATATCTAGACTCAAATCTCATTTTCAATTCAAATACAATCCTCTTTTGTTTTTCTTTTCAAATCATATAATCTATCTAATAAAATATATATTTTTATAAACGATAAATTTTTGTATAAACGAGAAAATACATACTCACACTAGTGAGATATATCAAACTGTATTTAAGGCTTCGTTTGGAAACACAGATTGAAAAGTAGATTTTGAAATAAAGCTGCTTTTTAAGATGATTTTAGACTTTGCCTTTTTTGAGATGCTTTTTTTTTAATTCATGAATCAATATTTGGAAGGAGTTTAATGTTTGGTAGAAAAAGTTGATTTTCAATTCAAAAAATCGATTCTGACAAAAAATCGTTCTTTTTGAGATTTTAAAAGCACGAATTTTGAGAGAAAAATTAAAAAGAATCCAGCTTTTGATTCCGTCAGAATCCGACCCGTTTGGTTGCGTGTTTGGGGATTTTTAGCTTTTTAAAAAGCAGAATCCGTCAAAACGCGCAACCAAACGGAGCATAAGACAATAATAAATACTGAGTGTACAAAGACACAGTGAAGAAAGTGTTTTGTTCTCACCCTTTGTTCAATGAGTAGTAGTACGGCACATCATTGATCATCATTGCTGATGTAATGAGGAGGGAGAGGCTCTCAAGGCATGCTGCATGCATGAAAAGCCCACTCATTTGGTATGAAATTCCAACTTTTTTTTTTCTTTTTTAACTCTTTAAGACCATTTACACTTGAATCAAATTTATATTTAAATTTTATTAAAAATTTGAACACAAATTTAATTTGATATAATATATCTCTAATCTTTTAAAAAATATAAAAAAAAAAATAGCCTATAAAAATCTAAATAAAGATTATGAGTCTCTTGATTTTGATAAAAATTAAATAAAAATTTGATTTGATTTAAGTCAGGGTTCATTTGAAAACACAAATTGAAAAGTAGCTTTTAAAATAAAACTGTTTTTTAAAATGATTTTGATCTTGACTTTTACTAAGATGTTTTTTTTTAATTTAAGAATCAATATTTGAAAGAAGTTGATGTTAATGGATAAAGTTGTTTTTCAATTTAAAAAATTAATTCCGACAAAAAAAACAATGTTTCTGAGTTTTTCAAAACACAGATTTCGATGCAAAAATAATAAGTAAATGATTGAGAAGATTTTTGAATGACATTCATTCAAATTTAAGTTTAGATACATAATTAAAAATGCTCTAACACATATTACCCCGGCTTTGGAATGTCCATGAGATCAAGAATGATTAAACAAATAAGCCCCCTAACTCTTCTATAAACATTAGAAGAATATTCATATAATTTAAGTTTAAGTTTGAGTACACATTTGGGTATAAAATTGAAGATACCTTTAACACGTTTCTCCGGTTTTGGAACATCCATGAGATCAAGGATGATTAAATAAATAAATCCTCGAGTTAGTTCTTTTATCAACATATGAAGAATATTCATATAACCCGTTGAGATTGTAAACACATTGTTTGACCCCCATCTAAATGATCAAATTGTTTGGAACTTTTTTTTAATTATTCTCTTAAAATCCACCCCCACCAATGCATCATCAAAACTAGTTCAGCAATCCAATAAAAGCAATGCAACAGGTACTATAGCTCATGTTCTCACCAATTAGAAAAGAGAATCATTTAGAATCAAATGATATCCAATAAAGATACATCTATTCCAGACATGATTATCACTGAAGAAAATGATATTGAAATCTGATCTACTCATCAAAAAAGCAGTTCATGAATGCCCAGTCTGCTTTCGTGGTAAGGTTTCCAACAGGTAGCTAACATGGTATTGGAACTGAATCATTTCCTTGTATCCAAGAACAATTGATTTTTTTTTTCTAGAGTGGCCTCGTGACATTTTTTATAACATATACACTACATAACCTTAAACTAATTCTAGGCATGCCATAGTGTTATTCAGCCTTCCCACTTCACACAAAGGCATCCAACATGCATTGCCTTCAAAAGACTCAATTCATCCACCCTTCATTCAAAATCAGGGCCAAGTAGACAATCATTATGGTTTTCTAGAATTAGGGGTTCTGACTCCCAAGAAAATCCGAAGGATAAGATATTTTTTTCCTTCTTTAAGTAGACAAGAATTCAAACATACCATCAAATAAATAGCAGTTTCACCATCATTTGAGTGTTCCATTTTCATTCAGGGTGGCAGCAACATAAGCTTAAACATCCCTATGCAAAAGGGGCAGCAAACCTGCAAATTAGTTTTTGAACCTCAGAAGAAATCGCTTAATAGATATGGCATTAACGAGGGTGGTTTATATTCAAAGAAAGAAAGATGATAATGTGATGAAATGCTTGATAAGTTATAAAGATATACATGGTAAAATCTACTTGAAAGCAAATCATGGCCAAGCAAGGACAATCATGAGATCTAAGACCCTCCAGCAACCTCAATACCATAGTCTGTACCTATTCACTTATATGGTAACATGGTGGTAACATCATGGGGTTCTAAAGATGAGTTCCTAAGTTGGATGGTCACAGTTATAATATACATTTTTTTTTACCAAAGGGCACACCACTAAAGAAAAGGTAGGGAGATTTTTGTAAATATGGTAAAGGTGGGAATATATTTGAGAATTGCTGTAGAAGGATACTATCTCATTTCAAAAGTAGGGACCATTCCACATATCATGACTAACCCTTTCAGCATAAACAGAATTTAGACTGCTTCGGTGAATTGATTAAAAGAAAAGGATTAACCATCAGTGCCTTCTATACTGCCAAAAGGTAAACACTGTTTGAAGCAACGGCCAAAAGGCAAATATTAGGATCAAGTAAAATGCAGTTACAGAAAGTAAACATATGGTTTGAAGAGCAGAACATATAAAAGATAAGGACAGAATGAAATGATGATCACCTGTTTATTTTTATAGTAAACCGAATCCTCACACCTCATTCAGATCATAGCTACAAATGACTGTGCGCTTTTATAGGAATACATCAGAATCAACCTGTTGAAGGTTTGGAAAGATTTGCCTCAAAGTGGTTGAATAGTCTGGTGATTTTGCCTGCAAAACAAATACAGTTGTGAGAGAGGCCCACATCATATATGATAAACCTTGGGCATTGGCACTGGATACTTGTTGATCACCCAAGAATAATCCTCACTGTCAAAATATTGAACATATTTGAAATAACAGAAAACATGTTGCAAAAAAGAATGGATGATTATTAATTAAGCATTTAGGGGGAAGACACAATACATGGTAATGCCTTTACTGAAAAGAAACCCAACATAATATTCTTGACGAGTCTTTAACAGAAGAAGAAAGCAGTAAGATTGTTCATAGAATATGGAGCTTGGCTTTGCACGCAGAAGACATAACAGAGTGCTTATTGTTTTAATTAATTTCTAGTGATAAAAGTTATTATGGTTTTAATTTTACTACCCATCACTTACAAAATGGTGTTGGATTCTTTAAGTAATAACAACAACAGTGGCATGACACACTGCAACTTTGAGGGTTCTAAACTATGGGATTCCAAAGATAACATGTCATCTAAATGCCAGTGTTGTAGCCAAGTCATTACATGTTTCTAGAACATGACAGCATCAGATTTCATTCATAGGAAATAAATTAAATAAATAATAATAATTGCATGACTAAGAAAATGTGGAACCAAATATTAATATGGATAAGCAACCATCACCTCTGGTATGTGATATTACAATATCTAATCACAAGAAGCTATACAACGGTTATGCTTGAAACATACACATGGATTGTGCTCTAGGTATATGGTTGTTAGCTTCTCCCTTGAACCAAGTACAGCAGAACCAATGACATCCAGTGAAACAATCTGGTTATCATTGAGCCACAAATCTTCCAATCTGCATCCAGAGTGATGAAAATTTTATATAAATAAAAACATTATGAAATATAAAGACTTATGTAACATGTAAGTTGGTAATGGAACAGAGGGTTGTACAAAAACATCAGAATTCACTCAGTGAAAGAAAGAATAAACATATACGACATCAGAATCAACAGAAACTTTTCTTAAACGAGGATTTAGGTTTCAATTAAGCCATAACATGATTAAATCTTTGGTAATCTGTAAGCCTGGATGGAGCAGGATTTGGGTGGATCCAATCATAAACCATCTCTTCAACGAATTATGTTTTTTTTATATATTATTTGACCCCTTCCACCATATTCTGATAGGCATAACGAGCTGTACTCTACAGCATTGACCTTAATAACGCTGATCCACTCTGGACTCTTCAACAGTCCAACCCCGGCATCAGTAAATTAATCAATTGCCATCAATTTCACAATGAATTGTCAAATATTGAATACCCTATTTTCCATCATTATTTTCATTTGTTAATTCTCTTTACCCCACTTCACCATGCATCCAACTTAACATCATTTTTATAAATATCAATTACCAGCAAATAGATGGGAAGAAATAGGAAAAATATACCTTGTAAGGCTCTCAATGTCATCCACAGATGTGAGCTTATTTGAAGAAACATCCAATACCCGGAGATTTTCAAGGCTGGATAAACCTTCCATTTTAGCAATACCATTGTGGCTCAAATATAATTCTTCCAAAGCAACACAATCCTGGAAAAGAAAATACACCCATTTGGCAACAGATATGATGTTTGACACACAACTTTGTTTCCCAAACATTTCTATCAAAGTCCAGAATTTTGCATACCTGAAATCCTATCATAGACGTCAAACGATTGCTTTGTAAGCTTATCTTTCTAATGCATTTCAGTCCACACAGATTTACAGTACGGATACGGTTACGTCCTAGCCACAGCTCTTGTAGATTTGTCAAGGTTTGCAAGTTCTCCATTATCTGGGATAATAAAATGTGAATTAAGTAAAGAATTGGATCATTGAATGAGGGGAAAAAAGAGAATCTTTTTTCAAAATGCAGTCTCATGTTTTGGACTTTATTGAAGCACTTCCAAAATTAACCTAAGGCCCCGTTTGGTTCGAGAATAGGGTCCGGAATAAGTGGGAATTAGTCGGAATAATTTTAAAATGGGTGTTTGGAAGGTTGAAATAAATGATAATATGTATGCCACAATTAACTGGTATAAAGCGGTATATGAATTCTAGTCAACCCTGGAACTAAGTTATTCAAGGTATTTTCCAAAAGAATGTGTGGATCCACTGTTAAATCAATTGTTATCACCTCTTCTAAATCAATTGGTCATATTTTTTTCATCTTTTATAAATCTTTATCCAGAACTTATTCACATTTTATCCAAACAACAAAAATATTATTATTACGGTTCCCAATGAGAATAATTAAAAAAACAATCAAACAAAAAATCATTTTATCTTTATTTATACTGTAATAATCATAAAACTTAGAATAACTTATTTCTCTATCCAAATGGGGGCTAAAAGTAGCAGTTCCAAAACCAATTTTCATGCAAAAAAATATGTTTCGCTGTTGTGCAATTTTTTCAAAAGTCGAGATTCACCAAGTTAACTTTGATAGAGATCCAAACTGTAGTATCAATTTTCTTCTCAAGACAGATAGACCATATTAGCATCTTGTTTTAGGATCTGATGGACCACAAAGAACTATAACATAGAGCACAATTTAAATATTTTTCCATACCAATGTGCGGACATTGGCCAAGCTGCTCAATGTCTTACACCAGGAACAGAATTCAAATATTTCCCAGTATACTTACCCGTAATCTGTTTGAACCGAGTTCAAGTATTTGTAATTCATGCAAGTGATTAAGTTCCTCCATCTTTGTAACTTCATTCTTTGAAACATACAGTTCCTTGAGTGTGCTTGAGACCTTAGATAGGCCATTTAAGGAAGGGATCTCATTGAAAGACACATCAAATATTATAAGATCCTTGAAAATGCTGACATCTGGGATCTTAGTGAGCCGATTGTCTCTGAGAATCAGATCCTGTGAAATCATATTGCTTCTATCAGATGAAGTAGGAAAACATAAAAAGTTCCTTATCTTGTGGAAAAACAACCACAAATTATGAAAAAAGCACCTTCTCTTTAACAACTCCATGAATTATGAACATGGTTGTGAAAGAAGAAGATTGCCTTTGTGAATTAACAACATAACACTAGAATTACTTATCACATTACCAAGTCAAACTAGATTCTAAAATATTGAATAATTTTTTATCAGATCAGGTAACCTAAGGAGGTTGATGAGATACACAATCAACCCTCTGGCGGCACAATAACATGAGAGTGTTGATGCTGGATTTCATATCATTATACACTTCTTGTTACACTAGAAAATTGGTTTATGTCAGGAAGGTCACAACACAAAAAAGAAAACCTTTGCCAAACCCAGTCATATTAGGGTAAAATTGATTATTCTCTTCTTCCGGTCACTCAATGAACCTCAGATGCAAATTCTACCTCCCCTCAACCATTTTTGTATTACCCAAACCCCCCCAGCTAATTAAGTTCGGTTCTTCAGTGGATTTCTCCATTAGATAAAACCATAAAACAACAAAATCAGTCTCAAGGTGGTTCAACCATGTGTACCCCCCCAAACAGGACAGTGAAAACAATATGAGACTTCCCTAATCAACTTAATGGAATAAATACAAGATACAAGGGAATGCTGAATCATGTTTCAATTAATTGACAACTGAACCAAATTTTTCATCCATTAAAAATCACCTAGCATGGCTTATGTCAAGGACAATCGAGTTAAACTTAATAAAATGCGAATGATAAACCCTTTAAATTTCCCAAACAATTCATTACAATGAAAATGTCATGCAACATGTCGAATCCTCTCATCAAGTACACATTTTGAATCAAAATTCAACTCGTAACAGTAACATCAGATTTGTTCAACATTTTCTCTTCAATTAAAAACGAATAATCGACGCAATTCACAGTGACTACAATTCCAATCTCAATTTAAGCAATCTGATGCATGAGAGAGAAATATACAGTGAGTCCGGAGAGACAGTCCCATCGAGTGATCGGCTCGACCCCCTGGTCATCGAAGAGGTTCTGCCGGAGGGAGAGTTTCCGGAGGCGGGAGAGGGCGCCGATCCGCTCGTCCAGTGACGAAAGCCTGTTCGCCGTCAGATCGAGCTCGAACAGCCCCGGAGGGATCTCGACCTCGCCGAGGTCGTGGAGCTGGAAACTCGTCAGATCGAGGCACGATTCGCTTCCGTCTCCGCCTTCGATCGTGGTCTCCTCCTCCTCCTCCTCCATTAGAGAGGCGGAGCGACTGAAACCCTAAAAAATCTTAGGTGCTGTTTGGCAGCGGCGGTAAGCAGATTTTAAGTGCTGATTGTTAAATGCAGAAAGAGGAATGATGATAATCTTTAAGAGTTTAGAGAAAAAAATATTTGGTTCGATGAAAAATATTAAGTAGTATTTTAAATAAGTGTGTTTGATTAACTAGTTGACTTGTGTGATTATTGGAAGGATATTTTGGTCCATTTTTATAAGTGTTGAATGTTATTTTGATGCTTCATTAAATATTTAAAAAAATATTTATTAGTCTCATTACATACATGTAACACCAATTTGATGCTTTGATATTTCACCACCACCACCAGGAACCTAGCACGAGATCCACCATTACCTTTGATCACCACCATCACTAAAACACTCTATCACCTCTGCACCATTCACCACCACCACCAAGAAACTCAACACCAGATCCACCATTAACATAAATCACCACCACCACCAAGAAACTCAGCACCAGATCCACCATTAACATGAATCACCACCAAAAATACTTAACACCTATCACCTTTGCACCATTCACCACCACCACATAAATCACCACCACCACCACGTAGGGCCACATTCACCTCTACTGCACCATTTGGAGCTCCACCAGCACCACCTTGACCCACCACCACCACCACCTTTCATCAACAGCTCCACCAAGAACCACACCATGGCCGCTGTCGTTGGCCCATCGCAACATTGTTAACCATCACTGTTGTAACACCGGCCACCGCCGCCGCCACCACCACCAAGAACCACCGCTGCCGCCACTGTCATAACATCGTTCGCCACCGTCGTAACACCGATCATTGTTGTCCACTCCTCCTCCACCGCTGAGCCTCTCCATTCCAACAAACCAACAGTGATGGTGGTGGAGGTGATTGGGCAAAGCTTTCCTAGGGTTTTTTTTCCCCTTTCGACTAGAGGAAATAGTGAGGCACGAGGAGAGAGAGTGTTGAGAAGAGGCTTATATAGTGAGGGTAATTAGTGGCATTGAGCAAGGGTATAGTGGTCTTTTCGCTCTCTAAAAGGCGGAGGCGAAAAAAAAAGTAACATTTTAAAGATGAATATTTACCCGATTTTTTCACTGAAAGTGGAAACTTTTAAGCACACAAAGAGGAGTGAACCAAACACACATTTAACCTATAAACACTGAATTATCTGCATTAAGTGGTATAAGTGCTTAAAAGTCGGTGAACCAAACACCCCTTAACGAAGAAACACAAAAGGAGACTTTACTGAGATCACAAGTGGCTTTGTTTTTAATTCTACGGAAAAATGCATATAGCGCCCCCCCCCCCCCCCCCCCAAGAATATTATGGAAATATTGTATCTAAATAATCTTACAGCACAACATTTGGTTTGATAATTAAATTATTATGATATTTATGATTATTTTATTATAAATTAAGATAAAACTATTTTGTATTTTGTTATATTTTGAATTATTATTTTTTTTGTTATTTGGATAAAATATAAATAAAGTGTGGATAAAAATTAATAAAAGTAAAAAATAATGACAGTTGATTTCACATTTGATTTATGAGAAATCATGATAGTTGATTTAACTGTGGGCCCACATCTTTTTTTTATTTGAATAATCTAGAATAATTTAGTTCTAATCGGTGGATAGATCCATATACCATTTTATACTAGTTAATATTGACATACAAATTTTCATTTATTTCAGTTATCCAGACACCCATAATGAAGTTATTCAGACTAATTATAATTTATTCCGAGCTTATTCTGGAACCAAACATGAGTATAAGATTTAAGAAAAAATTAATATGATCATTCTAAATTATTAAAATATCCTCAATAAAAAATAATATTACACGTGTTTTTCCTTTGATGGATTAAAAATAAATTATTGTATATTATTAAATTAATCATACACAGAAAAACGATTGAGGGTGAATCAGTGATACGAATTAAACGTCCAATTTCAGAGGATTATATCGAGATACAGAACAATAAAAGATTGATATGTATATTCATGATATTTTAAGAGTTGTATATATATGTTTAGGATGACGTTAAGTAATGATATATCTTACGGATATTTTCTTAAATTAATTATTCTTTAATTCAGTTTTTTTATATTAGCGCAGGTGATATTTGCATTTCCCCTTCATTCTGTCTACGTGGCGCTCACGGACGGTTTGATTTGAGAGACTCCATACAGATGGACGGTTGGAGATGAAGAACACGCTAAAGCTATGTATACCTGCATTGCCTTTTATCAGTTAAAGAGAGACACAGAACCCCCTGGAGGTTCCCTCTGTTGTTCCCTCCCAAAAAAAGAAAGCAAAAGATGGTCCTTTCACTGCGAAACCCTTCTCAATCTTCAAAGACTGTGAGTTTTACTTGGTTTTCACAATTGGGTTTTATTGGATTTGTACAGTGTTCGATATTGAACATCAAAATGGGTTCTATTTTTTTGTGTTTTCTTCTATATTTGGAAGCAAAAGAGGCGAGAAGAAGAGGCGCCATGGTTGTCAGTCAGTCTGAAGCCCGAGAACTTCCTTCCTGGGATTGTGATTGGGTTCCTATTGGGGTTGTTTATGGATTTGTCGAGACCCCAGAAGAGAAATCCGAAGTTTAAGTCTGTTTGTGCTCCCAATAAGCAGCAGATGTCGAACAGTGGTGATGAAGAGCTCAAGATGGTATTGTTTTGCAGAATAAAATTTGGGTTTTGTTTATGAGTAGTGGAAAAAGAACAGTTTTTTTTAAAGAAAAAATAAAATTGGGTCTTCTGGTGTTTTGGATGGGAAGTGTATGAAACAGCTAGGAATTCTAGTTTTGGAGAATGATTACTTATTGGAGTATCTCTTCATGTTGTCTTGGTGACTACTTTTTGGTGTGTTAAGTGTTTTATAGGGTAGCTTTAAATGTGATTAATTTAAATTTTCCTTTTCTTCATAGGATCTTTGCATGTTAGTAGTTAATAAGGTGTGCGCATGTGCTTCCACACTTCATTACCTCTTTGAAAAAACTGAAGTTCTTATATGTGGATGCTTGTGTTCGTGACAATATTTTTAAGGTTGGTGTTTTGAGGAGTTGTCTATGTTTTTTGGTTTTATCTCCCTTTCAAGAAGGGGTTATGGTAAGTCATCTTAGATTGTTTGACATTTGTGTTATTTGCCCTTAAACATGCCGGTAAAAGTGGGTGAGAAACCTTGGGTTGAATATATTGAGAGAGAGAAGGAAATATAACAACATATGGATGGGAATGGTGTGGAAGTATTCTCATAAAGCCAATGATATTGCTGTTCAGAATTAAGCTATGATGATATTGTTGCCTTTTGAAAGATTATCTTTGCCATTCTCTCTTTCATATTAACCAGTTTACATCAACGAATAAGAACTCACATATGAGAAAAAAGTTTTTTTCTATTATGTTTACGAACATGAATTTCCATTTTCAGGTTCTGGTTGTCAGACAGGATCTGAAGATGGGAGCAGGAAAAATCGCATCACAATGTGCCCGTAAGATAGATCACTTAATGGAAGTCATGTGAATAAACACCATTGTCATGTTTGTTATGTACATCTGTCTTGAACCTTCTTGGGAAAAAATTTTGGGCATCTCCAACTAATGAATATCCTTTTATCTAATATGATACTCATCTTCTGAAATTGCAGATGCAGCCACTGGCACGTATGCCGAATTGATGATAAGGTATGTTATTCTACTTTCTGCTTATATATGCTCACTTGTTAATTCCAATAAAAAAAATATGCTCACTTGTTAAGGAATTTATACTAACACTTTGTTTAAGTCAGTCCTGTGGAAGCTATTATAATTGGAGAAAGTATAAACTGGAAGTACATATAATTACTATGTTTTGCGTAGTCGATATTTTTTTCTATTACATGTAGACATGTTTCTAGGAGTTGGTTCTTTTGCAACTTTCAATATTTTTCAAGATTCAGTCCTGTTATTCACTAAAACAATATCCATTCATAGTGTTAGAAAAATTTGCAATGGCTGTCAACAGGGGCGGAGCCAGGAAGTAAAGTAGGGGGGGGGGGGGGGGGGCAGAAGCCCTAGAGAATGAATAAGATAAACAAATAAATAAAATAATTATAGATTTATGATAAGTTAAGATGAAATTAAAACAGTTGAATAATAATCGATTCCTTAAAGCAATGACAATCAATTCATATCAAAATTTAGTTTTTACTTATTTTTCTATATTTAGAGATCTAGAATAATTAATTGAATATCTAGGAAAAATTTTGATATCTCAATTACTCCCATCACAAAAAATTTAAAAAATGAAGCTTCAAAAATTAAAAATATGAATATGAAAAAAATAATTGATCACAAAAAAATATAAAGATATTATTTAAGCTTATATTTCATAAAGATATTTTCAAACATAACTTTCAAAAAATTTACTAGACTCAATATAATAATGATAAAAATTAAAATAAACTAAAAAAATCATTAAATTATTTAGTAATTTTTCAACACCTCAAAATTAGATACCCATATTCCCGTAAAAACAAAGCTTATCACATTTTTACTCCAAATCTCAATGAGCGCTAATACACTAAGTCAATTTTGTAGCCCTATTTTCATTTTCCATGTCTAATGCAATATATAATATTGATTAACGTAAAATATATTTAACTATGTCCGTATACACTTTGATAAAATTTATATAATTATTTCATATGAGCATGTACTTCATTTCCATAAAAGATTAATATACTTTATTATGTGAGTATACACTTTAAAAAAATCAAATGTATGTATGCTAATCAGGATTGCATATAACATTTTTCAATTTTAAACTCACTCATTTCAATTAGGATTGTTTTACATATACCCCTGAAAGATAACATTTTGTCAAAACAATCTTAGTGAATTACTATCTTAAGCAATATCCCCTTTTTGGATGGTATTTTTGGAAAATTAAAAAGAATGAAAAATGCCCCTCAAAAGGGCCTTGATGCAAAATTAAACCCTTTTGAGGGTATTGCTAGGAAAAGAACTTAAATAAGAGTACTTGGCAATATAAAGTTTTTTGAGGTTTTTATATGCCAAAAAACCATTTCAACCATTGATTCTCATTGATCACCTATGTATGTTTATGCATGGCTTGGGGGGGCCCGGGCCCCAACCCGCCCCCCTTTGGCTCCGCCACTGGCTGTCAACCAGACACCTTGCCTTGTTTTGGTCTTGATTATGGAATTATAGAACTGCTGCAAAGTTGGTAAAAGTCTGTAATCCATTGAAGATTTGATTTTTTATTGGAATTGTATTTCCATATATGCCATGCCATTACTCATTACTTGTTTTCTTTTCTCTGTTTGGAGTTTGGTAGCATCAAGTAGAATAATTGGTTTCCTGGATTGTCTTTGGCACTATTTATTAAAATATCATCTATTGGATAAAGAAGGCTTATAATTACATAGTATACAATTACAAATGTTCTTTCAGCCAGAGATCCCTTTTGCGACAATGGGAGCAATGCGGCCAAGCTAAAATAGTTGTGACATGCAAGAATCAACAGGAGATGTAAGCAGACTATCTTACCACCATGCATAATATATATCTTGGAATGATTTGAAATAGATGGTGCATGGAAAGTCAGTTACAGCTGGCTGTGTGAGAATGCAGATTCATTTGCCTATGGCTACTTATGACTCTGCTTTCTGATGCTGTAAAAATCACATGAGCCCTCAATAAAATAGCATCCCACTTTTTTATGCTTGCATTTTGTACATGAACTATGGGTTGGATTCCATTGCGTAGGACATATGTGTGACCAATCTATGTCGGCGTTATAAACAAAATTCATCATTCTGGTTCCTGACTTTGACGACTCTTTCGATCAGGAATAAATTGAAGGAAGCAGCAGAAAGCATTGGTCTCCCAACTTTCATTGTCGCTGATGCAGGGCGTACACAGGTTCATTTCATATATGTGATATATAAAGGCAGATAGCATTATCAAAGTTTTGTCATCAGTGTATTTCTTAATTATGTTGTATTGTTATGCGTGAGGTAAACTAGTCCTCTACTGACATTTACAGGTGTCAGCTGGTTCAAAGACAGTTCTTGCCATTGGACCAGGTATGTCCCTTGAGTTTTCCTTCACTGATTTCTTATTGTGATTGGTTGTGTACATTCAGTTCTATCAAGCCCAAACTTCCCCATGCATCTCGTGGCCATCATTAGAAATCCAAAGTATTCATCATCTTATGATATATATATATATCGCTCGCGATTAGGTGCGGCGAACGGCAGGTGCGGCCGCGACGTGGGCCGTCCGATCGAGGGTCCATCGCATCCGACGGTCGATGTGAATCGCACCTGACCGTCCGATGCGATGAACCCGTGATTGATGGCCCGTGATCGCTGCCGCACCCGCTGTTCGCCGCACCTAATCGGTTCCCATATATATATATATATATATATAATGTAAGCTGTATGCTATCAGAGGTGATCATGCTTGTATACCTTCTAATTCATCATACTTTTATATTTTCTGTATCCTCAAATCAGGGGAAAATGTTGCATTCAGCTTATGTGAATCGTGTTTTTTTTTAATTGTGTCATCATGGTCTGAATTATCAGCTGAAATTATGTATACATTTTTTGTATGTATTGCAGTATGTGGCAGTATATGAATGGGATGTAGTGACTAAATAAATAGTATGTTGTGAAGAAAGATGGACAGAAAAAGGAGCTAGGTATGATGTATCTGAGGAATCACAGAAGAAGCTTCAAAAGAATATACAAATATAGGATATACGCAATGAAAACTAGAAATAGCTCTGCATAAGAGGGGTAGTAGATTTGAATGAGAACATACTTGGAGAAACTTATTTTGAATAAGAGATGAAAAACTATCAGTACTTCAGTAGACATGACTGTGGCAGTTAGCAACAAAAGAATTGGATTTACATGCTGAAAATGGTAGAAAAAAAAAACTTTGGTGATGATATGGTGGCTGTTTTTTATCCATGGTTCAGTCATGCAATCTAATGTTGTTTTTCTAGTATAGTGTAATCCCATCACAGATAATCAGTCACCTTCTTTGTTCAGACAAATTTTTTTTAATGATTTAAAAATTATGGGTAGTGCTGGTGCATGTATCCTTTAATAACAAAATAGATTTCTGCTTAAAAATTTGAAAGCCATTTTTCATAGTTTTGAGTGGTCAATGTAACTAAATTTATTTCAACCACTTTTTTTTTTTGAAGATAATATAGGAGAATCCTTTTCTTTTTTTGTTGAGAATAAATAATATTGGAGAATCTTATTGCAAGAAACCCCCGAAATTAGGAGACAAGGGATCCCCTTACAACATAAAAAAGAAAAAACGAAAATTCAAGATTATATCAAAACCACCCAATTAAATACTTTCCTCTATCAACCATTTATTTACTGCCATAAAAAAACAGTAGGAAGCAACTTTTCCTAAGTTGCTCTTTAAACTTTTTTTACGGTGAAATACAAACATACCTTTTGACTTCAACTGTGGGGGCAAAGGAGAACCATGGAAATGCTTGTGGCTTATGCTTTGTTGGTTATAGGCATTCAGGTTTCATTTTAAATCTGATCTTCTAATAGCATCTTTGACTAGAGTCCAGTTTTAGACACTGCCAACTGCTTACTGTTCTGTCAGTTACTTGAAGCATATCATCAATAATCCATGGAAATTTTAATCGCAAATTCACATTACCATTTAATGCAGTTATTCTTCTATTCTTTTAGAGAGATTTCTTTTGCTGTGTTCTTCATTAGTATTTATTTTCTCAATGTCAACAGGGAGAAAAACGACTGTAGATTCAATTACTGGGAGGCTCAGACTTTTATAAGGATGGGGGATTACAAAGGAGTAAAGGTAATTATTCTGATCAGAGCTTCTTATTGTACCTATTATGATTCAATAGTTTTGTTGTTGGTGTCAACCATATATGATGTTTAAAGACATACATTATCCATAAAAAAGACATACATCATCCATAAAAAAGAATCCAATTGGAAGCAGAATGTCAAATACATGAACGCATGAGTTCTTAGGTAAAATTTAGTGATTTCTTATTTAAGGTTGGCTAAGAAAATTTCCTTACCATGAGTAATATGACTGAACTACCATGAGGTCAGTGACTGTTTTTTTATATTTATGCATTTAAGTTTCAGGATTATCCCCCAAAAAATAATATTAAACACTAAATAACGTGAGAAATGGCATTCCAGTAACATATTATTCTTAGCTAACTCATCTTTTGCCCGACATGGTTCTAATAAAGAACTTATAGGCTTTGTTGCTTGATGAACTAGACGGTCATGTGTTGGTTTCATTTATTTTAACAACAGGGTCTGATGAATCAAATTGTAGCTTATTGAAGTTGCATACATGTATGGTAAGAGAATATCCGCTAGTAAAGTTGACACCTGGACTAACCAAGTTTAATTTAATTTTGATAAGTAACTTGAAACTTGTATATATATGTGAACTGTTCTTTTCCTCATAGTCACTGTACCATCTGTACAAAAATATAGAAAATGCGCTGACCTTTCTCGACATGCAGGTACATTATTTAAAATGGAGCTGAAAGTGATTCCCTGATATTGGATTTATCAGGAAAATCTTCCAGATTGGTGGGAGGGCAAGGGAAATCCCAGGATTTGTTGAAAACTTCAACTCCTTCCTTCAACTCGTCAAGCCTGTCGATCAGCTCTCTTCTTTTGATCTCCTTTTCCGTCTCTTCTATCGATATCACCGCCCTCATTCCCTGTGAAGGATACTCTTGTAACTTGTAAGCCAATGCAAGAACTACAACGTAAAATTTTCAAAGTACCATTTTTCACTTTTATGATTGTTAATAAATTATGTGAGTTCGCATCAGATTTTCATTTCATATATCATGAAACATGCTTGATTGAATTGATGAAACATACCTTAGTAAAGATTCTTGAAGCCTCCTCTGGCTCTTTTTTCTGAACTATGTCGATGGCCGTTTCCTGCATCACATGTTATCACTACATCACAATCATATTGTTGCACTTTTTTCATACCAATTGTTGCAGAAGCAGAGGGCCTGAGGTTTGTGTATAGGCATGAATTTAGGAATATTTATGTATGCACGAGGCATTGGTGGAGTCGGTGTTAGGTGTGTCCCAAGAACACAGTTGCATGGAGAAGTGATAGAATCAGATTCTATCCTAGTATAGGCATGAGTAAAGTTTAAGTAGGTCCCTTGACAATGAACAATAACGACAGATGCTCTTGCTAAACATGCGAGGCTAACACAAACTACTAGGGTGCTTACACTGGCAAATGATTGAGTCATTGCATCCATTTTGACATCCCATTTAGGGTCTGAGAAGACTGAAGTAGGTCTGTGTTCCCATATTTGTAAATGGTTATACTTGTCCCGATGAAAGGTCAGAGATCATCTTACCAAAAAAAAATGTACTCTATTGTATGATAAATGCAAAATTGATGGGAAAATAGGAATGGAAACAGGTCTTACTCGAGCGCAGTTGAGTTCTGCTGGAAATAAGGTCTTTGGCTCCTTTTCGAACGAGCATCCTATTTGCTCCATCGTTAAGATACATGTGAGGGATGATGAAGGGGCGAACAAGCTCTCTGTGTAGGTGTATTTCTCATGTTTATATATGTGCTTTGGCTTTTTTCATTTGGTGGTTCAGAAATCATGGCTAGTCCTGCTTTGGATGCATGAATTGAATTTGCATCACAGGTATGAAAAAAAGGGGTGGTTCACTCATTCAAATCTTGTGAAGATTTTCACTTTTTTGGTGTGTTTGTTTTGATTGTTAAGTTGGTGGTCATATTTCACATGTGTGTTTTGAGATACATGGGATTTGAAAGTAACAAAAATGGATGTATTTCACATGAGTGCTCGTTTTAGGCCTTTGTATTATTTTTTTAGGTTGCTTTTGTTATCAGCCAATTGCATACCTGATTAGTTACCTTTGGCCATGTTTCATGTTATTCATCGTAATCTTTTCTGGAGTCACTTTTAAAAGATACGCACTTGTCTAACCAAAGTAAAAAAGTGAAGACCTTGTATGGATCCGCGTCCGGTTGGATTCTGTGATGGAAATGCCTGGTGCGGATCCAAACAATACAATGGCAAATGCGGTTTTTGGGCGTTCTCTGCATTTTGTTCAATAAAATTGTCAGGTTTAAAACTCTTTGAAAATAACGCTTTTGGAGTGTGTGATTGTTTTTTTTAAAAGTGAGGGTTTGAAACTTACTTTCAAAAGGGTATTTTTCATTTTTAAACACTACCTCAATCTGTAACGCTATTATGCACAGACTCTTAACCTGTAATAAACCATGTGAAATACAATATAAAAAATAATATGAAATAATTGTTCATACTTTCATATTCTTTTGTCATTACTTTGTTAATTATATTTACAATCTCTTTGTCATTCCAACATGTTTTGATTTTTCTATGATACATAATTTTCTATAAAAAAAATCGTAAATACTCAGATCCAATGAAATGTATAAAAACATATTGTGGCGTTACATGATGTATAATAAGTTAAGAAAAATACATGCTAGCATAACATGATGCATAAAAAAAATGTTAGGAGAATAAAATGTATAAATATTATGCTAATAAGTAAAATAATCCCAAACGGTTATACCGATGGATAAGTCTATACCGATCATTTGAATAAACAACTAAAACTAGGCGTTTCAGCGGATGTGCGGAGAAAAATGCGTTTCAGCGCATATGCGAAAAAAAGCATTTTGAGCGCATTTTGCGAATTATAAGAGCATATGCGGAACAAGCGTTTTGAGCACATATTTGCGAATTAAACGCATGTGCGGATTAAGCGATTCAGCGTATATGCAGAAAAAACATATTGAGCGCATATTTGTGGTTTAAACGCATATGCCGATTTAAGCGTATATGCGGAAAAATAGAATTAAGCGTATATGCGAATTTCAGCGTTTATGCGGAAAAAAGCGATTAGAGCGCATATTAAGCGCAAAAACGAATAAGCGTTTCGCCGCATACATGAACAAAAAAACCGTTGTAAGCGCATTTTGCGAATTTAGCGCTCATGCGAATAACCGAACGTGCGAATTGTACGAGAAAAACGCACATGCGATTAGATGCGGTTTAACATTTTTAGAATGTTTTATTGGGAAAATAATTTGAATATATTGAAATTGAAAAGGCTCCAAGACACTGATGACATGATGTTTTATACATGTGATGTATATTTATTTAATATAATATACTTGATGAAATTAAATTATATGGTTTTTTATGAAAAAGAGTGTATTCATTTTAATTATATTTTTTCCTATTCAATACCAAAACAAGCCTTGTTTGGAAGCTTGTTTGAAAAGTATAATTTTATAAAAAAAATAGTTTAATAAAATTTGATTATTAAGAAACTCAATTTTTTTTTGTTTAAGAAAACATATTTTTCATATTGAAAGTTTCAACAAACTTTTAATTATGTATTATTTTAAACAATTTAAAAATACATTTGTATTTTTTAATTTCTATAAAAGTAAAAATCCATTTAATTTTCAACGGACCATTTAGGGTGTTATTAGTTGCCGGATTGTGTAGATTTTATGATTGCAGGATTGCAATCGTGCAACCAAACAATTTTACTGTAACAGATGCACACATATTTAGACAAATAATGTTCAAAAACTGCGATTTTTAAAATATGGGGGAGGTGAGCTTCCTACCGAATCAGTTTTAAAATCCAGATTCCTGTAAAATTAGTTTTGCAACTTGGTTAGTCACGTGGATCATGAAAATGATAGCATCTGTACCAATTTGGATCACCAAATAGATTTTTTTTTTTGTTTGAATTTTCTAGATAGAAAAGGAATACATCCCAACCACGATCCAATGCCATGCAATGGAGCATGGCATCGCAGAAGAGGAGGCGAAACAGAACTGTAGACACTTGAAACGATAATTGAGCATGAATGGAAGAGGTTGAATGAAGAGCTTCTTAAGCCAGATCCAGGGATTCCGATGGCTCTCCACATGCTTCTTTTCAACCAGGTATGTGTGATGGAGCAGATTTACAGTGAAAGTGATGATGGATTTCAATATTCCAGAGGACATGTTTTCTTGATAGACTCTTTCTCTATCTTTTCTTGTTTTAGACATGTTCGCTTTGATTTTGAAATAAAATTAGGATACATGCCTACCATTTAGTTAAATTTTTTTTTCTAGAGGACAAAAAAAAAATGAAAAACATACATCCAGTTCCCATTGCAACCCCCATTACGGTTCATACCGTTCTTCCTTTTAAAAAAAACCATACACTCTTCTTTTGAAGAGTATGTTATATGAAATAATATATATAGTGAGATATAATAAATTTTATTTTTTTGAGTTGAAAAAAAAATCATGTGATACATTATTTCACATTCAAATCTTGTGAAGATATTCACTTTTTTGGTGTGTGTGTTTTGATGGTTAAGTTGGTCATATTTCACGTGTGTTTTGAGATACATAGGATTTGAAAGTAACAAAAATGGATGTATTTCACATGAGTGCTCTTTTTTCACTTTTGTATTCTATTTTTGGGTCACTTTTGTCATATGGTAATTGCATACCTGATTGATTACTTTCGGCCATCGTAATCTTTTGTGTTCTTTTTGGGGTTAATGTTAGGGCCAGACATTTCTGCAGTCACTTTCAAAATATTTACACTTGTAAAAGTAGAAAAATGAAGACCCTGTATGGATCCGTGTTTGGATGGATTTTGTGTTGAAAATGTTGGGTCCGGATCCAAACAGGACAATGACAAACGTAGTTTTTCGATGTTCTCTGCATTTTGTTCAATATAAAATTGTTAGGTTTGAAACCTTTTGAAAATAACGCTTTTGGAACGTAGGATTGTTTTTTCAAAAGTGAGGGTTCGAAACTTACTTCCAATCGGATTTTTTGTTTTTTTGCACATTCATTTTTAAACACTACCTTAATCTGAAACGCTATTGCGCACCGACTTTTAACATGTAATAAACCATGTGAAATACAATTTATAAAATAATATTTAAATTGTTCATACTTCATATTCTTTTGTCATTACTCTGTTAATTATTTTTGCAATCTCTTTTGTCATCCTATCATGTTTTGATTTTTTTAAAGTACATAATTTTAATAAAAAAAGAGAAATTAATTCAGGGTCATTGTGATCACTCATCTATTATTTTTAGGTCCTTATAAATTTTTAAGTTTGTTTAGGTTCCTCATACGTTAAAAAATTATCTTTAGGTCTCTCCAGTAGGATATTATTATAAAATATTGAAAATGCCCTCGTCCAATTATGTGCAACTTAACAATGTATTAGATAATGTTAACAGTGTACTGGAGATACTTAATAATGAACTAAAAAGTGTTTACAGTGTACTTAAATAGTTGAGCAGGAGTATTTTATGCGAATGTTAACAATGTACTGGGAATGTTAACAATGTATTGAGAGTATTAACAGTGTACTGAATATACTTAACAATGTATTGAAGAGTATTAATAGTGTACTGAGGTGGATATTTTTTCCTTTCAGTTAAATTTGTAATACTTTTGGGATTGAAACTTCAAAGGATAACTTTGGTAGGGATTTAGGTGGAAAAACAAACAAAAAAACAATTTGGATTTTTTTTTGTTGTGCCGTTAGAGTGTTTGTGCGCGATCTCTTGATAGGCTGCCTACATACTTCTAAGGGATTAAGCCACACGTAATTTCTGAAATGCCCTTGTAACCGCCCTGCCACTAAGTGTTTAGTGGGCTTTTTTCAGGGAAGCTCTAGTATTTATGCTCCACGTCGACCCTTAATTTCCCACGTTCTGCTGGTAGTGGGTCTTAAATGTCAACTTGGCGGTTATAGGCGTTAGTGGTCTTCTGACCGTTTCTCCATTATGCTCGAGGTCTCTTGGTGTACTCGCCCGTGTATTACGTTTCCGAGTATGTCTGCGAGGAGTAAGGTCGACCGACCAGACCTCATGTTTGGTCGTGCCTTAGACTACTCGAGGTGACATTTGCTCATGAGGTGTTCGACCATCCAACAAAACCCTTAGCCTAGTCGTGCTTGTACACCTTATGACGTCATCGTGAGGTCGCCCATCCAATATCGGGTCTTTGGGCCCCAAGTAAGATGACCCATGTCCGTCTTGTCTTAACACGTGTCTTAGCGCATATTTTTACCTCCACAAATGCCCCCTCTCATGTTCTTTTGAATTGTCGAGAGAGCAAGAGATATGAAAAATCATCTCGTGTCCCTCCAATTTCCGGAGTCAAAGATCTAGTCGCCTGTCTCCTCGAGATTCCCTGATCCGTTCAAGATTTGACAGCCAATTTGCTGAGTCAGCTTTAATGACACGTGGCCTCTCATGGTTTTTCTTTGAAAATCCAAATGTCAGAGCCCCTTTGATTTTCGTGAAACCCTTTACAAGGCATTGATTGAACCTCAATATCTGCAGCGAATAATTGCTATCGTCCTTTCGAAGCATCGCCTCAACAGTATTTAAAGGTCGAATGGAAATCGCTCTTCATCCCATCTCGTCCTTCATCTTCTTAAGTCTTCATTGCCTCTGATCATGGAGAAAATCGCCATTACCGCAGCCCTTCAAAGAGAGTTGGGCATCTCCTCAGACTTCGCAGTTGACGAGTTGTCTGAGGATGAGGTCTCCACCCTATTCCTTGATTATATTCTCCTCCATCCGAGTTATTTCATGGATGGGGGTCTTTCTCTTCCTTTGTCATGCTTGGTGGCAGAGTTTCTTGACTTCTTCAGCCTCCACCCCATCTTGGTCGTCCCTAATGTGTACCGTATCCTGATGTGTGTGATTGCGTTGGGGAAGAAGACAAGAGTTGAGTTGGGCCTGATCAAGATCCGGTGAATCTATCAGGTCAAGGGTTTAACCTCCGGGCGGTCTCCATCCTTCTATATCTCTCATCGGGCTCGGGCACTAGAACTGGTTCTTAGCATGTCTCGGAGTGGTATCCACGATTGGGAGAATCGCCGGATCTGAAATCGGGGTCCTTGGATTCCAGTGGGTTGGGATTCATCCCATCGCCACTTGTGTCTTCCCCGGAAGCCAATGGTGGATGCCCCCAGGCTAGAGGTCGAGGAGGTGAAGATGGATGACATCTCCTGGGTGATGGAGTATTCGAACCGATCATGATGGGAGCTGCTCGGATTGGAGGAACCGCGACGCGCTCCACCTGTCGCCACGTTTCCTGGCGATGTAGTTGAGCCAACCGGTGGTCACGGTTTGGTTTCTTCTCCATCCACTCCGCACAATGGGGCGAGGCGGCACTCTCAGAGGCTCCTCCGGTTGGGTTTTGGATCAAGTTCCACTGCCCAACTGGTCTCGCCCCCGCCTCCTGACTCACTAAATCCATCCCCCGCCATCCGATCGTCTTCCCCTTCCGCTTCTTCTTCTTCTTCTTCATCATCTTCTTCAGCTTTTGTTGCCACTAGGGGTATTGGTCTTTCCTCCAACGGCATGGAGGTTGACACCCCGCCAATGGTGCCCCTAGTGACCCTAGATGTTGGGGCAGATGCTGCTCCTATTCCTGAGGGCCGTCTGCAAGGTGTCCTTCTCCCTCCTGGTGGTCCCTCTAGGAATTTGCGAGCCTCTGCTCGTGCTATTGCCCTCTCTATTGATCATCAGTTGCAGTCCCTCCACGAAGCTTGTGAGGGTGATGAAGTATATCGCCTTCTGGACTTCATCAGCGGCTACCACCTGGGCTATTCTAACCACTCACGTGGTTTTCGACAGATGAGCAACGAGGAGCTGCCCACACTTCTTCACGCCGTACGGGAGAGGAGAGTCCGAGGGAATGACCGAGCCGAAGACAGAACAGAGGGTTGAACACATGTTGTACTTTTTTTGTGTAACTTTTATCCGATCAATGAATAAAAAATTACTTTTTCTGCTCAACCTTTCTCATGTTTTATCTACTTGTGTATTTCATATGTTATTTCTCCTCGTTGTACGTTTCTTGTTTGCAAATCGCACAGCTAGTCATATATATATATTCATGATTGTGTTTTTTAACCTTAGTGATTCTCATTTGAAGACAATAATAATTTTTTTTACTGTTTGGCTAGTCATGGATAAGGTAGTTGATAAAATGTAAATAAATTGTGAATAACGATTTATAAAAAGTATTAAAATGATTTAAACATATTAAGTCACTCCTTATTTTATAAAAAGTGATGACAGTTGATTAGACATATATAGACCTCTAAAAGGGACCTGAAATATAAATTAACTTGTCCCCCCCCCCCCCAAACAATAGAGAGTCATTTAATTTATAATTATATATACTATACCTAAAATTTACCCATAAATATGAAAAATAATTGTGAATATAATTTCTCCTAATTATTGGTATCAAATCAAATATCTTTTCATCATTTTAATTTTTCTTTTTTAACAAAGATGTGATTCTCCTTTTGATCTGCAGCTTCTAACATCAACAAGCCTAACCATTTATATAATTGCAATGTGTGAGTAGAGGTGCAAAGCAGGGTGGTGGCACATCCCCTCGCTGGTGAAGTGGAAGAGGTGCATTGGTCTTGGACGGATGACCCAGGTTTAATCCTGATCCAACCCCCTTTGGGGAGTATTTCTGTTGGGTTATAGGTCTTGTACCAAGTTATATTGTATCCACCCTTTGCCGGCCTTGCTAAAAAAAAAAAAAAAAACAAGCAGGGGTGATGATGACACAAGAATCAAATGGTACTCACAATATAGCATTTTCAAAAGAATAAATGGGCATGAAATACATGACAATTATTCTTGCATGAGAATAACTTGAATGGGCACTCGATGAAAGGATTCATATCATCAGCTTATTTTTATCATACTTGTATCTTGCTTGACTAATCATGTAAATGAACCCACAATTTCCAGATTCTGACATTTCCTCCCCCATTAGGATATCATAATTGTAATTTGTTCAATCAGGAGTACAAGAGAGTACTGTGAAGTTAAAATTTACAACATGGACTTGAACAACTTTCCCCATAAATAGAGCGCGAAACGTCCCGTCTCTCTGTAGCATTGCAGGCCCAATACATACATTCCCTAACAACAGCCTGAAACAGAGACTGATTTTTGTTACACCACAATTTATGTTTCACAGGACAGACAAGACACTGATGACATTCTACAAAGTCTCATGCAACCACCACCAACTGCTCTTCCTGTTGCTTCTTCACCATCGCCAAGTGTTTCTGTCCCTTAACATGATAATCAAAAACTGTTTGACTATTGCAAACCACATTGCATGCTTTGCAAACCTTAACAGCATCAGCGGCTGTCCCACTTTCTAGAAGCTTCTTCTTCTTAGTCTCCACATCCTCCTCGGCTGCCTTCTTCCTCTTCGATTTCACGACCACAGCCTTCTCTTCCGTTTTAGGTGGTTGTGGCCTTGTGGTCAAGGCCTGTTCTAGTTTCATCACATTTTTCTTGTGTTTGTTGCCGTTCCTGTGGCAATCGAGAACTTCTTTGGTGTTGCACTCAATCTTGCAGACCTCACAGAACACGGACTTTGGGAGTCTACTTGTGGCAACTAGAGTGGGGTTTGGATGAACAGCGGCTGTAGGCATATGCACTGGGCCATTAGGAAGACTTCCCATAACCTGTGAGTGATGTGTGAGATATTTATTCCAATTCAGAGTAAAAAAAACACAGGAAACATAATATGTAAAAATGTCCATTATGTGCAAATATCATGCACAATATGTGACAAAAAGCTTATGCAATATATGATTCCATTCACGATCTATTATATATTAATGTTGGCCAAAATATATACTTTAAAAGCAATGCACAGTTTTTCCAAACTGTTTTACTGTCTACATCTTCTTTATAATGAACCTAATAGTTTTCAAGTCTTGAGCATAGTATCATCTTCTACTTACATATTAATATTTGTATACCACTACATCTATTAGTTGGAAACATGAGGAAGTTCCATTAAGTAGAAACCTTTTTAAAACAGGCTGTTTTAAGATTCTGATTTTGATATAAGAAAGCACAGACAGTGAAATCACCTAAGCTTACCTTGGCAGCATGTTTTTGTCCTGCAAGGTGGGACATAAACACCGATTCACTATTGCAAACAACATTGCAAATTGAGCACAGCCTCACTGAATCAGGCTCTGCTCCCTCCTCAATCACTTTCTTTCTCTTTGTCTCGAGATCCTCGGTATTTGCTGGAGCTAATGCCTTCTTCCTACCCTGGGAATGAGTCAAATTTGAGAATTTCATACACCTCATGACTTATTAATGTACAAGTCTACATATAGTGTTGACTCAGAACATGCATATGAGACAAAGACTGAACTTTCATAATTTTTGGCAATTTTTAACCTTACATAAGAAAGATATTCAACTTTTCACCTAACAGCATGCAAAAGAAAACTGGAGTATTTTGCAGAATTTTGAAAGAAAAAAGGTAGTTGATGTTTACAGAATGCTTGTGTGTGTGTGTCTTTAAAAAGTGATCAGTTTCCCTAGGCCAAATTGTCTTTTTTTTTATTATGAAAGTCACTGATATCTTACAAAACTTGCCCAAAAGGACTAGGTTGGACACAGCTCACCTCCCACAGGAAAAATAAATAAATATATAGCAGTGAAATCAGCCCATACCTTTGCACACAAACCCACTCCTTAGCAACATGGTTCAATATTACGAACAAAAACAGTCTGCCACCCATCCATCAAAAATCTCTCGAATGATTTCTATCCAATTGCCAATCTCCGTAGATGACCTTTTATCTAGACCAATTAGTATTGTTCATTTTATCTCCCTATACACAGTTTTCCATTCTCGGAAATCAAAACTATCCGTCCTTGCATGTCAAAAAAGGATTAAAAAAATGGTCAGATCTTTACACAATTAAACATCCAATGCATAGTTAATGACAACATTTTGTTATACAGTACAAAAGCCCAAATATCACAATACAAAATTACAAGCCCACTCTCACTACTTAATCTCACTTTAGGTGCTCTAATTTATATTTATCCCCATCCCATAGGTAGGTTAACATGTTACTCCATATATTTTCCATGTAGCACACCTTTGTGTGGAATATTTTTCTTAAATCCCTGTGAGTGGCTCAATAAACAGTGTGCGGGTTGAGTTGAATTATTTTCTGTTTAACACTCCAGTCTACTTTCTTTTTGAACTACTTAAATCTTTCCCAAACCTTCTTGACAGACTCATACACATACCTCTTACACCAAGCAATGCTCAGTCTTCTCCACACCTATGTATTTCACAATCAGATGGTCAGTGCACTCCTCCATATTGCATTATCTACACAAAATATTTGACACTAGGAGGAAGATTAACCGTTATTAACCTAGTATCTAACCATCATGAATTTTTGCCCAGGTCGAATGTCTTGCAACTTTTGATGAGAAATAATGCACGAGTATGAAGTCCCTACAGGGTTCCAAGTTCCAACACACTACATCATAAGCTTTAAGCTCATAAGGCATCCTCTAGCACTTCTCAAACTGCTAGAAACCATTTCAAAAATTCCATTGACCCAGGCATACTCCTTTACCAAAAGTACATCTCACAAGCAATAGGACCAATTTAACAGGATTTTCAAATCATGCATATAAACCAGTCTAGGAGCACATGAGATTCCATATAAAAGTGTTGCAAATGTCCACATTTCAGATAAAACATTTAAGATGACAATTAAATAGCCAGTCACTTCAAAAAAAAAAAAAACTTACAATCATAATGCACAAAAATTGATCTAGAACAATTAATGATAAATTGATAATACCTTAAAAAATCATCAAAGTTGGATTTCTATGAGTGGATCGTGATAATGTGCATCTTTGAAGAGGTGATGAACTCCCAACCATCATATAAGATTTGTTTGCTCTAAATCTGAGCCAATCTTAATCAACTGATGAAAACTAGAAGAAACGCTTTCTATCTTCTAGTATTTAGAAGGTAGCACCCATAAATCCTAAGTCTCATGCTAGTGCAGCAGAAGAACGATAAAAGATCTAATCTATGTCAAAATCTTAGACAACATCTCTTAAAGTGAAGGAAACCTAAAATAACCCAATATTATTAATAGAAAAAAGTTGATTATGCCATTAGGCTACAAATCCTCTTATCCATACTCAATAAGGACTAATTGAGGAATCTCAATATTACATAATATAATAGTCACTTATTAGAAACTACATATCTATCAGAACTGATGGCAATCTGATATTTAAGGGAAAAAAAAATTCAGCCCTGCAAACTATTACCAAAATTGGCTGATTTGTTTATTTAATGACCTTAATGAGGGAATTTAGCCAATATAGGGCTTATTGAATGGCATAGATATTACTCTTGATCTCCTCCACAAAATATGGATTTTTTGAGATTTGACGATCACTGAGCTTTATTCTTCTCTTTTGCTTTTTATTTCCTGGACTTTTGGTGGTCCAATCGTTCCAGGAATGCATTGGCCCCCTCATCTGCATCAGTCTCCTCCACTTGAAGAGAACCTGACCTTGCGGTAGAATCAAGGTAGACAGGTTCTTCAGCATGATATTCGTACAGATATGTTACATTGAAAGTTTTGGAAATTCCCCCCTCTTCTGGCAAATCAATGACATAAGCATTATCATTTATTTTCTTCAAGATCTTGTATGGACCTTATTTCTTGGGTTTCAACTTGTTGTAGCATCTCACTGAAACCTCTCTTTCCGCAAGAAAACCATCACATAATCACCTTCCACGTATGTTTGTCAGAAGCCTAGTTGTACTTTGCGTTGGTTTGTTTGAGCTTTCGCTTCACCTCTTCCTATATTGCATGGGCTTGTGGCACCATATCCTCCGCCACGACACTATTGCCTGCATGATCCCATTGCTTGGGTTTGTCTCCACAAATACTGCATAGCATATTTCCCAACGTTCTGTTCGTTACCTCTATTTGGCCATCAGATTGTGGGTGTGCGGTGTTGTTGCAATTTAATGAGGTGCAGAACATCTTCCATATAGTCACCCAAAATTAACTAAGAAACTTCATATCACAATCAAAAGTGATGGATTTTGAAATGCCATGCAAGCGCACCACCTCGCGAAAGAACAATCACGCGATATGAGACGCGTCTCACGTTTTTCGACAATGAATGAAGTTTGCCATGTTGGAGAATCTATCCACCACCACGAACTCAGAATATACTCCTCGTTGGGTACGAGGAAGACCCAACACAAAATCCATAGAGATGTCCTCTCAAATACAATTAGTGGATAAAGGCATGCAAAAACCAATATTGTGGGACTGGCTTTTGGATGTTTGACATATATAGCACTTTCTCACGATGTTTCCCACATCTTTCTTTAGTTGGGGCCAAAAGTACCTCTTCTCCATCTTTCTTTAGTTTGACATGTAGCACTTTCTCACGATGTACCTCTTCTCCATGCTTGCGATGGTTTTGTCTCATCCCTAGTGACCTCTCAATCCTCCGTCGTGGAGATCACGAATCAACTTCTCTCGTAGAGAAGTTCGTGTAATGCATTCACAATTTCCTTGGAACAAGTATCCTTCAGTAATGTGAAAGTCACCAATAGGTTGTCGCTCCTCGCACTTGGTCCAGATGTCGCGGAAATCATCATCTTCAACATATAACTCCTTTAAGTTCTCAAAACACACGACCTCATGGCCTAATGCCATCAACAATGTGGCTTGGCGGCTCAAAGCATCAACAACACAATTAGTAGCACCGGATTTATGACGAATAACAAATGAAATTTTTGAATAAAATTAGACAACATAATATGCATGGTGTCCAAGTGTTTCTGAGTGTTGATAAACTTAAAGGCTTGATGATCGATAATACTCACATTGCTTCAAGGCGCATATGACAACATAAAACTCTTGATCATACGTGCTCCACTTCCGTCACGCATCGCTCAACTTCTCGCTGAAGAAAGCAACGAGCCTCTTTTCTTGCGATTAAACAGAACCAATGCCAACGCCGCTAGCACCCCACTCCATCTCAAAAAAATTCTCAAAATTGGGAAGCATGAGAACCGGTGTGGTACATGATCTACTTAATCAAGGCAAAACTGTTTTCCACATCCTCACCCCACATAAATTTTCCTTTCTTCATGCATTCTGTGATTGGGGCCGTGATGGTATTGAAATTTTGAACAAATCGATGGTAGAAAGTGATTAGACCATAGAAACTTCATACATCTCCAACGGTCTTAGGTGTTGGCCACACTCTAATGGCTCGGATTTTCTCATCTACATGAATCCCATCGGCACTGATTATGTACCCCAAAAATAGGAGGCAACTACTCATAAAGCTACATTTCTTGAGGTGAATAAATAATTTATTTTTCCTCAAGACAACTAACACTTGTCGCACATGATCTAGGTGTTCTTCTTCAGCTCGACTATATGTGAGTATATCACCAAAATATACGACAACGAATTTTCCAACAAAAGATCGTAATACCCGGTTCACCAAAAGGCATGACCAGCCACTCGTATAAGCCGTCCTTGCTCTTGAACGCCTTCCTCCATTCATCTCTTGGCCGGATTTGAATTTGACGATATCCGCTCAATTTTTGTAAAGACCTTTGAACCCTCTGGCATATCTAGCATATCATCTAGGCAAGGAATATGGAATCGATATATGTCAGTAATTCGATTGATGGCCTTGCGATCGACGCACATACACCAACTTCCATTCTTCTTTGGCACCAACAAGGCAGGAACAACACAAGGACTCATACTTTCGCATATGAATCCCTTTGCAACAACTCTAAGATTTCTTTTGTAGGATCTCACACTCCTTCGGACTCATCCAATAGTGTGATTGATTAGGCAAATTTGCCCCAAGAACGAGGTCTATGTGGTGTTGGATGTCTCTCATCAGCGGTAGTTTGTCGGGTAATTCTTCATACATCAGCTCCTTGAACTCCTCCAATAACACTTTCATGCTGGGGGGTTGTTGACTTTGGAGTTTCTTATTGACCTTGCACCACAAGGGCCTTGACACCTAAGCAATATACTGCCTTGGCATCTTTAATGTCACTCACAGACTTATTTCAGATTGTGGCGATGGTCAGCAAAGACCGGCTCTCAGTCTCCAGTGCCTTGCGGATCCCAAAGGGGCCATTGCGATCTCGTGTGTCTCCCAGACAAATACATAAGTGTTGTCACGGCCTCAAAAGGTTATCTCAACGTCGAACTGTCAGGGTCTGCCCAACAATACATGGCTAGCATCCATGTCCACCACATCACAAAGCACCTCATCTTTATAGAATTTACCGATAGAGATAAGTACCTTGCAAACCTCAATCACCTTCACATATGGCCCCTTCTTGATCTAGCCTATAGAGTAAGGTGTGTGATGTGCCTCCGTTGGTAGCTTCAAGTGGTCCACTAGTTTTCTTGACAAAAAATTTTCGCAGCTCCCACCATCTATCATTAAATCGCATACTTTCTTATTTTGATCGTGTAGCAGAATCGGAATATGTTGTGGCGTTGACCGGAGAACTCTTCCTTTGACAAGTATGACATCGTTGTACGACAAAGTTGACCCTCCCCTTCTTCTATGAACTCAGCGCCATCATATACATCATCACTGTCAATTATGTCATTCCTCATGACACCATCGTCCTCCTCCACGAGGTTCACCAACCTTCGTTCAGGACATCCACGGGATCAATGTCCTGGCCTTCTGCATCAAAAACAAGTGTCGAGTGTAGGCCTCACACGTATGGATTTTGATTCCTCGGTGCATTACGGTTCATTGGAACCATGTTTGATTACTTCCACCTTGTTCACTGTTTGTGCTCCTTGGTGGTACCCCTTTGGGTTGGAGAGGAAACGCCCTTCCCTTTATCAGGAAAAGATGTATTTGGGGCACTCCTACATAAGGTTGAGGAACTTTCCATCCGTTGATTCATCAATTCCACCTTTAACACCATATTATGGGCCTCGTCCACGCTCCACACCACCTGTAGATCAATCCGATCTCGAATAGATAGCATCAACCCATTAAGGTATCGGGCCAGCCGTTGTGAAACAGTCTCTTCAATATTATTCTGATCCGAAAGTCTAAAAAATTCAATAATATAATCGAAAACAGATTGGTTACCTTGACAACAATTTTGATACAGTTGGAATAGGTACTGCTCGTAATCCGATGGAAAGAACTGAGAATCTTTCCTTGCCGTTGTCTGGTCCTTTGAAGGTTGTCCCACCAAATGGCAAAGTTGTTCTTCAAACAGAAGGCCACCAGCTTGGCCATCTTCTCCTCGGGCACCTCCATCATCTCGAAGAAGCACTTGACCTCAGAGATCCAATCGAGAAAATCCTTGATGTGTAGCTTATCATTGAAGAAAGATATCGACCTTCAATCGATAATCACTGCTCTCTTCTTGCCGCTGCCTCGACTGATAGTCGTTTATTCTATTAACTTCGTCATTCAGATCATCCTCGTTATCAGGTTGAATATGAAGAGGTCGTAGAACAACGTTGTAAACAACAGGTTGGCCTTGGGCAAATCCTTTAACTCACACCCATCCCTTCCAAGTTGTCTGATGTCGGTGTGGAGATTTACACCAGCCAACATCTTGCAAATCTCCTGTAGTTGTCATTGAATCTCAAGAAATTCTTATTGATTCTGTTTGTGTTCATCTTGCAACTTCTGACATAGCTCCTGCACCCTAAGATCACTGTCAATAAGGTGGTTGTTCTCTACGTCGTCATGTGTCATTGAGCCAGGCAAATCCTCGCTCTATTACCACCTAACACAAAAAGATTTGATCTAGGTTAAGATCTTAGACAATCTCTCTCCAAGAGAAGGAACACTAAAATAGCCCAATATTATTGATAGATGAAAGTTGATTATGACTAGGCTACAAGTCCTCTTATACAAACTCAATAAGGACTAATTAGGAATCTCAATAGTACATAATATCATATCCACTTATTAGAAAATCCTACAAATCTATCAAAATTGATGGCAATATGATATTTAAGGAAAGAAAATCAGCCCTGTATTGGAGTCATGGAATAGGCCTGTTGTCGGGCCTATTCCTAGAGGCCCGAGGGTTGGGGGGCAACGCCCCCCATGGGTATTTTGGTCATTTTCCTATTCTAGGGCTTGTACATCTTGTAACCATAAAAGGGACCTTTCGGTCACCATTACACAAGACAATATTATTATTCCATCTATTTTTTCTTGGTATCAGAGCCGCAAAGAAACCCTAGGGTTTCACAAATTTTTTTTTCTTTCATCACGGGTCGTGGTGATCGTTTCCTCTCTCGGATCGAGAATTGAGTTTTTCTTCTTGCAATGAATCCAACGCCGAAGGACCTCACACCACTATCAGGTGGGGAGATCAAGGACGACGCCTCGTTAGGGCAGATCCAGAACACCTCGGTTGGTATCACCGCTATTCCGTTAGGGCATAACTCTCATGCTCAACGGATTACCAACGTGCTTCTTGATGGACGAAATTATCCATCATGGTCGCGTTCCGTTCGATTGTATTTGGGTAGTCGAGGCATGTCAGGCCTTCTTCTTGGCACCATTAAAAAGTCGGCTGAAACTGATGCAACCTTCAATCAGTGGGAGATCAACAACTGCACGGTTCTCGGGTGGCTTTACAACTCCATGGAGACCCGGATCTATAATATGTTCATGTATCATGATACGGTCGACTCTCTATGGGTTGCGTTGAAGAAGACCTATGGTCATGCCAGGAATGACTCACGGATCTATGAGTTGTACAAGGATATTGCTCAGGCCACCCAAGGTACCCAATCTGTTACAGATTATTTTGGTTTTCTTCAGGCTCGTTGGGAGGAACTTGCCCATTATGAGCCTCTCTCAGAGTTGTCTAAGGAGGCTGCCACGATTGTGGTTGGCCGACTACAACGCCAACAGACGTATGCGTTCCTTATGGGCCTTCGACCGGAGTTCGAATCTCTTCGTGTTCAGATCTTGAATACCACACCACTTCCTTCTCTATTTGAAGCATTTGCTATTATTGAGGGTGATGAGCATCGCCGTCAGATCTCTGCCTCAGCACCCACTAGAACCCTCGGCGATCAGATGGCATTGGCGGCCACCTCTGGATATGACTCTCGCGGCCACGGGGATAGTAGTCGCGGTCGTGGACGTGGACGCGGCAATATTGTGACTTGTGGCCACTGTGAAAAAACAGGGCATGAAAAAGTCAGATGCTTTCTTCTGTACCCACAATTGATGCGACCTCGCAATGTTGGAGCTCCTTCATCTGCCCCCGTGCTGCTGTTGCTGATGCTTCGGTTCCGGGTGATGCCCCCACTGCTCCATCTGGGTCCTTTGATATGCGTACTATTCAGAACCATATTGATGCCATGGTTCGGGAGAGCCTTGCCTCTCATGCTGGTCTCTCTCATGCTGGTCCAACATCCTCTGCTGCTACCTCAGGTATCCCCTCCGCCTACCATGTTAACCAATCAGGGTCTCCTACTTGGGTCATTGATTCAGGCGCTACTGAACATATGTCTGGTGAGTCTCGATTGTTTGCCCCTTGACATCACCTTCTATGCACAGAGAGGTACGTCTTGCTGATGGCTCGCTTACCCCTGTCATCAGTAAGGGTACCGTTCCTTTATCTTCCTCATTATCATTGCACTCTGTGTTACATGTTCCCAACCTTGCTCTTAACCTTCTTTCTGTTAGCCAATTAACAAAGGTTTTGAACTGTTCAGTGACTTTTTACCCTGATCATTGTGTTTTTCAGGACCTGAGTACACGGAGGATTTTTGGCAAGGGGTATGAGAGAGATGGCCTTTACGTCTTCGGAGAACCACCCACCACGGCCCATGCTTCCATTTTGCCCACTGATCATTCGCATAGTTTTTCTCTACAATCTTTAGATTTATGGCATGCTCGTTTAGGACATGCCAATTTTCAGCATCTATGTTCTTTATTTCCTATTTTCGTTCTTCATGTAAGACTCATAAGTTTCAATGTGCTGTGTGTGAGCTTTCTAAACATACACGTACTACTTATATTTCTCGTATGAATAAAGCTTCTGGATTGTTTGATTTGATTCATTCTGATGTGTGGGGTCCCTCTCCTGTTACTGCTTTTGGTGGTCATAGATATTACTTGACATTCATTGATGATTTTTCTAGATATACTTGGGTTTATCTTCTTAAATCTCAGTCTGAGATATCCTCTCAGTGTGTTAATTTTTTGCGCATGATTAAAACACAGTTTAACATTACTGTAAAGAGTATTAGGTCTGATAATGGGGGGGAGTATGTCTCAGATTCTTTTCGGTCTCATCTAAATGAGTTGGGGATTCTTCAACAGTTGACTTGTCCATATACACCTGAGCAGAATGGGGTGGCGGAACGAAAAAATCGTCATCTCATGAATGTGGTTCGTTGTCTCCTTCGAGGAATGAATGGTCCAAAGTCCTATTGGAGTATGACAGTCCTCACTGCTGCCTTTTTGATTAATCGGACTCCCAGTCGTACTTTAGGAGGTCAAGTTCCTTTCCATGTTTTATATCCTGATCGTACTCTTTTCCCTATCACTCATCGAGTCTTCGGGTGTACTTGTTTTGTTCAGGATGGGGGGCCCTCACGCACCAAGCTTGATGATAAATCTATACGTTGTGTTTTCCTTGGTTATTCTATCATGTCCAAAGGATATAGATGCTATGATCCTATTTCTCGGAGATTGTTTCATTCCCTTGATGTCACATTTTTTGAAGATGTGCCATATTTTTCTGACACGGTTCTGCAACATTCGTCTTCACCGGTTCGACCGACTTCATTTTTTCCATCATTGCCTTTGCCACAGCCACAGTCACAGTCGCTGCAGCCACCGTCGTCACCTCCTCCGTCGTCACCACCACAGCCATCTCCACCACAGTCTCCTCTAATTGTATACACTCGTAGACCTCGGCCACCTCTCTCCTGCTCACTTGTCAACATCCTCCTCGGACTCAGGTATACCTTCTTCCTTGATCACTCCACATTCTGTTCCTGATTTGCCTCCATCTGACTCTGATGTGCCTATTGCTCTTCGCAAAGGTCGTCGGAGTTGTGTCACTGCTCATCCTCTTGCCCAGTTTGTTTCTTATCAGGGACTTTCCGATTCCTATAGAGCTTACCTGGCTGCTACATCGTCTATTCGTATTCCTCGTACTGTTACCGATGCATTATAGGATTCTCTATGGACCGCCGCTATGACTGCTGAGATGGATGCCCTGCAGAAAAATCATACGTGGGAGTTGGTTGATCTTCCACCAAGGGAGAGGACCGTTGGTTGTCGATGGGTCTTCACAGTAAAATACAAGGCTGATGGGGCTGTTGAGCGATATAAGGCACGCCTTGTTGCAAAAGGCTTTACTCAGACTCCAGGGAAGGATTTTCATGCTACATTTGCTCCTGTTGCCAAGCTGACTACTGTTCGACTTCTTGTCTCTCTTGCTGCTTGCCACAACTGGCCTCTTCATCAGATGGATGTGAAGAATGTTTTTCTTCACGGCGACTTGACAGAGAATTTATATGGATCCGCCGCCTGGTTTTCGTCTTCAGGGGGAGTATTCCGGAAAGGTGTGCCTTCTTCTCAAATCTCTATATGGACTGAAGCAGTCACCGAGAGCATGGTTTCAGAGATTCAGCGTAATCATTCTCTCTCTTGGATTTACTCGTTGTCATGCTGATCATACTTGCTTCATTCGTCGGAGTAATGGACGGTGCACCATTGTTCTAGTTTACGTGGATGATATTATTATCACAGGAGATGATGCTGATTATATTGTCAGAGTGAAGGAGCTTGGACAGGCATTTGATGTGAAGGATCTAGGTCCTCTTCGGTATTTTTTGGGGATTGAGATTGCTCGCTCACGCCATGGTATTTCGCTCTCCCAGCGAAAATACACTCTTGATCTACTTGAGGACACCGGTATGCTTGGATGTCGCCCTGCCACTTCTCCCATGGACCAGAACCATCGCCTTCATGTTGAATCAGGCGACCTTCTGCCAGATCCTTCTTTGTATCAGCGTCTAGTGGGTCGTTTGATCTACTTGACAAACACTAGACCTGATTTGACTTTCGCTGTCAGCGTAGTGAGTCAATTCATGCATGCCCCACGGACTTCTCACCTAGATGCTGTTTACAGGATTCTTCGATACTTGAAGTCATGCCCAGGTCTTGGCTTATTCTATGCTACTAGTGCTCAGCCTACCTCTTGCTACATTGATGCAGATTATGCTGGTTCGCTCACTGATCAACGATCCACTTCTGGTGTCTGTACTTTCCATGAGGGCAACCTTATTTCCTGGAAAAGTAAGAAACAGAGTGTTGTCTCTCGTTCTTCTGCTGAGGCAGAATATCGTGCCATGGCCCAAGGCACATGTGAGATCATTTGGTTGCGCTCTCTTCTGACAGAGTTGGGATTCCCTGTAGCTGGTTCATCTACTTTGTTTTGTGATAACCGATCTGCCATTATGCTTGCCTCAGACTCAGTTCTTCATGAGCGGACCAAACACATTGAGGTTGATATTCACTTTCTTCGAGAGAAAGTACAGTCGGGCGCCATTGACACAGTTTTTGTCTCTTCCAATGAGCAGCTTGCCGATATGTTCACCAAGTCTGTCGGTCCCTCTATTCTTCATTCTAGTTTGACCAAGTTGGGCTTGATTGATATCTTCGCTCCAACTTGAGGGGGAGTATTGGAGTCATGGGAATAGGCCTGTTGTCGGGCCTATTCCCGGAGGCCCAGGGGTTGGGGGGCAATGCCTCCCATGGGCCGCAGGCCCCCCCCGGGCCGGATTGGGCGTACGGGGGTTCGGAGGCAGCGCCCCGGACTCGAATTTTTGTAATGGGTATTTTGGTCATTTTTCTATTCTAGGGCTTATACATCTTGTAACTATAAAAGGGACCTTTCGATCACCATTACACAAGACAATATTATTATTCCATCTATTAACTATTACCAAAATTGGCAGATTTGTTTGTTTAATGGCTTTAATGAGAGAATTTGGCCAATATTGGGCTTATTTAGTAGCATAGATATTACTCTTGATCTCCTCCACAAAATATGGATTTTGTGAGATTTGGAGATCACTGAGCTTTATTCCTGCCTGCTGCCTTTTATTTCCTGGACTGTTTTTGCATCACATGCCCCTATTATTCTCATAGCTATTGGAGAAAGCAAGTAGATAAGAGTTATGGGGAAAAAAGGTCGGGGGAAGGAACATTGAACACAAGATAATCATATGTAATGATGAACATGTCAAATGAGTTAAACTTTCTAACAATCTTCTCTCAAGTGAATTATGAACCGATAGAAATTAACATCAATGGCATTATGAGAAAATCTATTGCCCATCCTGATAATGGGTGGCAAAATTATCCAATTTATTTGTTTATATAAACATGGCTTTCAAATATACAGTCAGTCTTGCTCAGTTTTTGGAGGGTAGTAAAGAAGCAGCATAAATTTAGACTGCAAGTTGCACAACAACTTAGCAATAATAGTTCCGTGGGTGCACAAGTTACAAGGCTTGCAGCAACATTCAGTACACAAAATAAAAACCACTCAGATGATTGACGAGTATATAAGATCAAATGTAAGGAATCTAAGTACAAATAAAAAAATAACAATTGAAGTATCAGCAGCATAGAAAGTCATTTTGTTAAACCCATGCATTCAAGCAGGGTAGGAAGAGAATGGGAAGGATTACTCCGCGTTTTGTGGGAATTTGGCTTTCCGGACAGGTGATCAGATGGATACGGACCTGTGAATTCAGAAGATGGATGACTAGAATACTGCGGATGCAGGTAGCGAATTCATCCTGGAAGTATCTGGGTATTCAAATTAAGGACTTGACAGCAAGACGACAGGGTGCAGAAGCCATAAAAGTCGTCGTTCAGAGTAAGTTGGCGCAGTGGAAAGCTCAACTGCTTACCATGACAGGAAGAATACAACTCCTAAGAGCTGTCATAACAGCCATTCCACAACATTTGATGATGGTGTCTGCAATGCCAGTTTCAATACTGAATAGTTTGGAAAAAATGCGAACTTTTGGGGACACAAAGAACATCAGAAAGATATACTTCTTGTCTGCTGGGAGGTAGTTACTACAGCAAAATCAGAAGGTAGACTGGGCATACGCTTTCAATCCATGTTGCATCCAGTCACCCTGGCGTGATAGCCTTCAGATTCTTACTGTCCCATCACTACATTGAGCCTTTCCTTGCGCTGACATATCATTGGCAGGGGAATCCATGGGAGGTTACAACCACAACAACACCATCGCCTACAGGTAGGCGTTATGCAAGGGCCTGAAGCTGATTAGAAAGCAGGTTCCATTAATTCCAGGGGAGCTTTGTGCAGTTGATCTGATCCGAGACCCATGGTTATCTCCGATCCCATTCTCAACAATCCCAAGTTTCCCGAATATGGATTATGTGGTGCTAGACTATCGCCTTTCACAGGTTATCACAGGCGGGATTTGGAATATCCAACTAATGGGTAATATTCTTCCAGATTTCTGGGTGCCAATCATTACCAACATGAGGCCTCCACAGAAAAGCCAAATTCTGCAGCAACCTGGAGTTGGGAGGAGTCTACATCGCCAAAGCCTAGTCGGAGAGAAATCTATTCACCCATAGTCCCAAAACTACTTCATCTTCTTAGGGCTGTTGGAAGGTAATTTGGAAACTACCAACATTACCAAAAATTAAAGTTTTTGTATGGAAATTTTACTGGAATAGACTACCCACTAGAGTATATCTAGACCATATTGGACTTAGCATGGAGACATCTTGCCCGCTTTGTGAATTGGATCCGGAAACAACTAGACACCTATTTGCAGAATGCGATTACAGTGCAGAATGCTGGAGTTACATCACGCGCGCGGCGATTACAGTGCAGAAAACTGGCCTAAAAATTTATCTCCCCATGGACTGGAACTACCATTCTGAAGCAATAGTATCCCAGATACTGTTGGCAACATGCTTTGGAAAATTTAAAAGTTGCGCAATTCATTGGTATTCAAAGGAATTCAGCCCTCTTCTAGGACAGTGGCTGAAAAGGCTCTTAGCTTGTCTACTAAAAGCCTTAGACTGATAGCACGGAGGGAGCTGATTGAGGACATTGGAAAGATGTCCTATGATGGCTATGCACGGAGGACTGATGGAACAGGAGAACACAGTGCTGCATCAACAATCCATATTGATCACGGATGGAAGTGTGGATTTACAAAACCGAAATGCCAAGGCAGGATTTATATCCTCCACTGATAGGCCTTTCAGGATTATTATTGGTGGATATGTACATTGGGCGTGGGCTTCACCTCTTCGAGCGGAATCAGAGGCCACCAAATAAAGGATTCTTTTTGCCAGACAACGAAGATGAAAAATTTAATTATATGTACAGATGTGGAGAACACAATCCAAGCATTACAGGACCTGGGGCCTGGACCGCCACAGTTACAACTTACAATCTTTGGTACAATGTGTACATGTAGGAGTAGAATGGGGAGAAACTATCCAGGTTTACAAAGTTCCATGAAATTTTGTACAGGCAGCGAAGGCCCTCGCTAAACTGGTCCGTAGAACACAAGCATCGGGTCAGACTAAGGGTCTACTGCATGATGGCATACGTAGTACCATAGCTCCATATGTCCAGAGTGTAAAACAATGTATAGAACATGTAGATGAGCTACAGCTCTGTCTCATGTAATTCTGTTTTTGTAGACATTACGTTTTGATAGAAATACAACACCTGATAAAGGCCTTTACACCAAAATAAATAAAAAAATTAAAAAAAAAGAAGGGTAGAAAGAGGCACTTAGAAACTCAAACACCCATCTATAACACATATGCCCATCATATTGGGAAGTTTAATGGCATTTTCACATTTCTCCACAAATGATACCATACAAGCTAGTACAATAGACAAGTGCTATTTCTGATAGTCAAAAACAACTTCCATTGAGTACGGATGGTGATATGGGTTTTTTCACAAGGCTGCAAATAGAATTCAGTTAATGAGGTCAATAATGGCTTGTGAGTCCTCTATGTTTCATTGTATAACTAAGAAATTCAAGTATCCTATTATAAAAGGCAAATATTTTAATATATTTCTTAAAAATTTGTTGATCAAGCAGCATTGACTTCGACAATATTGGTTGGTCATAATGTTTAATGAAGGAAACCAATGTCCACGTATAAGAAAAATTTTATAATGTTTGCTGTTGAGTTCTCGAACAGATTTTCATTTGCAGGATATGAAATACCACCTTCACAAGGACACAAGAGTACAATAATAATTCATTGTTACATAGCCTTACTAATGGTAAGCATGCAACAAATTGCCGCCTTAACTAGTCGAGCAGGCAATCAACACCGTTATCAAAGGTGAACTTCGGCATCATTATGTTTTTTTTTAGATTTATGAAATTTTTTGTTGGGATTTGGGAAGGATGTGTCCCTCTCAAGGCCAATACATTTTTCCCTAATCAAAGAAAAAGGATATTTTTAATTACTCAATGAAATCAACGAAGGGTATTCCCCTTACATTTATCGGAAAAAAAAAATAGAAAAAAAGAAGCAAAGCATACTACCAAAAGTCTCGACCCTTTTAACTTCCCTCTAGAATGATTCACCCACAATTACAGAAGGAGCCACCCCTTCCCCATTTTCTCTAGCACTATATCTAACATTAAAGGAAAAAGATACACTCAGTCACATTTACTAACAAAAACTCATACCTCATATGTTTTTTTTTTTTTTTAAATAGTAAACATCATCTAATGAGGTATATGTTTTGATAAAAAGTGTATATCGCTCCATTTCAAATTGAATGAACTCATTTTTTAGCAAGTATAAGAAAAAAGTCAATGAGGTATATCCATCATTTAACAAGGTATATATATCATCTAACGAGGTATATGCTTAATTAAATATGTAACGAGGTATATAGGGCCTGTGTTTTGGACTGAGAATAAAACTGAGTGTAGCAGCACTCAACATTAAAATATGATTGTTCCCAGCCTCACAAAAGATTTCTTATGCTAAGCCCTATTTTGAAACGAGTTTGGATAGCCTTTGGGTTTGCAGGAAGCTAAGTTTCCCAAACGTGTTTCCAAACAAAAAACACAAAAGTCACAGCTTAATTAAAAACTGTCAACACATTTTTACAAAAAAAATACCCAAAAGTTAGTTTTTTCATAGTACATGGAGAGACAACATCGTGCTAGCTTTTGAGAAAAAAGCTAACTCTCGAACCCGATTCCAAACAGGGCCTAAACCAAAAATTCTCCCAATGCGGTCTTCTCCTTTGAAAAAAAACATTTCATTTTTGTGTGAGCCATAAAAACAATACAACTAAATTGGGACACTTGATCGGCTCGTACCACAGCCCACAAGCTTGGCACTTGGTTTTGCTTTTAAATTGCCATCTGAAACCTCACAAAACCCACATTTCACAACAGATTTGTTTTTTAATAGTCATTTTCCAATATCTCCTTGAATCAACATTTCCCATCCCAAAAAATTCACATAAGTCCCAACTTTTTTTAAAACAAAAATCCATAAATTCAGAAAAAACAGAGGGAGGGGTCACTCACCACATTGTATCCGACCGGATCGTGCCCGTACCCATACGTAACAGCCACCGAGCACCCATCGTAACCCCCGTGCGGCATGTACGGGTTCGGCTGCGGCGGCACGTAGAGCTCCACCCCCGGCGGCGGCGCGTCCTCGTATCGCTGCTGCTGCTGCGTCAGGGGGTTCGGCGGTAGGGGCGTCGGGACGACGGTCGGGTTAGGGTTCGGGGGAGGATAGTAGTAGTGCTGACCGGGGTAATAGGGCGGCGGAGGGGGCCGGTAGTAGGGGTGGGCGTAGGCATCGGCGGAGTAGGGAAGCGGCGGCGGAGGCTGCGCCGCCGGATGGGGCGGAGGAGGGGTGGTTGTGTTTGCTGTGGTCCACCTCGTGTAGTCCATTATGTGTGTGTGTGTGAGAGAGAGAGAGAGAGAGAGAGAGAGAATTGGATGCGAGGGTTTCTATATTTTCGGGAGCAGCTGTTAAGTCCGTATTAACAAGGTGCACTTAAAAAGCTTCAGTGGTATATTTTTATTTGAGAATACACCTTAGGGCAAGGCAAGTGAGTAAAATGTGGTGATTTTTATCTTCCTGGATAGGGCTCTATTAGGCTCAGTCAGTTTTACTTGACAGTTTTTTAAACCTCGTTATAAATCTAATGAATCACCTTGTTAGTTTTAATTGATAAAATAACTGAGTCTAACATTTTTCTTTGTATAATATTATATATAATTTTTTTCAGTCTCAATTTCAGTCTACACATTTTTTTATTTAATGAAAAATAGTATACAATATTCCTGGACTTGTGGAGAGAGCTCGATTTCTAGACCGATGTGTTATAATGTCCTGAGAAGGGTCACAGATTAAGGAGCATGGAGCTATAATGGAAGCTCTGCAAGAAAGGTGGAAGGGTATGGATTTTTCGAGGTCCTGGTCATTGGGAGGTGGGAAGGTGATTTCGAGGCTCCAATCCTTGGAGGCAAGATATTATATGTTGAGCCAGGCATTTCTTCATTTGTGGGAAGGGCGTTTGGTGTTCCAGAAGTGCTCTTTTTCTCTAGAGGCTGAAGTTCCAAAGGGGAAGGAGGTGGAACTATACCTCCGGGGGCTCCCACTACTATGGCGGACAATGGAAGTCATTCGCAAGGTTGTGGGGAGATGGGGATGGCTGCAGTCCTTCGAGGAAGTGGTGTCTGAGTAGGAGAGCTTCCCTCTCGTCCGTGTCTCTCTGTGGACAAGTATCAGCCAACCCATCCCTCCATCCTTGGAGGTTAGTCTGGAAGGGTGGCTGGTGCGGGTGGAAGTGCTGAGAGGGGGGCAAACTAGTCGGAGCTCTTTCGCGGAGGTGGTCAATAATGGACCAGTGAAATATGTGGCAGACAAAGGAAAAGCGGTGATGATCTTGCCATCACCGATGATGAACAAGGGGGATGGGTTCATCCCCAGGGACTCGGCGCGCCGGAGCTTGGAAAGCTAAGCCGAGAACGATTGGTCAAACAGCTTACGTGACGTGGTGGCTAAAGATGTCAGAGAATCAGATACTCATGGTGCTCCTAGAGAGGTAGGTGACTTCCTGCCATCACATCGACCCTCCGAGGTACGACAGGAGCCAGCGAGGTTGGACCTGGTTAAGCGGGATCTGCAGCATATCAGAGGAGCGATTGACCCGCCGAGGGCTCTGTCAAAAGAAAATCACTGCCCAAGAGAGAAGACGTGTTTGTCATAACAAAGGAGTCATGTTCGCTATTTGTAAACGTGGTAGGAGGACAGGCTGAGCTCCTTAATCTTATGGGCCATAGTGTTGGGCCAGGTTTTGGGTCAAGGGCCCATCTATCTGGGTCGATTTTAATTGAACCAGTATTCATGGGTCTCTGGGCCCAGGATCTTGGGTCAATTTTTATGATGAGGAAGGGAGGCTTCAGTGGCAATGGAATTCGGATACACACGTGGGAGATTCGGAGGGGAGACGTGCTATCCTGGGCAGCCCAGCGGGTTCCATAGCAAGATATTTAGGTCATTGTGAAGATCCAAGCAGCCCTCCTAGTACGTGCAAGCAACGCATAAAGTCCATTGTGGTGGGGCACTTCGAACATCATCGAACCTCATCTGAGGATTCATGTGGTGGCTATGGTTCGGTGGAGTTCGAGAGTTCTTTTTGTCTGGAGGATGAGGTGTTTTCCATATGTGGGTCTCCACAATGCGATTTTGAGATGCAAGAGGGGGGTGAACTAGCATTGCAGGTGTTCAATGGAGCTGCTGATCAACGGGGAGAGGGAGAGTGCTCCCTAGCCTGCACCCTTTCCCCCTCCACGCCATATAAACAATCTTCGGGGTGCACAAAGGTGTGTAGCGTTGGAGTGACATTAATTTTGAATGAAGAAAAGGGGAGGATCAAACAGTTTCCGGCGACCAAATCCCGTCTTATCCTTGAGGAGGATGCAGTGATGAAGCATGAAGTCACTGGGTCTGTAGGGCAGGATTGAGAGCCTTATTCATCATGTGTGCTTCTAGTAGGGACTTATACCTTTTGTGATCAGAATGCTTAACTGGAATGTACAGGGTCTCAATGACCCAATAAAAAAGGCGACAGTCAAAGATGTGATTAGTGCAAACAAGATAAACATGGTACGTTTGCAGGAAACCAAAATGACAAGCTTCTCTCGGTCAGATCTGAGACTTATTGGGGCAAGGGATTTAAATGCTTTCGAAGCTAACGATTCAGTAGGAGCCTCGGGGGGTATAATGATGTTGTGGAATGATCAAGTTTGGAAGAAGGTTGACGTATGTTGTGGCCAGTTTTCAATTTCAGTGGTCTTGGAGGAGGTGTGCTCCAGCTGGAGGTGGCTATGGTCAAGAGTGTATGGACCCAATGATGATGCAGCAAGGGGAGCTTTGTGGGAGGAACTAAAAAGGGCACATCTTGCATGGGGTCTCCCCTGGTGTGTGATGGAAGACTTCAACGTAACATGCTTTGTCGATGAACGGAACAGAGCAGGCACCATCACACAAGCAATGCTGAACTCCAGTGACTGGATTGAAAGTGAAGAACTGGTGGATATTCCCTTACCAAATCAGAGATTCACACGGAGTAATCTGCGAGACAACCCCTCTTGCGCTCGCCTTGATAGGGTTCTAGTGGACTCCTCATGGGAGGATAGATTCCCTATGTGTTCATTGTGTGGTCTTCCTCGTCTTTGTTCAGATCATTCACCGCTGATTTTCAAGGGTGGTCTCGAACTTCATCAGGTGCATCAATTTAAATTTGAAAATTGGTGGTTATAAATTAATGGTTTCAAGGAATTGGTGGCCTCCTAGTGGGACATTCCAGTTCTGAGTCTTTTAGGGGCATGAAAGTTGGCGTTCAAACTTAAGAGATTGAAAGGTATTCTTAAAAGTTGGAGCGCGGTACAAAGGCGGATCAGAAGGGAGAAAAAAGATGCACATTCCAAAGAGTTGAAAGAATTGGAGATCCTAGAAGATGTGGCACCTCTCTCAGGTGTGACAACTGAGACTTTTAGACCGTAATTAAACTAATTTTTAGTCATGTTTCTGATGTTCCAAATTTTTATAATTTGACATGGTTGGAATCCTTGTGTTGTTAGCTTTCCAACGCTTTTTACGGATCATGAATCGGACTTGTATCGATCAAGTTATGAGCCAAATTGTGTCGAGAGGCCGGGTAGAGGAAATAGCGACAGATCCAATAGAGCCGTCGGTGTTGTGACGGATCCAACAAGTGTCGTCAGATATCTGGGTGACAGACATGATCAAAGCTGTCGGTGGTGTTGGGAGATGGCTGCAATAGGAGCCGTCGATCTGGAAAATCATATTTTTGAAATATGATCCATTTTTAGAAAGAAATAAATGTCTTCATTGGAAATAATCTGATTAATGGTTTCTTATTTAGATAAATCATATTTTTTTAAAATTTGATCCGTTTGTGGAAACAAACAAGTAAATTGATTTGGGATTTAATTTAAAATAATAGTTTCATATTTTTGTCTCCCATGTGTATATGCCTATATATACCCCCACTTTTCCTCTCTCTTTGCATTAAAACCTAAAACCCTAGAAATTTTCAAACCCTAAAACCCAAGTCTTCTTCTTCTTCTCTTGTTTCCGGTGCTGTTGTTGAGGAGCTCGGGAAGGGGTTCGAATAAAGGATCCTTGTGAGTATTACCCTCTGATTATAAAGAGTTTTGATTAATATAAATTCTCTTTAGAACTTCTTTTCATATGATTTCATTTTTAGGCTTTTCAAACAAAAAGAATATGTTTTTCTTCTTGATCCTTGAAGGTTTTATATAATTTTGGGTCTTGTATTATACCAATGATTTGTCGATGTTTTTGTGATGTTTTATAAAGTTTTATATGATGCTATTAGTCCACACATGTGTATTTTTGGATTTGTTGATCTCTTGTGTTTTCATCTTGAGTAATTTTGATGATTTAAGAGTCATTTTCGGGTTGATTATATACCTGGGCATTTATCGTGTTTTTGTATATGATAGAGTCGTTTATGGAAAAAATGTATTTCACAAACAGAAATAGGTTTTGAAAATACATTTCCATCGAATCATAAATCGTCCAATTCGGAATTACGGATTGAAAGTTATGATTTTTCAAAGATTTCTGTATCGCTCTTATATACGTTTTATAAATCCTTAGAGGGTCTAAGATAAAGATAATAGGATATCATGTTAGGTACAATGACATGGTATTTCTCATAGTTTTCAAAGGATTTTGTAAAGTATACTTAGATCCTTGGGTGTACCAAGAGTTTTAGTGTTTTACCGATACTTTACCGTTTTCCCATAAGCTAGGGTTTCGAATGAATTATTCTTATATACGATTTTTGATCTATTTCCTAAATGTTTTGTATCGATTACGTATTATATATTGATTTTGATAATATGAATAGATCTAGGTTTTGAGGAAATTTTCAAATAAGATTTTATTAATTTTTAATGACATGTTTTGCGAATCCTTAAACCTAGGGTTTTTAATTGGGTTTTCTTTCACATGACTAATCTTAATATACATTCCTTGCTATTTTCAAAGGATTTTATCGAGTATGTTCAGATCTTGGGTATACCAAGTGTTTTAACGTTTTATCGATATTTTTCCATTTTCTATGGATTAGGGTTTCGAACCGATTTTTTTTATTCATACGATCGTGATCTATCTCCTAAAGCATTTTACTTTTGTCTTACCTATTCTATATGTGTGTGTGTGTGTGTGTGTGTGTGTGTGTGTGTATTGATTTTTGTCTATGATGGATTTAGGATTTTTGAAGATGTTTTAAACGAATTTTTTTATTTATTCAATCGAATTATCGTACGCATGATTGGATTTCTACAATATGATTTCCTTACTGTTTTATATTTTTTTAAATGACCCACATAGGGTTTTCAATGATAGAATGTGTTAGGATATTTTAACAAAAAAATAATAATAATTATAATAAAATAATATAGGGTTTTTCTTCTGTTCCGTGACGGCTCTATTGAGAGCCGTCGGGTATTCTTCGAGACGGCTCCTTGCGGAGCCGTCGGTTTTGCCTGGACGGGCCCCTATAGGAGCCGTCTGGTTGCTTCTGGACGGCTCTTCCTATAGCCGTCGATTTCTATAAGTACGGGTACCATTAGGTCCCGTACTATTTGCGCGTATTGTGACCTAGTCGTACTATTTCAGGACTGGTTAGATTGCTGTACGATTTCTTGCTTGGTTTACGTGTCGTTGGACCGAAGGTGAGTGGGTCTAGTCTCTAGTAGCTTTTGAAAAACTACCTATACGCATCATGCTTATGTTATGAATACGACTGTTATCTTGAGTATAGAATCGCATGAGCATGACATCATGTTTTGAGACGTTATTTTGCGTATGAACCGTATAATGATTATTATGTTATTCTTGCATGCAAATATGTGAATTGTAGAGGTCATCTTGCATGCATATCATTCGTCTGCGTGACGAGGGTCTGCGTGACTCAGTCCAGTAGGACCGTGTCTGCGTGACACCCGTCTGCGTGATGTCGTCTGCGTGACGATTGGTCTGCGTGATCAAGCTCTAGTTGGAGCGCTTTTGACTGCGTGCCATACGGGCATGCGTGTTCGTTGCATCATGCGCATCATATAGGTAGTATGAGATAGTGGTTATTTTATCTAAAGAAATGCATTCCATTTTATCGAGATATTTATGAAAATTTTTATATTTTTGTTGGTTCGGATATTTTAGAATTTACTCTGAAGGTTTTAATATTGTTGTTGTTATTATTATTATTATTATTATTATTATTATTATTATTATTAGGACGCTAAGGTCCATTCACTGAGCGTGTGGTAGCTCATCCCTCCTTTTCCCAACCTTTCAGAGTAGCCATTGGCGATCGTCGTTCGTGGTGGGCGTTGGCGATCTAGTTCTCATTTATTCCGTTGCATTCGTAGGTGCTTGAATAAGCCTTCTTTTTAGCATGTAGTGGACGTCCTTAGCTTTATCAGCAAAACCAGGGAATCTTTAGTTATTAGTAAATAAAGTACTCGTGTGTAATCATTCGTTGAGAATGAATTATTGAGATCCTGGATTTGGTTTATGTTTATGTTTTAAAAACTTATGTGTATTAAATAAATATGTTAATTTATTTCATTGAAAAAGTTTTAGGTTGACGTGACGCACCGTATCGCATGCCTTAATAGAGGATAATGGGTACGGGGGCGTTACATCGGGTGTGGATAGAGACTGGAGATGTTGCATAAAGTAGCGAACACCAGATTCTTTCATAGGGCCGTTTCTCAAAGAAAATGAGCAAACAAAATCTTGAAGATCAAGGTGGAAAACAAGATTTTAAGCAAACAGGAAGAGATTGAACAGAGTCTAGTGGAGCACTTCAAGAAGGCTTTTAAACGACGACGCTATTGGGCACTGGACTGGGTGGATGAAAACATGGGCAGGGTCCCTAGTGATCAATGGCAGAACATAGACTCTAATGTCTCAGAAGAGGACATACATAAGGCAGTTTTCGAGTATGATCCCGATAAAGCCCCGGGTCCTGATGAATTCGGCATTCGTTTTTATCAAATTTTCTGGTCGATAATCAAATGTGATGTAGTGGAGATGTTTGAGCTCTTCTTCTCTGGACAGTAAAGCATCAGCTATTTAAATGCTACTTTCTTAGTACTAATTCCAAAAGAGAATGGGCCCTGGAGATGGGGACTACAGGCCCATCAGTCTTGTGAACAATGGTTACAAAATCATTGCGAATGTCCTTGCCAACAGATTAAAGCGAGTGGCAACGAGCATGATCGAGGAGAATCAGATGGTGTTCATTATGGGCTTATTGCTTCAAGTCGGCTTTCTCTCAACTCAAGAATGCATTTCAGCGGTACATAGGGATAAGAGGAGAGGTATTGTGATAAAGCTAGACTTTGTCAAATCTTACGATAACGTCAAAAGGGAGTTCCTCCTAAAACTCCTTGAGAGATTCGGTTTCGAACCAAACTAGATTCGGATGATTGAAGATTGCATACCAATTGCCAAGGCTTCTATCCTCATCAATGGGAAGCTATGTGGCTTCTTTCACCTGCACCAGGGGCTGAGGCAAGGTGACCCACTCTCTCCTTTGTTGTTTGTGATTGTTGCCAATGTATTCAGTCGAATGATGAAGCTGGTGGAGGAGGCGGGTTGGATCAAAGGATTGTCTTGCTCAACCGAGGGGTCTACGATTCGCATGTCCAATATGCCGATGATACAATCATCCTTTGTGAAGCGTCGGAGGATTCCATTCGAGGTGTTCAGCTCATATGCTGTATTTTTGAGCTACTCCTGGGTCTACAAATCAATTTCCACAAAAGTACCATGTTGGGCATCAATGTGGGCAGACCAGAGGTGGAGTATCTGGCTCAGATATTCAATTGTGTTGCTAAGGAGTTCCCCATCACACACTTAGGCCTCCCTCTTCAATTAGGCAAAGTATTGAAAGCAAATTGGTCCCCATTGATAGAAAGATTTAAAAGACGCTTGGAAGGGTGGAAAAGCAAATTACTCGGTGCGGGGGGAGGCTCGTGCTACTTTAAGCTATTCTATTCAATCTCCCAACCTTCTTTCTATCGATCTTTAAGATCCCCAAGGGAATCCTTTACAGTTAAATCAGATACGAAAAAGGTTTTTGTGGAGTGGTGCTTCTAGTGATTGGCGTCGGGTACATATGATAAATTGGGAGACAGTGTGTAGTTGCAAATGGGACGGGGGTCTTGGTGTCCTAAATCTAGAGGACATGAACAGAGCTCTTCTTTCCAAATGGAAGTGGAGATGGGTGACTTTGGAGTCTCTACTCTGGAAGAGGATAGTGGCTGATAGATACAACCTATCAGTCTTATATCTAGATAACCACCGGAGGGATTCATCTAAACTTTTACATATCTGAGCAAACATTTAAAGGCTACTCCCCTCTTCAAGAAAGCATTTCATTGGAGAGTTGATGATGTGCGATCAATCCTGTTCTGGCATGATTTATGGTTGGGGGAGGCACCACTTAAGGTGAGGTTCCCTGATTTGTTTGAGTTTGCTGTTAATAAGGAAGGGACGGTGGCTATGTTTTGGAGTGGGCAGTAAGGTGGGGTGGTGTGGAATATACCATCTAGGAGGCTGGCTCGAGGAGAGGAAGAAGAGTGGCTCGCGGATTTGATGAGGGAGCTTCACGAGGTGGCTACAGACCTGACAGCAGGGGATGGAGTATTGTGGCAGCACCAATAGTGGGTGGGTTTCTCTGTTCATAGTGCATACTCATGGTAGAGGAGATTCATGCCCCGCATCGAGATAACTGCAAACAAACATGAAGAGATTTGGAAGGTTAAAGTCTCGACGAAGGTGAAGTTCTTTTTGTGGCTCATGTATCAAGACAAGCTCCTCACAAAATCCTATCGAGCAAAATGGGCACATGGGGCGGACACGACTTGCAGCACTTGTGGGGGTAGTGTGGAGACGACCACACATATCATGCTTGAATGCCCAATGGCGATCTTAATTTGTAGAAGACTTGCATATGCAACGGACTTTGTAGGTGGGAGCTCAACGCTTGAGGAGATGTGTACGGCAGGAAGGTCCCTTTGCTCCCGTGGTGGCAAAAGCGTTTCGGCTAGAGTCTCACAAATCCTGATCCCTACGGTGGTGTGGGCTTTGTGATTATCTCGCAACCACCTTCTTTTCCGGGCAACCAGAGTCTATGAGGAGAACACATGGGAAATGGTGGTACATCATATAAAATATTGGGGTACGGGGGGAGAAAGTTAACATGGTTAGGGGAAAACTTTGTATTGACTAGATAGACTATTATATGGTTTATGGTGTATGAATCGGAGGTAGAGTAGTAGATCTCTCTTTTACTAGAAGTCTCTCGATTTGGGTTTGTTGTAACGTTTTTCCTTAGGCATTGTCTTTCTTTGAATAAAATTAAGACCGGTGCTTACCATTTAAATTAAAAAAATAATCGCAAATTGACTGTATAAAAAATCACTAAATCTCTAAAGAAATAAAAAATATAGATTCCATATAAACTAAAATCTTAATTGCTTGTATACAAAATCATTAAACTCTAACCCCCCGTTTGGGTAGAACATAAGCACAAAATAGAGAAGAATACAAGAGAATAGCAAAAAAAGTTGTTTGTTTTGCTAGAATAAACTTTGATAGCTATGTCTGGATAAACTAGGATAATGGATAAAAATACTCTTCTCTGTCATTTTAAAAAATCTATTTAATCTAACACTCTCTACACACATTCCAAAAATTGTCACATATATCATATCACACACACATATCTCATACTTATTCCCAAACACAAATAATTTATGCAGGGGTATAATTGTCATTTAAAAAGTCATAAACTCTTATTCATCTTTTATCTACCTCTTATCTTTATTTTATCCAAGGTGAACAAAACAACAAAAAGATCAATTTTACATTTCCCAATGAGAATAACAGAAAAGACAACCAAACAAATATTTATCTATTCAACATGGATTGTTATATATCCCAGTATAACTATTAATGATGAATAACCCTATGTCACACGCCAAACGGGAGTTAAATATATACGATAAGGTTGTGTACATATAGATATAGTCATATAGCCCATGCAAATACAAATGGATAATGTGTTAGATCTCATATGTTGTTATCTATTACTGTACATTGTTGTGTAACCTGCACATATGCATATTTATATGGAAGGCATTTTAAAAAACAGAACTGTTAATTTAGATGTGCTTTCATATGCTAAAAAAATCGAGAGATCTAAAATAATAATAGATTATCTTTACGTAATAATAGATTGAAAAAATAATTGGAATTAGTGTCTCATTCTTTAGTTATCATGCACAAAAGAAAAGTGAGCTTAGTATAACAATTATGTAGTTAAGTCAATGACAATGTTTGCAAATGAATGACAACTTTTGAAGTTTTGTATTTACAGTAATTATACTTGCTCCAAACTCAATTTTAAACGTCTTCATCCTAGCTTTTGAAAAGTAAAAAATAAGTGTGTTGGAAATGAATTCGAAAAAGATTTTCATTTAAATTAGCTTTTAAATTTAGTTTTCTATAAAACTCACTTGAAGGACTTGTTCCTTATCCAATTATCTTAATTATGTTTTAAATTATCATATATTTATATTTTTAAGTATTTTTTTTATTGTATTCAAGTTTCTTAGCAATCTATTTCTTCAGAAGTAAAAAGTATCTTAGCAATCTATTTCTTCAGAAGTAAAAAGTATCTTAGCAATCTATCCCTCTTGCACTAATTTCCGGCTCCGTGACTCCGTCCTATGCTCTTTACCTATGTTTGATTCAAAAATAAATCTGGAATAAGTGGGAATTAGTCATAATAATCTCACAATGAGTATTTGAAAAGTTGAAAAAAATGAGAATATAAATGTCAGAATTAATTGGTATAAAGTGGTATATGAATTTTAACAAACTCCAGAAATTATGTTATTCCAGGTCATTCAACCAAAAAAACATGTGAGTTCACCATCAAATTAATTGTTATCACCTCTTATATTTTACTTGTCATCATTTTTTACTTTTTATCCTCAAATATATAAGTACACCCTCTTAAATAGATATTGATGTAAAAAAATTTATTTAAATCTGTTTTATTTGTACGCCCCCACTCCACCCAACATTTTTTTTTGAAATAATCTATTCATAACAAATAAACCGCTCTTCACCACATCTTCCAGCATTGAAACTCAATAGTCAGAACCAAAAACAATCAAGATATTAAATGGAAAGAAAAATAAAAGAAGCGCTTCTTAAAATTATTTTGGGACAAACAGGCGGAGGTAGTTTTTTCAGCTCGACCGTAAGGTCAACCACGGAGAATCCCTCCGATATCAAAAAAATATATATATTAAATTCGTCAATAACAGACGAATTTTCAACATCCCCTTTTCTTAGCAACCAATTCACAAACCCTCTAAATCACAAAAACCTAACCCAAAGAATGAACTACCTTCACACGATATAAGTAGAAACACGAGAATTTACATTATTCATTCAATTGATACATGCAAAGGGAAGAATAACCAATCAAACAAAAGAAAGAAAACTTGTGTTTTAAAATCTTAGTGGGTGATGAAGATCAGAGAGAAGACAAGAGGGCAAACGAGAAAGACTACTGATTTTTTTTATTTTATGATCGGGACTTGAACATTCGGGGAAAAATGACTTCAACAGCTTTTGGTTCTGTTATTGGATAGTTTTTGTGTTAGCAAAAAATTAATTTTACAATCATAAAATCAAATAATTTTGCAATTGATCAGTTTTAAATTTAACGTTTGCAGAAAATCGATTTTACAATCTTGCTACCAAACACTACCTTCGTCTCTACAAATGAATTAAAGGAAACATGGCGAAGAGGCGGAGATGAAGACCGGCGAAAAGAGAAAACCTCCGGGTGGTGTGAGAAAAAGAGAGAGGAATTTACTTAAAAATTAGAGGGACTCAAATAAAACCACTCCTTAGTTATAAAAATAACTTTCAAATAATTTAATGATATGGAGCTTCCTAAAAAACTGTTTTCGAAAATAGCTTCTAATGAAATTTTTTATTTCAAATTTGTTTTCAAACTCAACTTTCAACAATCATAATTCATGTAAATAGGCTGCGTTTGGATGTGCGATTAAAACATTGAGATTCTTAAGGGACGTTTGATATGGGTTTGGAATAACCTATTTTCAAACAAAAAAAAACTGCAGCTTAATTAAAAGTTACAAGCACATTTTTACAAATAAGTATCTAAAAGCTAATTTTTTCATAATTTGTGGAGAAATAGTTTCCTGCAAACTCAATTTTAAACTCAGCTTTAAAAAAAAAACTTGTTCTTAAATCCACATCTAAACACCCATTTAGATCTTGTGTTTCAATGTTTTATTATATTTTCAATCGTCAGATATTTTGACCTAAATAAAGGAGAAAAATAGTTTAAAAATCTAAACGTTGAAAATATGTTTGGATGGGTTTGTAATTATTTTGCTTTTTCAAACACAGATCCAAACCGGCCTACCGTTAGGCGGAGCTGTTACGTGGCGGTGGAGGTGGTGGGCGTCGGCGGACGCGATCATGCAGCCAAACAGGCAATATCGCGTTCGCATCCACGTCCCAAATATACTTGTCGTATCCGTTTTTGTCCCGATTTCTCCGAACGCCCCTCAACTACGCTTCGTCAACCGCGGCTTCTTCCCCCGCGTATGACATACACAGACGACGCCGACGTCCACCAAACGGGCCCTAAGCCCGTGTGAATAAGCATTTTCAACGCATTTGCTCGCAAAAAGCGCGAATTAAGCGCAAATCCGAATAAGTGACTATGCGGTTTGTGCGGTGATGCATACATCCGAATGAGCGATTTTGCGATCTGCGAAAATCCGCACATGCGATGATGCGATGTGCGATAAAAAAAAAACGCACATGCGATTAAGCGATCTTGCATTCATGCGATGTTCGATAAAAAAAAAAAGCGCAAATGCGATTTATTAACGATTGTGCGGTGTGTGAAAAAACCGTACATGCGATTGAGCGATTATGCGATGAGCGAAAAAAAGCGCACATGCGCGATTAAGCGCGATTTGATGTCAGTCCAAAGTGATGGATGATGCATCAAAACCCAACTTTTTAAAATCATGAACATATCGCGATTTACAAACATCAAATCCACCCTGACATCAAAAACCCCTTTCAGAACCCTCTTTCACTCACTTCCGCTCTTCCAATGGCGACTCGGATGATCAGAACGGTCTCTAGACCCGCGGTTTCCCTCATCAGGACCTCCATGTCCAGACCCATCTCTCCAAACCATCTCCTTCGCCCCTCTCTCTCCTTCCCTAGGTCCCTTCTCTCTCTACATGACCCGGGTTTCAGTCTTTCTCTGATTTTCTTAATATGGGTTTTGTTTTGCAGAGTCAAAGCTCAAATGGGTTGCCTCGAATCGATGCTCCCGTTCCACAGCGCCGTCGCGTCGGCGAGGATGACGTCGCGTCTCCGCCTCGACGCAGCGGGGTCGAGGGCCTTGTGTCAGGGTACGGTCTGGGTTTCAATTCCCGGAGTCTGAGAAAGCTTTAAAAGAGGGTAAAAAAAAAATCAATCTCAACTTGTTTTGTGTTTGATGCATGAGTAAGTAAGCCCTCTTTTTCTTAATTTCAAGTCTAGAATTTTTTTTTTAATGTTTTGTTAGATGGACTTTTTATTGATTTTTGTTGTTTTTCAGTTGAATTTGTATAGTTAAAGTACATGATGGTGATTTTTGGGCATTAGTATATTTGGGTATGTATTCTTGCCTAGATTATTGGTTGGTTTTGTTGGCATGTTGAATTTTCAAAATTTGAAATTGTATTGTCGGATAACCCCCCTTTTGGATTAGTGATATTTGGGCATCAGTGTTTTTTGAGTATCCATCTATACCTTGATATTAGTGATATATGGGCATTAGTGTTTTTTCAGTATCCATCTATACATTGAATGTTGGTTTGTTTTTTATTTAACTTCTTTTGCATTTGTTGGATTTTGTTTGCATGTTGAATTGTATTCTTTATAGGTTGCACATTTTGCCTAGCTATACGTGCTCATGTCAGTGTCAGTGGATCAATATCGATATGGATGTTGTGAAGAATAAGAAGGCAGAATAGCGGGGTTAGTCATATAAACAGTAGATGCTCAGGTGTGATAATCTAGGATTACAATTTATAGGTGACTCACTTGATACTCATGGAATAATGTTTTTCAATTGTGCAATACTGTATTGGGAGTTTTTTTCCTATCCAAACTGCCCTTTCTGTTGTAGATGGCGCTTATTTGTTTTGATGATCGCAGTTTTAAATTAGGATAATTCTTTTGATGAAAACTCCTTTGCGTCTCAGTTAGCATTTTTTTGGGTCAGCTGGTTTAACCTGTTTCATTCTTGAGTTGAAAACTTTCATCTTATATAGGTGTCCTGTGAGCTGCAAGAACGCCACTTGTTGTGTCGTTGAAATGCTTGGAAATCCTGATGTCAATAATTTGCTCTGTGTGTGTGTGTATAATTTTCGATTGAAGTCATGGAGGGCACAAGACTGAGTTCCACATGAGTCAAATAATTATATGTTAGTACAATATCAATGTTACAAAGTGAAATAAATCATATCTACAGTCTTTTCATCTGTTCTTTGCTGTCTGGCACTTAAGATGCAACCATGACCCAAAAAATTGTGAAGATCATCATCCTCTGTCTATATTAGGATGTTTGGTTTATATCCCCTCATATTGTAATGTGGGGTTTTAACTTTTTTTTTAAATATAGTTGTGGGTGATGTGCTCCACCCTTTCATTTAAAAGAATATAAATTACCACCACACTTCTCTATATTCCTTAAATTGATAAGCGATTGAACCATGACAATGCGACAAGAGAGTCACCGAAGATAAGGAAATAAGTTTCTTGAAGGTTTTGCATGTGGAAATTCATGATTGCTAATAGAATTGTTTGAAGACAACAAGAAAGCGTTGCTTTGTTTTTGGTCTCCCCCGCATGATTTGTAATAGTATTGGTCATTTAAGGTTGATCGAGTGGGTGGAGAGAGCTGGCTTGGCTAACGACTCAACCCTCATAGGTCAAGACGTGGTTAATGTTGATTGATTGATTCAATTACAAAGCATGAAACAAAGCACCAGTTTATGAGTTCTCTTGATAAAACTCCATTGCTTCGATAATCAATATAGGACTTTCATTCACATTGTTTCACTTTGTGTTACAGAAAATCTGAATTTCAGTTCTTGATTGAATTATATGCATGTGTACATGCTATAACTTCATGAGAAGCTCTTTCTATTCTTAGAACGGGATGTGGCAATAATTCAGATGATTTTTTTATTAATAAATGATGCAATCTTATTGCTAGTAAGTCTAAGCATGTTGACTCCGAGGTGAAACTATTATGTTTATTTGAGAACATTGGGTTTTTATTTTTGAATTTATGTCATCATTATGTCATGGTATCGTGGTGTATGATGAGTTATTAACAAGAAAGAATTATTTTTTAGAAAAATCAGGAGGCTTATGCCTCTGCTTCCCAATGCCACCTTTTAAGACGTTGCTTCAAACATCTCTTGCTAGCTTTATATCCTCTTTTAAGCACCTCCATCCATGTTCGATTAGGTCTTCAATTCTCTTATAGTTTGACATTATTCTCTAGAAGAAGAAGAAGAATGTCAAAAAGTAGTTCTTGATTCCCTTATATATTGTGTGAGTGGAAAGAGAGAACAAAACAAAATAAGATAGTCTTTGTTCCATCATCTTCTAGTTCTTCTCTTATTTTTTGCGTGGCCTCATCTTGCCTGATCTTTTGTATACTCCCAGTGTCTTCTGTTCTAGCTTGTAATGAAGTTCACCAAACCAATATTATATCTTGTTCAGCTTTTGTGAATTATGATGAGATTAATTAATCAGATAAAATTTGTCATTTGTGTTTCCCCCCCTAGAGTATAGTAATATTCTTGAATGAACCAAGAATAAACTATACCTACCTTCCTTCGGTATAATTTTCAGGGTTTATTCTAACTTATTAATATATAATCATTACAGTTTATCCATACTAAACAAACATGTTCTTTTTCATGATTAAACATATTCTTATCTATCCATGTTCTTATTCACAAGAAAAAAATATTGGTAAATTGTTAGCTTTTTTTTTCCTTCATGATTTTGCCTTCAGCGGCTCAACGTTTTTTTTCTGATGCTCTGCGCACATCATTTGCAGAAGTTGTTCTAACATGCTCATACAATTTGTTTTACAGAATTAGGTCTCTGCGTACTGTGATAAGGAATCATATTCCTAAGCACACCTGAACAAGTTGGAGCTGATCCAATTTTCATTTCTCATCAGAAGGTGGAATAGCATAAAAAATAGGTAAAAACTCTCTTTTGTTACTAAATCATAGTTTTGGAGAAACACAAAAATGTACTGAATTTTAATCCCTTTCATGGAATTGTTCCAATAAATTCTTGTAATCCCATTTTTAGCTGGCACTATAAATACTCTTTCAGAAGAACTGGCTGTGACCTAACACTCCAAACTAGTACTTACATCTAAACAGTAAAAATTCTAAGGGACGCAACTTCAACCGGTTGAACCCAGACCAACCCAACTTTTGGACTAATCTAGGTTGAGGTTTTTAGCGGTCAGGTTGAACCCAACCCGAACCTATAAACCGGGTTGGGTTACCCGTGCCCAACCTAAACCTGATGAAAGTGATTGGTGTACTATTGAATACATGATGTGAAATCTGAATCGTTCTATTTGTTTTTAACTTAAAATACATCACACTATCATAATTTTATTTTATTTTCATTCTTGGTATTGGCCCCCATTTTCATCTTGTAAGTCTCTCTCTTGTGAAATTTTTTTGTTCAAAATGACACCATTTTGAAAATCAAAATCCTAACCAAACTTGACGGGCTGGATCTGAGCTGATCATCTTGGATTGAGGTCAAGTTTGGGTTTGCATCATCCAACTTCGGATTAAGTTTGGGTTGATCACTAACCCATAATCAGTTACCCAACCCAACGTGTCTGAGTTATATAGCCTATGGAAAATGTTAGGCTCAACTCTTTTTACAGTCCAAAACATGGATTACATATGTTTTTTTTCCTAAAATAATAAACATCATCTATGTATATATGTTTGATAAAATTTAAAAATTGTACATCGTTTCATTTGGAATTGGATGAACCCAGTTTTATTAACTGGAAAAAAAATTTAACGATGAATATATTTTATCTATCGATATATATGTTTCATTAGATTTCTAACGATACATATAATATTGTAATTTAGACTATAAAATTAAAATGGACTGAGTGTAAAAGTGTCCATAACCTATTGGGTGTTGTATGGGCTCATCTTGGGCTGGAAACCCGTTTACCCGACCCACTAGGGAACCTAGTAATAAATTAGGATAATGTTATGTCTAACTCTATTTTCAGTCTCAATTACATTCTACATGTGTTTTGAATTTTTTAAAAATAGTATGTCTCATCTAATGAGATATATATGTTTTTAATAAAAAAATGAAACATATATTCCAATGAATTGCATTGATACATTTGTAGAAAATGTAAAAAAATCTTTTTAAATCATATGTCTTATTAACGTGAAGCATATGCGTCGTTCATTTTCTATCAATGCAGATAGGGCTGGAATTGGTGTTGGAAATGAATATGTGGGTGTAACAACACCCAATAAATTATGATTGCTTTTGATCCAATTTTTGTGGGAGTGGAGCCCAAGTGGCAAACCCACCCCCATTAGAGATGGGGATGACCTAATCCCACTTGCACTTGAGAGTGGATTCTCCCTTTTAATGCACGTGATGGGCACGTGTAATGTCACCTAAAAATCCATCTTTTATTTATAATATATAAGTAACATTAATTATTTATCAACTTTGAGAAGAAAAAAAAATTGAAAACAGTGATCTCTAAATAATAATAAAATGAGCACATGTGGTCTTCATCAATTCCTCTGCCCTCAAACACTCTTGCACGTATGTTTTGAATATCATGTTTAGAAATACAAAAATATATAGCTCTTTTATCACGCATGATTGGCACTAATCTCAAACTGCATTGGTGTCAATTACATTTTGTGTATATTTTAATTTTTTATATAGAAATATACTTAATACATATTTACAATGAATTGAGTTGAATTCACACTTTTTGTCAAAAAATTGCATTTATTTAGGAATACACTTTAATATAAAAATAAATACATATTCGAATGAATTGAATGCATACATATTCACAGTTTTTCCAATCTTTTCCTTTTGTTTCCAATCAATGAAAATAACAAAAACAAAATTCTATGTACTCTAAATTCCAATTAAAATGTAACTATGTAGATGTAAATGCACACATATTTTGATTTTTTTTTAAGTATGTCATATATGTTTTTATAAAAAATAGAATATATTTTCAATGAATTGTATAGTTAGATTTATAAAAAAACTTTAAAAATTTATCTTGTTAATACAAGTGTATGACACAGGAATATGAGATTGTTTTGTTTTAAATATGTTAAATATGTACACTTGTTTTGAGTTATTTTAAAGATAAATAAGATACTAGAATTCTTTACCTTTTGTCTTTCAGATTTCACATCATCACCACCACCACCATCCATCTCATGGACCTTTTTTTGTCTCCACGTGGCATGCATGGGTCCATCACGACATAATATAAGAAGACATAAAAGAAGATAAGAAAAGATAACGGTACAATGAGGGCGCATGAATGTGCCCGAAACCACCCCATGTGAGTTCTGAATGATCGGATGAGGTCACTTACCGGTGAGAATATAATATTCACCTTCGCTAACGCATCTTTTAAAAGAGATCCATATATTTGACCAATAGATTAACAGTGTCCTGGATCCCGAGGACGCCCACAGTAATATATTTAAATGGTCTGGACTTTATTATAATATTTGCATATAAATTAATGAAAAGGGATGTCTATTCACACCCCCATGTGACCACTCTCATGCTATAGGCCCAATCCACCTCAAATTTCCGTGCTAGTTTTTATTGGCCTGTGGACTGTGGGAAAGGTAATTTTTATTAAAAAAATTCCTTATTTAGATAAGATTTAACCATATGGTGTATCATACAACATTTATTTAGACTGTAAATGCATTTAGAATGAAAAAATAAGTTAAAATTATGGAATTTTAATTTTAAAACTCAAATCTAACCTAATTTTAATTTGGAGTGAGCTTGAGTTGAGGGCCAATTGTGATGGAAATATCAATGTTTTATGTTGTAGTTTGTTTCACTTGTTTCCATCCTCCAAGTGATCGTGCTTTGTTGATATACATTGTTTTGAATGTATATCAAGAATTATATAATTTGATTAAAAAAAATATATGTTAGTCAATTTCGAACGAAATGGATCAAATTTAACAAATATTTTTTTTAATAATACATATACTTAAAAAGATATATATACATCGCTAGATAGCTATGAACTATTCACGTAACTATCCGCACAAATTGCATGTAAGAGCGCGGTATCTAGGAGAACAATTCCTCAAACTCTCCCATAATTCACAACTCCAATAAAATCAGCATTGACAAAAATTGCTAACATGGCCTCCTTTCTCTTCTCATTAAACTTGTTACCTTCTTCAAAAACAACTAAAACAAAACAACAACAAGAACAAAAAGTCAAGAATTACTCAAACAACAACACCAATAATGGCAGAAAAACTAAAACAACTAAAAAAAAATTAAAACTAATAAAAACTTTAATTTTTTTTTTTTTTCACTATTGACCCGATAAAAAAAATTGAAGAACAGCCCCCTCTAAATCAGCTGCCGAAAATCCGGCCCGATGCGGTGGTGGATCAGGTACTCATCCTCTCCTCCTCCTCCGCCGCCAAATCCCGCCTCGTAAATTGCGCCGCCGTCATTGTTGTTCTGATAGACCTCCTTCTGGCGGCGGAGCTCCATGACCTTGCGGTGTGAGTTGGAGTGCATGGAGAGGACGAATGTCGGGCTGGCCGCGGGCCGGTACTCCGGCACGAGCCGGCCCGACTTGTACCTAACCCCGCACGCGTTGCAGAGCGTCTTCGGGCCCATCGGCCCGGTCCTCCACTGCGGCGTCTTGTCCGTCGCGCAATGCAGGCATCTCCGTCCGTCCGATGACGCCGCGTACACCCTCCGCGGTCCATCTCCACCGTCCGTTGATGATGAGGCCTCCCTCTTCTTCTGCGCCTTCTTCACCACAACCGCCGCGTCGGACGAGGTGGCGGAGGTCGTCGGGGAGAGGACGAGGAGGCGGGAGGAGGACCAGCTGGAGGCGGCGGCGGCGGAGGAGGAGGAGCGGGAGCGCTTGCTGCGGGCCTTGCCTGGGACGGAGGGATCTCCGGGCGGACGATCGCCGGTTGCGGCGGTGGAGGGAGGCGGTGACCGTCGCCGGAGTCTCTGATGCCGGAGATCAGGTGAAGCTTCTGGAGATCCTCGCTTGAGAAGGAGTCCTCCACGAAATTCGACAGCCATTCGAGCTCGGCGAGGTCGTCCGGCTGTCCGAAGAGCGAAAAAGAAATTCAGATTGGGGATTTTGATATTCTCACGCTCTTCGATGAAGAATCTCGGGTGACGATATCAAATTTCGGTTTCGCATTATCAATTCGTTCTTTCGGAACCGAATTAAATTCAACATTTAAAAAAAAAAAATTTGAATTGAAATTAACGTACGGGGACGCAGAGTTCGCCGGAGAGGGAGGAGTTGCAGCTGTCCACGTTTGTGACGGTGGAAGCGTCACCGGTGACCGCCGGAGTGTCTGTAGTCGCGGCGACGTCAATGTCGACGCTGCCGCCGGCGACGGAGGACGAGACCTCCCCCTCGTCGTCATCATCTTCGTTGTTGGAGAAGTTGAGGAGGTCGTCGACGATGAAGTGTTCGCCGCCACCGGCGGCGGCGACGTTGGCGGCCTTGGCCTCGGAGGAGGAGGAGGAGGAGCATCTTCCCTCCGGGGAAGTGAATTGGGCCCTGCAGTGCGCGAATTCGAGGTTTCCATTGCTCGCTTAGTGTTCCAATCGATCGATTGAGAGAGAGAGAGTGTGTTTTGTGTGATCTCTGTTAGGGTTTATTAGAATGTGAAAGAGAGACAGCTCGGATGAATTTTTTTTTAAAAAAAAGTGGGACAGGTAAATAAAGCTTCGTTGAAACGATGAAATATAGGGAGGACTTCATATTCAGATTGCCCCGCAATTTGGCGTAAATTACGGGTCTGTCCACGCTATCTGAACCGTTTAATTGGGTGGTCCTTGGTGTTTTTATTGTTGGATTGTGACACGTGTGATGGCGTTTTTCGTCTTTTAATGAAAAAAAGGATGACAAAGTTGGGGGGGTTAGTTAGGCGTCTTGAATCTTTTTCGAATTGACTGTTTCTGCCCTTGTTTTTATTATTGGGTGGATATTAGAGGGGTTTATTGTTTTAAGGTCCCTAAAGTCTTGTCTTTTATAGTTAAGGACCAATTTGATAATTTTAGTATATGAAGATTTCTCATTTATGAAAAATCTGGTTTCATAGATTCCATATCAAACACCATTTATCTTGGTGCTTTGACATAAAAAGGAATGAAAAGTGTTGCCTAATTAAACCTAAGACTTTGTTTGGGTTTGGGGTGGGTGAAATAAGGTAGAAGCAACTAAAAAATCATTCTGTTATTAAATATAAAATTTAGTGGCTATGTTTGATGAGTTGGTATAAACCCATATTGTGATTTCAAAGGGGCTGCAATAACCTGTCTATGGCTCATACAACGCTAAAGCCTAAGGTAAAAATAATGAGGATAGAACAAGAAAATTATAATACAACTAAAGAAATACTGTTCTTAGAGCTATCTATCCCTAAATTTTAATCTATATTAATTAACATTATGTCACACCCCAAATGGTGGTCAAATGTCTCTATATTTTTCTTTATTTTGATGCCTAATAACCATTCATATTTCAATACAAGATGTTGGAGGACAGTCATTTCCATTAATATATACTGGTTTTAAAAAATTATAAAAATATATGTATTTATTTCATTTGACTATTTTTTTTTAGAAAAATGTTTTAGACAAATGTATATGCCTTATGAGGATTGCAAATGGATTGTGGGAATGATTGTCGTAACACTTTCCTTTAATTAATATTGTTAAAAATAGTCTTTGCATATTCTCCTTCTGGTCTATTTGGATACAATTATAAAAAAATTAATTCAACGTATTCATCCTTGCATCCATTTTTGGAGTATAAAATGTTATCAATTCATAGAAAGAGAAATTTTTTTTCTCAAACTAATGTGATATTTTTAGTGACAAATAATCCTAATTAGCTACAAAAAAATTATCAGTGAATGTTTCACGTTCTAACTTTGACTCTTCTTATTTCATATCACAATAGGTTTTAAACTCATAAGCTAGTTTGATAATGAGATAAGTTTTTTTTTAAGTTAACATAATTCTATAAAATACAGAGTATTTCATCTTTATTTGCATCTCTCAAAATTAAAATAAAAAATAAAGATAAATGTATTCTAAATTTAAATAGAATAAAATGCATCCTTTCAGAATATGCACAATTATTTTAATTTTATTATTCTAACATTTAAATAGGATAAAATACCTTCTTTCATAATATGCATAATTATTTTAATTTTATTCTAACTATTGTTTATAACAAACGACATGACTTATTATCCAATCATTTATCCCTTTACTTATCCAAGTCTCCCACACTTGTGCGGTATTACCAAACCAGCCCCTAATGTCTAAAATATTCTAGGAACTCGGAGGGCCTTAATTCAATATAAAATAATCCGAGGGATCCAAAAATAAAAAAAACCAGGGGTAACTGTACTTGTAAACGTGATTAACAAGTTGTTAATTTAACTCTTCCTAAGGAACCGATCCAAAGGCACTGACTCAAGCATTAGCCTCCAAATTTATTGCCCGATTCTTCAGTGCCCCATAATTTTTTTAAATAAATAAATAAATTTTTTTATATTCTCTCTCTCGCTTTCTCGGGATACGTTTTTATTTCTTTTAATTCTAACATGTCAAATATATATATTTAAAATATTTAAAATGTTTTACATTTCTCTCAGTTACGTTTCGCTTTCGTTATTTCTCCTCAACATTTTTTTCATTTTAATTGTGATCACCCACGTTTAAGCACGACAGTTACAGCTCACTCGGCTCGATCCACGTCTGTTCAGCTTCACCCACGTCAGCGAATTCTTACACAAGCCACGTAGGATGTCAAAAAGCCGTCCCCTCTTCGACGGAGGCGAGCGAGTCAACCGTCCGATCACGGTCTAATTGACACGTGTCATCATCTGGATTCGTTACGACAAGTGGGTCCCGGGTCCCGAGGACTGTGAAGTCAAACCTTGCAATGAACGGTGATGGGTGATCTTTTTTTTTGAACGGTCACGATTTGGTCTTCTTTTTTGTTTTCTTTTTTGCTTGGATTTAAAGGAAAGTCTGCCAAAAGAAGACCAACGTTGCTTGACGTGGGAGGCTTGTTTTATTTTTTTATTTTTTATATACGGAGAGGGAGATTTGATCTTTTGATGGACCTTTTTGGGGTGGTTTTAATATAGACCCTCCTTTCGGTGGACCCCAGGGGAGCACGTGATCGAGACCGGACCCTGTGTCAGGCATCCGGCCCTCCCTAACCCATGTGGGTTCAACCCACCTCGCACGTGTCAAAAGCCATAAGTGGCGGTGGTCAATGCCACGTGGTTCTCGCACGTGCAAAATCTCATCACGTGTTGGTCACGTGGAAGTCGGTGGCGGTCTCCGTGGGTTGGGACTTGGGTGCGCGGGACATCCGTGTGAAATGACTTAAGTACCCTTAAACCTCAATTATATTTTAAAGCTCTGTTTGAAAATAGATTTGAGTGGTTTTTAGATTTGTAGGAAGCTATTTTTCTCAAACCTATTTTCAAATAGAAAACTAGAGTCAAAAGTAGTCGATAAATTTTTATAAAAAATGTTCAAAACCTGAGTTCTCTAGAAGTTGCGGAGAGACATCTTACTATAAAATCAGTTTTAAACTCAACTTTTGTCTAAAATTAGTTTTACAACCGTGCAACGAAAGGCAGCCTAAGTTACATAAATGTGAAAATCTACATTAGTTGATTATATTATTAGAAATTATGTATCATTTGAGTCACAATGAATGGCTAAAGTAATTGGTGGGATAATGAGAGTCCTTGAGTTAACAGCATGGTAAAAATAAATCATAATTTATCTTTATCAAATTATTAATGAACAGATTTTAATTTGTGAATAATTTGGCTAATTTAAGTTTAATATATATTTAAATAACTGCAATATTTTATTCTTGTTTTTAAATCTAAAAAACACATGTTTTATTTGTTGTGATTATGCTATTTGTTTTTGGTATTTAAATAGTATGTACCATTTAACTTATTTAGATGGAAACTCTAGGATTAATTGTGCATATGATGTTTTATTTATTGAATGTGTTGCTATGATAATATTATTCATTTTTACCATTGTAATATATGAAAAGAGTTAATTTTCAAGTATTGTTTAGGAATGACTGTTTGTGTGTTTAAAATTAGTTCAAGTAATTAAATGAGTAATGATAATTTAGGCAAATCCAAATTTAAAAATAACATTGATAGAAATTATATGGTTCATTTTTTCTGACACAATCATAATATATCACGTGTCTTCATTTTGATCAAAGTAACTAACAAGACTTTTTTACAAATTAATCACCTTTAATAGCTCATTTACGAAACTAATCATGATTTTAAAAAATTTACTAAATTAGTCATCTGACTCAACCAAATAAGTCACATCATCATTTTTTATTTTTTATTTGTAATTCCCTTGTTAAAACACCATCGAAGATGATGTTTTACTAGACACTATCGTATCACATAAATACACTAGTGTTACTGGTGTTTTAATATAAAAACGTTACTCAACGCTGACATATAAATATATATTTTTTTGTTCATTTTTAAACCTCATTTAAATTTGAACATTTTCCCCCATTTATGTGCAATATTGCTGCAATGCCCTACAGTTTCGTTTTTTGTGGCTGATTAGATGAACCTTCATGGGAAAAGAGTGAGAAACATAACATAAAGAATTTTTTTTTCAAACATACAAATCCATCACCTTCATTGGAAAAGAGGAGGTAATTAAGTGATCCTATATTGGTTCCTATCAGCCCCTTTATTCTCTAGTGACTTTAACAAGGAAACCTCTCTAGAATATTACCACAAATATCATGACTGGTGTGTCTTTAACAAGCATCAGCTAAGAGACGAATAGACGTGCTTTGGATTCATGATAAAAATTTATGAACGATGTATTATTTAGATTTTTGATAAAATGCTTTTTGATAAATTAAATACATGTAAAAAAATAGGGTAAAATGCATTTTGACTCCCCCAAATTTACAAAACCTGCAAAAACACTCACTGTATTTTAAAAATATGCACTCACACCCCCTACTAATAAATCACTTGGTAACGTGAAAAAAATAAGAACATGAAAAATATTGTTGTTTGAATGTATCGATGGCTTATATTAATTAAGAGATATGAATGATTAATTAGAAATGTAATAATGTTTTAAATGATTTCAAATGTATGGATGATAACAATAAAATATAAAATATTTGAGTAATAAAATGATATTTTAAGTTATCGATTTTTCTATTTTAATGAGAAGTATACAATAGTGCATATTTTTAAGGGTAAAATGCGTTTGGACTCTCTGAAGTTTTCTAAACTTATAGGAACACCCCTTATAATTAAAAAATATGCAATTACACCCCCTGCAATTTGATTTTCCATTAAGATGAGGTAAAATTTTTTTTACCCTTTTAATTAAATTTTTATCATATTTTTACTTTTTTTTGTGGGTTGTTTTTACCTTTTAATTAATTATTATGTGACTTAATTATCACAAAAATGCATTTAGATATATTTGAAGAATTAATTATTGTATAAGTTAATATTCACAAAGCATATCTAGAATTAATCAATTGATTTTTTATGGATATTTAGATAATTAAGGGTAAAACAGTAATTTTAAATTATTATTGTTACATCTTAATAAAAAAATATAATAACAGAGGATGTAAGTGCATGTTTTAAAATTTTGGAGGGTGTTTTTATAAGTTTCAAAATTTTAGAGGGTCCAAATGCATGTTACCCTATTTTTAAATTACAGTGATGAATGTGTGAGTGTATATTTCTGAAATATATGTATTTACTGGTTTCATAAACTCGAGGGGGTTGTAGATGCATTCGATCCTAAAAAGTAACCTTACAAATAAAAAATAAAAAGAGTTTTATGGGAAATGATGAGGGGTAAAAAGTGAAATACACGGCATCATTATATACGTCGAGTGAACTTTACGCCATCGTCGCTGGCGGGAGACTTTTGTGGGGTCCATATTACATATTTCCATAAATACCCCTGAAGAGGACTGACATTTAGTACTGAAATGCCACACCATTGAACTTATTTATTTATTTATTCATTCATAATCTAGTGATGCTAAAAAACTAATAAGTTTCACATTTTCTGTCGTGAGTTATAGTTTCACATTCATGTTACATTATTGTTACATACGTCAGTAATGTGAACATTTGTTATCAGCATTTGAAACATAAACCAGCAAATTATTTGTCTTTCTCATGTTATCTGTAGGAGTGTGACTGTGTGATAGCTTTTTTTTATTAAGCTTCTACTAGGGTCGGATCTTTTATGGTTGTTGCAACATCTTCTTATTCGGATCCGTTTGTAAATGGACTCCATTAAAAAAAAGGGTGCCTCTATTTGCACCCCTCAAATTGGGGTGCACACCCCTTTTTTTACACACCTATCACTTAATCCTGAAATTCTTTAAACACCCCCTTTACATATTTAGGGCACCTAATTTTCAATGCACACCACCAACCCAACCCAAAATACATCAAAACCCTCTCAAACCCATGAAACCCTAAATCTCTCACCCCTCTCACCGTGAACCACCCCCTCCCCCCCGGTCGTCCGCTCTCGCTCTCTTGCTCGTCGTCATCTTCCTCTCCGTGCAAATCTTCGACATCAACAATCCCAAGGTATTGTTGGAGCTGATGTTGTTGTTAATGGTTTTATGTGGAGAAATCCATTGTTGGGGGGGGGGGGGATTTGTTTGTTTATTTGTCTGATTTAGGGGGAGAGATTTTGTGAAAAATGAGAAGAAGAGGGTGATGAAATGTTTTGCTGCCTATTGTCTTTCTTTATGTCTTGATGAATAGGGTTGTGTGATTGAAATTGTGTGTGTGTTTGTTTTTTTTTTTTGATATGTGCATGTTGTTTGTTTGGTTTTGCTAAATGTCATTCTTTATATGTATGTTAAAATACGTGGAATTATTTATTTTTGAGATATGGATGTTATTTTATTTTTATTTGTTTTTGAGATATGGATGTTATTTTATTTTTCATGCACTGTGCACTGCATTCTACATATAGTAAAGGCTTGATGGTTCCTTCTAGGGTTGAATGGATTAATTATTCTATAGGCAAATCTCTCTCACAAACCATATGTTGGATATTAATTTTTTCCTTGCTTTTCTTGTTTGTTGTTTCCTATTTTTCATATTTGTTTTGTATATAGTTATGAAATATCATTATCTCAAATTATAGATTGAAAAGAGAATTTCTTCTTTCGCAGAATCAAAATTTGGATTTAGCTATGCAAAAAACTAGGATTGTTAGCATTCATGCAGGAAGTATAGAAAAAAAAGACTAAACAAACGAGAGAAAGTTCTCATGGGATGGGTCACTGATTGTGTCCTCTCACAGAATTTTTGTCTTTTGAATTGCTCTATTTTGAATTTCAATAAGTAAAAGAAAACTACAGAGAATTCAAAGTATTGATTGGAACAGTGTAATATTTTGCTATTATTTTTCCACTGATTTATTTTTGCCACAACATTTCTTTGTCATGCAAACTTCTATTCTGAGTTTAATTTGACCCAGTGATGGAATAGTGATGTTGTCCAATCATTTAATGTTCTCTGTACTCTGAAGAAGCCCGATATGGAGGTCTACAAGTTAAGTGAAGGGGGCAACATGTGCACATGGTAACGTCTCCTTGCCTTTGTATGAGTATTGTCTATATCAGGTGGACACTCTGAAATTGGTAAAAAACAAAGAAAAGACAAAAACTGGGAATTATTCAGAAGCATGTATTTCTGAACTTCCTATGACTTTGCTCTAGCTTCCCTATGTTTGATAGAGAGTGGCCTATTAAGTGAAGTAGACATGAAAGTAGACTAAAGTGGTAAAATTGCTATCTAACCCTAAATAGGTTAATTAGGTGAGTGGTAACATGCTGTTGTTTTTTCATTAAATAAATAACATGTTTAGTCAATGGGTAAGACAATTAGATTTCCTAAAGTAGATTGAACTCCTTATGGTATCCTATTTCCTCTTACACGATGTAAATGCTAATTTACATTACATAGCCAATGGGTAAGGAGGATTTGTTGTATCGTGCATCTGTATGGAAGAATTGTAGAAATTCACCCATGCAGAGGTACAACGTGAAAATGATAAGAGAACTACTTGATTCTTTGTGCTCAAAGCAGGTGATGACCTCTTCACTTGTTAAATTTACATTTTACTTGTTATTTCAAAAGTTTGGTTGTATTGTATATTTTGCTTACTGACTTGGAACATATTATCTACTTTTGTGTAGGTTGACTTTGATCCGTATTACACCATGCGTGATTGCTCTCCATTGCCAGGATATGCATTCTTCAAAGGATGCTTAGTTGGAAGTCGGGTTTACGAGCTATATATGCCAGATCGATTCATTCGACAACTTGGACACATCCAATCATCAATGGTGAAATAGAAGGTCAATCATCAATGGTGTTATGTCAGGCATTTTTTGTAACCTATGGTGAAATAGTAACATTTTAAAGTAAGAACATTACGCATTTTGCTGTTGCAATGTGTATACTTTGTTTTTGTGGTTGAATTTTATAATATTTGTATTTTCAGATTTTAATGTCTCAATGTGTGAATGTTTGGATTAATACTTCAAAGTGACTTGACAAATTTCTATATTCAGCTCTATAGGTTAATGGTTGACTAAATTTTTTTTATCAAGTGAGGTTGAAGCAGAATACATGGGTTGTGGTGGATATTTGATGGTTGAATAGATTGCCTCCCTTTGATTTTTATTCTTCTTAACACACTCAAGTCTTTTAAATATATCATGTTCCACAAAAATGATGTCATTGATTACCCTTTTTATCCACACTACTAATGTCACACATGTTTAAGATGCTATGAATTCAGTTCTGTGATGCTCGCGACACAAGACTGGTCGACTTAAATGTCAAATATCGACAGTGATAGTGTCGTGGTGGATCCAGTTACTACGGGTTTAGATTTTTGAAGCCCACGACACCCCTTATGTCAACAATACACAAATGATCGACACCAATAGTGTTGCGGAGGATCCAGTTGATATAGATTCAGATTCTGAAGCTTGCGACAGAGTAATTGTCGACTTAAATGTGTAACATCGACACTGCAAATGTCGCGAAGGATTCAGATGCTACGAATTTAGGTTTATGAACCCTGCGACACATGTAGTGTCGACACAAATGAAAAATATTGACATTGACAGTGTCGTAGAAGATCCAGATGCTACGGGTTGGGGTTTCTGAATCCCGCGACATAGGACCTGTCAACTTAAATACCAAATGTCAGACATTAATAGTGTCGAGCATGATCCAGATGGGTGTGCACAGATCCGATTATAAATGGATCTTTTGTGCATTACCCGTTTATAAAGGGGTGTGCATCCCAATTTGAGGGGTGCAAATAGAGGCACCCTAAAAAAAATTGACCATTAACTGTTATAGAAAAACTGCTCATACCTGTTTCAGTGAAAATTGAATATCTGAATGGGTGTCTTCAAGAGTCATTTCAACATAATTTTTCTTCTATAAAAACCATCCCAAACTCGCAATTTTAATAATCCATTTGAGCATACTAGAAAGTATAAGTGTGTCCTTGTCTTTTGCATTTGAGTCTCTACATTCCAGTCAGTCGGAGAGAGTGAAAAACCCAGTTTGTTAGCTGTCATTGTGGTGTAAGGTGCTGTTATCACAGAGAGTATGATCGTTGTATCATGAAAGACAGTCGCCACAGACCTTGAGTACTAGAGTGGGACAAAGTTGTCTTAAGGACATAGAGTCAAACTCTTAACCTCGATCATCTATATCCAAGTTTCAATTCTGTCGATCCAGTAAACTTTCACTTTTCCTCTATTTCTCTCTTGTCCCGTTTGGATATGAGTTTAAGCAAATTCTGCATTTGAAAAATAAAAAATTCTCAAATTCAGATCCAAACACATTTTTAGCTTTTCAAACCATCATTTTTTCTTTTTTAGGCAAAAAAATTTGCGATTAAAAATATAATAAAACATAGTTTTTCAAAAGTTCAGTTTAAAACATAAAATTTTAAGAATCTTAACTTTTCATCTCACATCCAAACGCAACCTTAGAGTAATCTAATTTTTATAGTTTATTATCTTCTTAATTTTACCATGTGTTAAGTATTAGAATACAACACTGTTTTGTATACTTATTTTCTAACAAATTTCACACATTACAAACAACTGCAAATGGTGTTAGAAAACAAATCTATGATTCGTTTGGTGTTCATTCAAGAAAATTTCATTTGAAAATCCCTTGAATATTTCAGATTAAATTTATTCTTCCACTTAGTAATTCATTAGAACTGAAATTTTTTTAGAATAAAGAATCATCAAACTGATGAGTGTAATAGAGCCTAACAAGGAAATAGTGCAAAATGGAGGAGCAAAACAAGTGTCTTTGATTTAACCTGCCTAAAAGGTGGGGTACGTTACGTTACGCAGTCATGTCATCAGGTGATTGCGATGTGAATGTGTGATGTCTCATTTTGGTGGGGAATTATTTATATCCCAAACACTAAAGTGTACAAACCAATATTTTTGTTGTCTGTCCATTTTTTCATAATGAATCTGAGAGAGATCTTTCAACTGATCTTCTTTGATCAGATCTAGGATTCATGTAATTAGTTGAGTTTCTTTTTACTTTTACATATGTTCATCACCTTGGATAAGTTTGTGAAATTGATCTAGGAGTACAAACCAACAATTATATATGCAGATCGAGGAATACAAACCAACAATCTTCTAATATATTAGTTGAGTTTCTTTCACTTTTACATATATCAGATCTAGGAGTACAAACCAACAATTATTCATCACATTGGATAAGTTTGTGAATTGATCGGATAACTTAATGATTGTACTTATATCATATTCTAAGCCTATTAAACAGTAGGTTCTTTTATGAATATGGATGCATTTAAGATAGTTGATATGTCTAAACATGGACACGAGCTTATTTGATCAAATGGTAAATTAAATAAATAATTAAAATTGAGATTTAAGACTTCTTGTCTTCTTCCTATATCATACAAAGATAAAACAACATTTATTAGATTTTAAGATTATGAATACTCATACATAATACTTAAATTCGAAGAATATATATAATACAATCATATATAAAATATCAACATTTGATATTTTTCTAACACAATGGATATGAATATCTTTTTAGATATCCAATTGACATGTCAAGCAATGAGTTGATTAATTTTTCTATCTATCTAAAAAAAAATCCATTTCAACTATAACAAGTGCAGGGCCTGTTTTTGTGATCTCAGATGGGAGTGTGGATCCAGATACAACAAGGCTGTCGGGGGCGGCCTTTATTATAGTTAAGGAGAACCCATGGCAGATTTTGGAGACTGGTTGTATTAGTAGAATGTGGTCAACCCCATTAAGGATGGAAATTGAAGGTTTCCTTTTTGGTGTCTCCCATGCACGAGGTATGGGACTGTCCAATATTCATGTATATAGTGATGCTGAGTCCCTCATACAACTTTTGCAAGAACAAGGTCCTGGTCCCCCTCAGATCCAAGAGCAGGTTGCTAAGATTAGACTCATGGACTCTATGAAGAATCCTTTACACTTTCATGAAGTTTCTTGTCTTGCTGTTCGAGCTTCGGAGAGTATAGCACGACATGCAGCGAGGACCCAATCTTCATTAACTACAACTGGTATGTTGGATGATCACCTACGTGGGTGGGTATCTTTTTATCTTAGTTTAGTACATATATGTATACAGAAGGTTAAACAAGGGTATAATGTTACAGATCGACATGCTGTAAACTCACCTCTTAGTATTTTGACTATATGAGCCCTGTTATGGGCCTGACCACCAAAAAAAACTATAACATAGGGTCCGTTTGGTAGCGCGTTTGGGGGCGATTCTGCTTTTTAAAAAACGGATTCCGCCCAAACGCGCAACCAAACGGGTCAGATTCCGGCGGAATCAAAAGCTGGATTCCTTTTAATTTCTCTCTCGAAATCCGTGTTTTTAAAATCTCAAAAAGAACGCTTTTTCGATTTTTTGAATTGAAAAGCAACTTTTTCTACCAAACATTAAATTCCTTTCAAATATTGATTCTTGAATTAAAAAAAAGCATCCCAAAAAAGTCAAAGGTCTAAAATCATCTTAAAAAGCAGCTTTATTCTAAAATCTACTTTTCAATATGTGTTTCCAAACGGACCCATAAAGTATGTGTGACTACTTATTAAAAAACAAAAAGTGTGACTCAATAACAAAAACATAAACCAAAGACAAAATTCCATGTTGGTTGCTCATGAGCCATGATCAAACTCAAGAACAACAAAGCTCATGACAAGCTACAACCAGGGACTTTAGCCACCCTCCTCCCCCTCATCCACCCCCTCAGCCTCTCCACCTCCCCCCACATCCCCGCCTTCGCGTATATGTTCGACATCGCCACGTAAATCCCGTCGTTCCCCGGTTCCACCTCCTCCATCCGCGCCGCCACCCACTCCCCCACTGCCACCTCCCCGTGCTTCTCGCACGCCCCCATCAAACTCCCCAACACCACAGCATCCGCCGCCCCGGCCTCCACTGCCACCCCCGCCACCTCCCCCGCCTCCCTGATCCGCCCTGCCTGCCCGTACATATCGATCAATATCCCGTAATGTTGCGGTGCACGTGCCACTCCGTACTCCCCCTCCATCGCCTCGAAGTGCCTCCGCCCCTCGTCGACCATCCCCACGTGCGCGCACGCCAAAAGCACGCCAATCAACGTCACCCGATTCGGTTCCACCCCACGAAACCTCATCTCCTCGAACATCTCGAGCGCGCGTGCCGCCTCCCCGTGCATCGCGAGCCCCACGATCATCGCCGACCATGTTGAGACGTCACGGTTCGTCGTTTCATCGAACACCCTCCACGCAAGGTCTGTGCGGCCGCACTTGCTATACATGTCGACGAGTGAATTCGACAAATACGTTGTGGGTCTCAACCGGATCACCCATTTGTGGACCTGCAAATGAGCCTGTCAATTATCTGTATTTGAAAAATCAGAAATATTCGATATTTATATATCCAAAATGTGTAAATATGGATATCAGCCGATCAAAAAAATATTTGAATCTTACATATATTATAAAATTATATATGAAGTTATTATATATTGTTTATATGTATTATCTTATATTATTAATTACAATTATGATTGATTATATATCACTATTAAATTTTCAATGATATCTAAAAGGGATAAGAAGTCTTAGAATTTTAATGTTAATTTTTACCTCCTTAATGTATCACTTAATCATTCAAATTAATATTAATATTTAAACATGTCAATTATTTAAAAAATATTTATATCTAATTCATATATGAATAATTAAGATAAGACATAGATATTAACGTATCCCTTCCGTTGACGGGCTTACCTGCGAAGCCAAATCGAGATCGCCCAAACCACCACACGCAGAGGCGACACTCACCATGGTCACGTCATCGGGGGTCAAGCCTCGGTTTACGAGCCTCACGAACGTCAAGATCGCGTCTTTCGATCGACCCACTTGAGCGAATCCGCTGATGAGGGCGTTGAAGGAGCCAAGCCTTGGTCTTGGATTTTCGTCGAACAGTTGGGACGCGAAGTGAAGGTGGCCGAGCTTGGCGTAGGAGCTGATGAGGGCGGACTCGACGAACTCGTGCGAGGCGAGGCCGAGCTTCGACGCGGTGGAGTGGAGTTGGCGGGAGAAGGAGGAGTCGTAGAGGGCGGCGGAGGCTTTGAGGGCGAGCGGGAGGGTGTAGGAGTCAGGGAGGTGGGCGGCGCGGATCATGCGGAGGTAGACGCAGAGGGCGGTCTCGTGGTCGCCGAGTCTTACGTGGGAGCGGATGATGGTGTTCCACGCGATTACGGAGTGGGTGGTGGTCGCGCGCGCGGCGATCATGGTTTGGTCACAAGGCTGTTTTGGTCGGACTCGCGTTTGGGGGTTTTAGGGGGTCCGTGTTTGCATTTTGGGTGTGCGCGCGCGCGCGCGCGGGGATGCGCGTGTTGATTTGATGTTTGGGTGGGATGAGTGGACTTATAGGGCTGATGAAGGGATGAGTGGAGACATAATGTGTTGTTTGATAAGAAATGTTTGGTTATCTTTTTAGTTGTTATAGTTGAGAAAAACGTAATGATAAAAAAATTTGTTATTTGGTTGACTATGAATAAATTCTGGATAAGATGTGAATACTAATTTATAAATGTGAAAAAAATGATTTAACCTATAAGTCTCTCAATTTGAAAAATGTGATAACAATTGATTTGATTGTGTGATCCACTTATTCTATTTTCTAGAATAGTTTAAATTCAGGAGGAGGTGGAACGGCTACACCACGTAATTCCAGCTTATATAAGCATCCAAATACCGGTCTATTCTATCAATCCAGACAAGTTTGTTAACCTTATTTTAGCTTATTTCAGTTTATTCCATCACTAACCCTCTATCCAAACAACCCCAATGAGGGGTATTCAAGCACAATTAATGTAAATGCTTAATTAGGCACATAAAATTTAATTACCATACATGTTCTGTTGAAAAATGATATGTACAGCATCCATCGCAACCCAGTCTGTAGTTCGCACCATTTTTTTATCATACATTTTTTCATTGAGATATATGTTATTATATAGAATGAAATATATATTAAGATACAATAGTATATTTTTTTTCAAAAAAATAATTATTTTTACTCCATACATAATAGATACCCATACACTATGATAACGTAATATATATTACAGAATCATAGTGTAAGACTGCAAACAAACGTAACTGTAAAAACACATTAAATGTAGGGTTAAAGACATCCAAGTCCTCACAAATATGGATAATCCCATATAAGTCCTCATCAAAGTTAGGGCAGACGTACAAGTTCTTAAAAACTCGCAAAAACCCATATACATCCCTAGTTTCAACAAAAATTAATTATAAGTTTATAACTCAACCTACCATACTTAACTTTAACCTATAACTATGAAATGATTAAATTATCCTTAAATTTTTAACCGTTTTCAAACATCACCTTAATGGAAATGAAGAAACGTAAAAAATCTTACAAGGATAATTTGATCTTTGCATTGACTAATTTATATTTATGAATGTTTACAGAGACTATAATGTTTACACAATTACATGGTGATAAAATATTCTGTTAAATTTGAATGAAAATTTAATCAGAGGATGATAATTGAGTTTTTGTGAGTTTTTAGAGACTCGTGTGTCTGCCCAACTTTTATAGGGACTTATATAAGATTATCTATGTTTACAAGGATGTAGATGTCCTTAACCCTTAAATGTAATATGACTGTAAAACATAATTGAGTGTATCCACGTCTTCAACAACCCTGTAGTGGACTCATGAGAGCCCACATGACTCATTTCGTAGTTAATTTCAAATCCAATAGCCCATGCGACTAGTACCACTATACGAGTGGCTCAATATGCATCTCACTCAATACACACATAAAAATGTCTTAAAAAGAGAAGGACCGTTATTTAAACCCCCATTTAATGGAAAACCACCCCACTTGAAAACTCAACCAACATGTTTTTTCAAACCTATAAAATCACCCCCTAATAAATATTAGCGTGTGACTAATATAAAACCACCACAACTCATTTAGGAAAATTTCTCTCTCTTCAACCCATCGCCACCTATTTGCCCTTCCAATCGTCATCCACGACACCCGTCGATCACCGTCCGCCGCGCGCATTGGTGAGGACGTGGCCGTCAGGGAGGTATTGGTCGGAGAAGTAATGGAGGAGGATGGAGAGATAGTTGGAGAGCTCTAGCCATTCGTAGAGGGCAGAAGAGGGAGAGGAGGGGCAAAGGAGGTGGTCGCCGAAGGAGAACCCGCCGGATTGGAGGAGGGTGTTGTCAAGGAGAGGGAAGGCGGAAGAGTAGAAAGTGTTAGAGAGAAGATGTCGAGGGGAGGGGTAGAGGATGGTGGGGTCGAGGAGGAGGGAGTGGGTAGTGCAGTTTGAGGAGGAGGAGCAAAGGGTAGAGGGGAGGGGGAGAAGCAATTGAAGATGAGGACCTTGTTGTTGCAAAAGAGTTGTGTGTGCATCACGGAGATGCTGATGATCGTGCAAAGGAGATGCAATTCTCTAATATTGCTGTTGGTGAAGGAGATTCGGAGGAGGAGGAGGAGGGATTGGTGGTTGTGATTTTCTGTAAGGCTCGACATACCAGATGTCAAGATATTTAGATCTTGTTGACACCCCAATTGTCAAAAGATGATGATCATGTCGGCAATTGTTATGTCGTAATAGAAAAAAAGTGTCATGTTCTGTATGGATCGACACACCGGATGTCGACAGATGAAGATCTTGTCGACATATGTTTTATCGAACATGAGTGTATAGTAAAGGAGTGAGTTTGGTTCTAAATGGGGTGACATTGGTATGGGTGGTTTTCCTTTGACTTAGAGTGCAAAAAACTGATAGGAATGTGGTGGCTTTCTTATTGTATGGGGTAGATATATAACTCTCCAAATGAGAAATATTTGAAGGAAAACAAACCAATAAAAGAGAGATGTAATATAAAAGAGAGACGTAATTTTTTGGGGGCATTGAAGTACTAAGAATTTGTTTGGATTCACAGTGGGACGGATTCGATGGTGGAAAAAATTGAAGAAATGCCTTCACATATCCAAACACATTTATGGTTTTTAGGTCTACACCATTCCACACCGTCGAATAACATTGCATCATGTCTAATTTTTCTAAGTTTTCAAACACTCGCAAAACAATGTTGGGGCGAATTTTGCTATGAAAAGTTGTAGAAACATCATAGTAGATCCAAATGGCTTTTCCATTTTTGCGGTGGCATCGCTTATTCCCTCACGCACAAAATCATTTTGACTAGCATTTTAAAAGTAAAAAATAAAACACCTTTTTTTCCACTGCGACGTTGTCACCCCTTGACTTTTGGAACGCGGGTGTCTCTGCCGGTCTTCCAAATGTTCCATATGTTTGTTTTACATGTCCCATATCAAGTGACTAACACAATGTATCAATACGCTTAACTCAGTCTATAATCCACTATTTATTTAACAAATGTTTTATTATAAAAATATAAAAAAAATATGTATTCAATTATGTATATCATTTTTTATAAAGTAATGTAATTGAGCTTGTATTTTTTTTAAAAAATTAAATTATATGCGAATACAAATATGACTGTAGTCAGTTGAATGTATCATTTTTCATTTTTTATTATCCACATGACAGACTCAAAAATCAGATAAAGTCTTAATTTCAAATTCAGTGTCATCTCATACAATCATATTTGCCAATAATATATATATATATATATATATATATATATATATATATATATATATATATATATATATATATATATATAGTTGAGTGATTCAGTGCGGGAATGCGGGAAACGACGTCGATCGTTCGATCGCGGGTCCATCGCATCCAACGGTCGAGATGAATCGCCCCCGACCGTCCGATGCGATGGAGCCGTGATCGACGGCCCGTGATCGCTTCCCGCACGACCGCATTTCCGCACCGAATCACTTCCATATATATATATATATATATATATATATATACATACACGGGGGCGATTAGGTGCGGCGTGCGGCAGGTGCGGCGACGACGTGGGCCGTTCGATCGCGGGTCCATCGCATCCAACGGTCGACGTGAATCGCACCCGACCGTCCGATGCGATGGACCCGTGATCGACGGCCCACGATCGACGCCGCACCTGCCGTTCGCCGCACCTAATCGGCCCCCTATATATATATATAGACGTGATTACGTGTGGCGAACGGCAGGTGCAGCAGCGATTACGGGCCGTCGATCACGGGTCCATCGCATCAGACGGTCGGGTGCGATTCACGTCAACCGTTGGATGCGATGGACTCGCGATCGAACGGCCCACGTCGCGGCCGTACCTGCCATTCGCCGCACGCAATCATTTTCATATATATATATATATATATATATATATAGTTGCGATTACGTGCGGTATGCGGTCGGTGCGGTTTACGACGTGGGCCGTCCGATCGCGGGTCCATCGCATCCAACGGTCGACGTGAATCGCACCCGACCGTCCGATGCGATGGACCCGTGATCGACGGCCCGTGATCGCGCACCGCACCGACCGTAAACCGCACCTAATCGGCTCCCTATATATATATATATATATATATATATATATATATATATATATATATATATATATATACACAGTCCCGCTCTAAAGAGGACATCCTTTTGTTTTTAAAAAAAGGACCCGGTAATCACCGTTCATTCGTCCTACGATAATCTCCATTCATTCGGGGTGTTTAACAAAAAAAAGAAACAAAAATGGAAACTCATTCATTGCCCACGTAACATGTTACCAAGGTTTAAAAAATAAAATCGGAACCCAATAACCATGTACCCAAATAACCATGGTTTAAAGGGAAAAAAAACCCAATAATATAACCCCATGTAATCATGTAACCACGATTTAAAAAATTTTAAAAATAAAAATAAATAGACCCAGTAAACCCCAATGACCATGTACCCAAATAACCATGGTTTAAAGGGAAAAGAACCAATAATATAACCCCATGTAATCATGTAACCATGGTTTAAAAAAATTAAAATTAAAAAATAAATAGACCCACCCTTTTTTTGGTCTTCCCTCACGTAAACCCAGCCTCGTTTCGTCTTCCCCGTTCGCAAATAGCCGCAACAACCAACTCTTTCTTATCCGATTCCATCGATTTCAGGTCTCTCTCTCTCTCTCTCTCTCTCTCACATACACACACACTCTCTCTCTATCTATCCATGTGTAGTAATTTTAATTTAGGGTTTAGAAATTAGGTCACATTAGATCTCTAACACAGTATATTTAGGGTTTCTATAAATCCATAGTTTGTATGATTTGTATAAATACAGGAAAAATGTCATATATTTGTTGTTCTTTATTGAATTTGAGAATTTTGATTTGCAAATTTTTTTAAAAAAAAATTATTTGGATCATGATTTCGACCTTAAATTTTTTTTTTCCTATGTTAGACATGAAAAATTTGAACATTGAAATAGGAAGTGCAACAACTCAACAAGTTGAAGACAATGATTCAAATGATGATGATGTTGTTTACACTCCTCAAATAAAAGAGGCATTGAAACCTAGAAAAGGTCAAGAATTTGAAACACTAAATGATGTTTATGAGTTCTACAATAAATATGCAAAAGAAGCTGGGTTTAGTGTTCGAAGTCATTCAAGTCGGAAGGGCAGGACAAATGAGATCTTAAGAAAGGAATTTGTTTGTTATAAACAAGGGACATATTCCAATGAAGCAACCAATGAAAAAAAACGGCGTCGAGGAATAATAAAAGAAGATTGTAAGGCAAAAATTGTTGTTGTGAAGTCTAAGTCAGGCAACTATGTGGTGAGCATGTTCGTTGAGGGTCACAACCATCCATTGGCAACTCCACGAAAAGTGCATTTGCTAAGATCTCACCGTAATATTTCTACTGTTCAAAAAAATTTAACCCAACAACTAAGTGCAGTAAATGTACCAACACATCAACAATTTAGCATTCTTGCAATGCAAGCCGGTGGAATAGAAAATGTTGGTTGCACATAAAAGGATGTTTATAACTATGAAAGAGATCAGCATAATGAGATGAAGGGCTATGATGGAGATATGTTGAATGAACATTTTCAATTAGAACAAGAAAAGAATCCATCTTTCACTTTCAAAATTGAGGTAGATGAAAAACAAAGAATTACCCATTGTTTTTGGGTTGATGCAACTTCTAGACGTGCCTACAATTTTTATGGTGATGTGGTGATATTTGATACTACATACATCACCAACCGGTATGGGATGATCTTTGCACCAGTGATGGGAGTTAATAATCATGGCCAGACAATCATTTTTGCTTGTTCTTTCTTAAGTGATGAGACCACAGATTCTTTTATTTGGCTATTTGAGCAATTTAAGAAAGTTATGCCAAGCAATGCCCCAAAAATGATTATTACTGATCAAGATCCAGTAATGACAAAAGCCATTCACCAAGCTCTTCCAAATACATTTCACAGGTATTATCTTATAATTATATTTTTTGGAATCTTGCATGTTTAAAATACCTAATTATATATAATTTTTTTCTTTCATAGGTATTGTAGTTGGCACATCCTCAATAAATTCTTAGAAAAATTAGATGCTGTGCAATATAAAGATCATTATAAGAGCTTCCAAAAGTGCATATGGGAATTAGAGAGTAAGGAAGAGTTTGATTCGAATTGGATGGAGATTTGTGAGAGAAGTAGATTACACGATAATAGATGGTTGCAATCTATGTATGATATTCGTGCAAAGTGGGTGCCTGCGTATGTGAATCATGTTTTCTCCGGTGGAATGTCAAGTAGCCAACGAGCTGAAAGTTCACATTCATTCTTCAAGAAGTATGTTTCCAAAAAAAATTCATTAGTAGATTTTATAATTCAGTTTAATCGAGGACTTGTATGTCAACGTCATGAAGAGTTAATTGCCGATCACGTTGATGTGAATGAGAAGCCCCTATTCAAGTTGCCGTTAGAAATGGGAAAGCAAATGGCTGAAATATATACACGTAAGTATTTTTATAAATTTCAAGACGAATTGTGGGAAAGCTTTAATTATAAATTTGAGCTTATTCAAGACAATGTCGAACATTGCTTCTACAAGGTATTTAAAAGGAATGATGAAAAATATAAAGTGCGTGAAATCGTATATTAAAAACATTTGGATTTCGCTTCATGCAGTTGCAAAAAGTTTGAAAGTGGAGGAATACCATGTAGGCACATTTTGGGATATCTTCACAAAATGCATGATGTAACCCATTTTCCAAGTCAATACATTTTAAAGAGATGGACAAAATCTGTAAAATTTAATACAGTCCGAACTGATGGTGGAATCGAAATAACTGATGATCAATCATTACTCATTAGACGGGGTAGATTATTTCAATTTGCTTCGATTGTAATTGACAAGGTCTTGGTTAATGAAGAGGCAAGTAAGATCTTTACAGATGCTTTGGATAGTGTTCTTGATAAAACTAAACATTTGGTTGGTGGTTGTTCAAGTGATAGTATGTCTGAAAAAAGAAGCATCAATCTATATAATGAGCCACATGAAGTTTGAGCAAAGGGGTGTGGAAAAAGGCTAAAGGGAGGAAAAGAAAAGGCAAAAGCGAAATAAAAAAATAAAGGGGGTAAGCGTTGTCATGGATGTGGAAAAGTTGGACAGTCACACGATAAGAGAAATTGTCCGATGCTTAGTAATCGGTAAGAATTTTTATTTTTTCATTCCAACATATGTAACATAAATATTTCATTTGAAAAAATGATGATGAAAATTATCTTTTATGTAGATATTCCTCTTGTACTAATGATGAAAGTGCAAGCTTCCTCGAAACGGATGATGATAGTTCTTCATCTATAGGTAATTTCTACATTTGAATGTCAAAGTGATTTGGAGTGTTAAGGAAAAAAATTAATTGAATTTTTTTCATTCATACAGGTTTATCCCAAGAAAACTAAGGATCAGTCTCGGATGTTGATGATGTTCTTGATGATGATGTTTCTTTTTTGGTCTGAATAGTTTCACGAAGTGACTCTTTGTTAATATATTCTATTTGTGTTGAATGGTTTCGGGTATATTTCACTCCTTGGTGTCACTTTCTTTGGAGTTGATGATGTTGATGATGTTCTTGGTGATGTTTCTCTAGAGTCTGCATAATTGTGCTTTTAAAATGATGATACTCTCCGCCTTCTTCACTTCACTTGTATTTTTTTTAATGAAACCAAAACTAAAGTTACATGTTAAGGTTCTTATTACAAAAATAAAATTAAAAAATGACAACATTTAAAGAAAAAAAAGTTTCATCATGCTTCTAATACCTTCAATTTTTAATTATATTACAACATGTAAGCGTTATATTCCAATTGTGAAAAAAATTGAACACTCCTGAAAATCAATTGATTCTTCATGACTTATCTCTGTATGCTTGTTTACATGTTCTTCAACAATAATAAAAAAATCATGATTTAAATCAAAATTTTCAATTATGAGACAACAAATATATATACAATAGAAGATGCTTTTTTTTTTTACACTACAATAGAGAATATATGTCAAAAAATTTTAAACCTGGATCTAAATCACGCATGGAGAGAGAGGGGGGGGGGGGATCATACTATTTTTTTTCTTTTGAAATCATGGTTAAATTGATACATGTCGGTGGGATGTCATGGGGTTACATGGCTACGTGGGATGTCATGGTGTTGGGACAGGTGTTTATTTTTTTTATTTTAATTTTTTAAAACTATGGTTACATGATTACGTGGGGTTATATTACTGGATTTTTTTAAAAAAAAACCATGGTAACATGTTACGTGGGCAATGAATGGGTTCCGATTTTATTTTTTAAACCTTGGTAACATGTTACGTGGGCAATGAATGAGTTTCTATTTTTGTTTTTTTTCGTTAAACATCCCGAATGAAAGGTGATTATAGTAGGACGAATGAACGGTGATTACCGGGTCCTTTTTTAAACACAAAAGGATATCCTCTTTAGAGCCGGACTATATATATATATATATATATATATATATATATAGGGGGCCGATTAGGTGCGGCGTCGATCGTGGGCCGTCGATCACGGGTCCATCGCATCGGACGGTCGGGTGCGATTCACGTCGACCGTTGGATGCGATGGACCCGCGATCGAACGGCCCACGTCGCCGCCGCACCTGCCGCACGCCGCACTTAATCGCCCCCGTATATATATATATATATATATATATATATATATATATATATATATATATATATATATATATATATATATATATATTCCGATAATATGCGGTCGGTGCGGTCGTGCGGATCCGACGTGCGTCGTCCGATCGCGGGTCCATCGCATCCAACGGTCGACGTGAATCGCACCCGACCGTCCGATGCGATGGACCCGTGATCGACGGCCCGTGAATTGCGACCGCACGACCGCACGACTGTATAGTATCACGACTCTATATATATATATATATATATATATATATATATATATATATATATATATATATATATATAGACTCGTGATTACGTGCGGATTGCGGTCGGTGCGGATTCGATTACGGGCCGTCGATCACGGGGTCCATCGCATCGGACGGTCGGGTGCGATTCACTTCGACCGTTGGATGCGATGGACCCGTGATCGACGGTCTGTAGTCGAATCCGCACCGTGCGGACGACCGCACGCTATCACTCGACTATATATATATATATATATATATAGTCGTGATATTATACGGTCGTGCGGTCGCGATTCACGGGCCGTCGATCACGAGTCCATCGCATCGGACGGTCGGGTGCGATTCACGTCGACCATTGGATGCGATGGACCCGCGATCGGACGACGCACGTCGAATCCGCACGACCGCACCGACCGCATATTATCGAATATATATATATATATATATATATATATATATATATATATATATATATATATATATATACTGTGTCACGGGCGATTACGTGCGGGCGATTGTATATATACTGTGTATATATATATATATATATATATATATATATATATATATATATATATATATATACACACACACACAATCATATTTGCCAATATGACTATGTCATGGGCGATTACGTGTGGCGAACGGCGGGTGCGGCCGCGACGTAGACCGTTCGATCGCGGGTCCATCGCATCCAACGGTCGATGTGAATCGCATCCGACCGTCCGATGTGAATCGCATCCGACCGTCCGATGCGATGTACCCGTGATCGACGCCGCACCCGCCGTTCGCCGCACGTAATCATCACTATATATATATATATATATATATATATATATATATATATATATATATATATATATATATATATATATATATAGTCGAGTGATTCAGTGCGGGAATGCGGGAAACGACGTCGATCGTTCGATCGCGGATCCATCGCATCCAACAGTCGAGATGAATCGCCCCCGACCGTCCGATGTGATGGACCCGTGATCGCTTCCCGCACGACTGCATTCCCGCACCGAATCACTTCCCATATAGTCGAGTGATTCACTTCCTATATATATATATATATATATATATATATATATATATATATATATAGGGGAGTTATTGCGTGCGGCGAACGGCGGGTGCGGCAGCGACTACGGGCCGTCGATCACGGGTCCATCGCATCGGACGGTCGGGTGCGATTCACGTCGACCGTCGGATGCGATGGATCCGTGACCGAACGGTCCACGTCGCGGCCACACCCGCCGTTCGCCGCACCTAATAATTTATATATATATATATATAGAGTCGTGATACTATACGGTCGTGCGGTCGTGATTCACGGGCCGTCGATCACGGGTCCATCGCATCGGACGGTCGGGTGCGATTCACGTCGACCGTTGGATGCGATGGACCCGCGATCGGACGACGCATGTCGGATCCGCACGACCGCACCGACCGCATATTATCGGAAATATATATATATATATATATATATATATATATATATATATATATATATATATATATATATATATATATAGTGTGGGTCGTGCGGCGTCGACCACGGGCCGTCGATCACGGGTCCATCGCATCAGACGGTCAGGGGCGATTCATCTCGACTGTTGGATGTGATGGACCCGCGATCGGACGACGCACGTCGGATCCGCACGACCGCACTGACCGCATATTATCATCTGACTATATATATATATATAGGGATGCGATTACATGCGGTGTGCGGTCGGTGCGGTGCGCGATCACGGGTCCATCGCATCGGACAGTCGGGTGCGATTCACGTCGACCGTTGGATGCGATGGACCCGCGATCGAACGGCCCACGTCGCCAACCGCACCGACCGCAAACCGCACCTAATCGTCGGCATATATATATATACCCGTGATCGACGCCGCACCTGCCGTTCGCCGCAGGTAATCGGCACCTATATATATATATTTAACAAAAAAAAATCTCAATCAATACTGATAATTCAATCCCATTCTAATCCCCGCATCCAAACAGTATCCAAGCAACACGTCAGTTTACACACAGACCACTCCCCAACAAAAGAGGAACCACAGTTCGAGAAACCCGAGAGACAGCGAGAGAAGGAACGGTTGAGATGGAATCCCCCGCGCCGAGGAAGAATCAGAACCGTCCGTTGAAGTGGCTGGACCTGGCATCGACGGAGCCCTACTACCTCCTCCACCTCCTCTCCTTTTTCTCCTACTTCGCCGCCCGCCCCTCCTCCGATCGCCTCCTCCAACTCGTACTCTCTTTCTCTCTCTCAATCTATTCAGATCTGTTCGTTTTTCATCGTTTGATCTTCTTTTCAGGAAATCCAGGCGATTCTGCTATTCTTGGCACTCACAATCGTGAAGGTAACGCCATCCGCGGTTATCTCTGCTGAATCTGTTATGTTCATCCAATCCGTGCTTCTTTTCTTAGTACATTTTGTTGTTTTTGGTCAATAATTTCAAATTGGCTTCCTTTTTTGAGTTTTTTTTTTGTTTGTTTGTTTTGAACAGCTGGTGAAAGAGGAGACATGGGAGGGATTCATCGGTGATACCTTGTTTTATGCGAAGGTATTATTGTTGTCATCGCTGCTGTGATGATTGACACAACAACTATGTTATTGTTATTCGTATATGTTAGTTCTTGAAGGATTTTGTGTTCTAATTCAATTTTCAGGGTTTCCTTTTTGTGATGGCTTTAGTCATAGATTACCGGTTGGCGCTCTGCTATGTCGTTGGTTTCTTAGGTAAATATTGTTTCCAATTGAGTTTGTTAGGTGGTTATTGCTTGGTATATTGCATTAGAGACCTATATTTGGATCCCTTTTTTGAAAATATGTTTTTTCATCAAAGATGCTTTTGATTAGTTTTTTTTCATAAAAGCTGTTTTATTGACTTTTTAACACTCAAAATCAAAATTTGAAATCAATAACGTAAGTAAAAAAAAAAACTTTGGGAACTGGTAATCTGAAAACTGTTTTTATAGAAGCAGAATTAGTTTGACAATTGGTTCCGAGACCTCTACCATGAGCTCCCTTTGATTAATATTATAATATATGATGCTTGTTCTTGAGGTTTTATGATTTTGGTATTTGACATTTTATTTTTTAGTATTGATTTATGCTTCTAAGTATTAGATAAGTGTCACTGCCTTTTGGATGATGTGAATGGATTAAAAAAATGATGCTAGAGGCAGACCCAAAAAGTTTCCTTACCATGGTACATGCAGCATTTCCTGTGTATACTGTGCAAGGCGATGTTTAGATCTCCTTGTCATTTCCATTATTAAAACATTGGTTGATTGTAAAAGGTATTTAAACGGATTAGAGAATAACAAATTGTAAGGAATTTTAAAGATTTTACAACAGATTTGCATGTATATATGTGTATCTGTGTCTGTTATTAATTACAGAATCCCTTGAAATACCCATGAATGTTTTGAACTGCTTGTTTTTTAATACTAGGTGTTATAAACAATTACCTAATAATCATGGACACTGTTTCTGTATATGGATCAGAGTTAAGAGGTAAATATACTAGCTGATGAGATAACAGAAATATAGCAATGGAATGACTTTAAAAGAAGTCTGCATGGGTTTGGATGTGTATATATGTTTTATTTAGAGAATCCCTTGAAATATCTAGATATGTTGGAATTAATCCTTTACATACCAGGAGTCACAAACAACTACCAAACAATCATTGATAGTATATTTTTAATGGTCTGGATTCACAAGTTTCGCTACACTAGCTAATATATTTTCTAAACATTAAGGCTTTGTTTGGGTAGTGATATAAGCTATATCAGGATAGATAATTATTCTAGTATAAATAACTATACAAGTGGAATAAATCATGTTCAGTTTGGATGTATTTTTTGTTATTATTCTTGGGAAATATAATAATGAAAATTTTGTTGTATGATTGATCATTAATAAGTTGTGGATAAAATGTGAATAAGATGTGGATAAGGATTTGTAAATGGTGAAAAAATGATTTGACATGTCGGCTCCTTGATTTAGAAGTGGTGATGACAAGTTATTTGACGTGTGTCTCCCTTATATCAATGGAATGGATTGGTTGGAACATGCTTTTTGAGCGTTTGTATCCCAATTCCACCCTATTCCACATTAATTCTTCTACTCAAACAGGGGTTAAGGAATTAAGATGTAAATTATAAATGTATTTACACTACCTGAACTTTGGCAGAATAAACAGATTTATTTGTGCGTCAAAAAGCAGGGGCAACAAAATAGCGAATAACTAGGAGAAATTTGTATTGAACAATGTTGCCATTATGTGGCATGTAAGTGTTCAAAATATCATGGTTTGGCATGTGATTGTTGTTATCTAATATTTGTTTATTTAAATCATAAATGAATACCTTATCAGAAGCAGGCGATTGTGGGTCATGTGACCAAAGTGTTCTTTGTTGGCACTTTCTGGATTGAAGAATATAGGCCTAATTTAATATATCCCTTCTGTTTATGTGTTGCAGTAATACATGTTCTGACTCAGCAACCAGCTTCTGATGGTCTTGGTATGCTTACCTATCTATTTGATCCATTTATATGGGGGTTCTGCTCCTCAACATGCACTCCTTTTTTATGCATTCATAGGATTGATTTCCTTTCTTATAAGAAGAAAAAAAAACCAGAATCAAAGAAAGATGGTTTTCCCTCGTAATAACATATCTAAATGTGGTCCATTTGTTTTAGTAAAACATAAATAATATCTCCACCCGAATTGCTCAAATTTTAAAAAATGACATGAAATTGAAAATGCAAAATCTAGCAGTGAAATAAATTGAATTTTCTCCAAGAGCTCATTAGCAGAAGAGCCGTACATTTCTACTTAATGGCATGAAAGTAGATTGTTATTAATAGGAAAGTGACTGATTTGAGATGTGAAGCTTAAATGATTGTATAAATTGCAAGAAATATATAATCTAATGCTGTCATGAGCAACTGGACAGTTAGTGCATTAATGCACCATTGTGCCTGAAAGTAAACCTGTGATGAAAGTGCTTCTGCACAACTGATTGAAGACTGATAAGGGCAACTAATTAGTCTGATCCGTACTTCAATCATGACAAGTATGAGTTGTTTTCATCATTCCTGGTTACATTTGCAGTAAAAAAACCGTCGTTTTTTTACTTAACTCTTTGGTCATGTCAGATGTTTCCATACAAGTAGAAGGTATCAGTCAATTTACCAATCTGTTTGATAAGAGAACTGCTTGTACATGTTCATTATCTTTTTGAACTTTGGTCATTTCCATTCACAAATATCACTATTGCTCATAATATGCTGTTCCACGTCATATCTTGGTCCAAGAATCTGATATGTTTATTTACTCTTCTAAGGTAATTTCAGTCACTTGACCCCGCTGCAGTTGGAAACATTGCTTACTGAAGGAAACACTTCTAGGTTCTGGCTGGTTGGTTCCTGTGACTTGTTATCAGTTATCTGGTTTTATAGATTTCAGCTTGTCAAGTTGCATTATGCACACAGGACCTACAATGACCTCAATTATGGACGTCACATCCAGTGAGCATTGTCATCTGGCTTATGAACTGAACATCTAATGTGGAATTCACATAAGGGTTTGTGATGATAATGGACCAACTAACTTGAACAATTGGATTAGCATCCAAAAAAATATCCAATTGGGTGAGAAAAATAGTTGCACAATTGAAGGATTTACATAGTCAGCATTTTCTTTTCTTTTCCTTTACTTTTTTTTGGTGGTTCTTACTTTGCACTATATAAATGAGGAGAACACTACTTTTCAACTACCCTTAATTCTACAATGTGTAGGGGGAGTGCTGTATTAGATATATCTACATTAAATGTTGCAAATTTACTTATCTACAAAATTGGGAGCGGACAAAGATCATAGTAAAAGTAACTGATGATTTCTCTTTCATTTATTGTGGACCTAAAATTTGAAGATGAAAAGCCACCATGTGCCTAATTAATTTAGTCTAGAGTCTAGACAGGATTATTCTTTTCTCTTGTGATTATACTTCTGGGAGGATTCAGATTTTATTTGTGTTCTGCTTTTAAATTTCTGCTCATTTCCTATATAGTGGTTTTTTCACAATCTGGAATATATTTTGTTATGGCTTAGCTTTTCTTGAGATTTATTTTGAAGATAATCTCTCTTTAGTTTTTCATCAACCATAGAAATATTGGATTGAAATCATTGTCTATGTGCAATAGTTAGGTACAAATGTACAATTCCATGCAGCAAATCAGGGTTTTTTTTTTTTTTTTGGTGATTGCAATGTTGATGTTTGGCAGGTTGAATTTCGAGCTTCATATTCTTCCAAATGTATACGAACAAGTTCCTTTATCCCTGAACTTTCAATTACGTAAGTTGATCACCCCACATTAATGCTATTAATCCAGTTGGCAACTTCAAGTTTTGGTTCTGAACGTGTAGAATCTGTCAATCAAAATGACCATAACCTTCGCTGGCAGGTATTCAAATACAAATTTGAATATGTCAATGAAAATAATCATAACCTTTGCTGGCAGGTACTCAAATAAAAATTTATCTTTTGGAATAGTGGATCTTGGACGCTTCTCTAATGTCGCAGAATACTTTGGAATATCTTTACCCAGTAGGTTTCCATCTTCAGTTTCTTACCGTGCATGTTAGGTATTTCAAAAAAAAATTTCGGAACTGGTAAATCTAATCTCTCTGTGGTCCATCTAATTTTGATCCTGATGTAAGCTTAGGTCAGCTTCCAACATATATCTTATTTGACAATGCGGTAGAAGTCGCTCGCTACCCAGAGATCAGTTTTGATGCAAGATCTTCTAGTCCAACAATAACTAAGGTTTGTTTACTGAAGCTTAGTTTTCTTCTAATTAATATCTGCATATGGATTGATCGTTCTGAGAGTACCCTTTTTATCTGTTTGGGGAAGGGGGGATTAATTCCAAGTATTTTTTAATCCCTTCTTTTTTAGGTCCATCAACTTTTGTAGCATATGATACTCAAGTTAGCAGTATATTTTTTCATCTCTCCTTTTGTCCAAATACCAGCCGTATGTGCAGGTTACTTAATAGTGTGCACGCTAACGCACATATAGAGTGTATAAAAGGAATTCAATTGGGGTAAGCAACGAAAAAGAGACGGAAGGACCTAGAAAAAAAAATTTAACTACTGACTTCGGTTTTTTTTTTTAATATGCTAAAAAAGCCTAGGGACCTAAACTATGAGGGGTTGAATAAAAATATTTGGAATTAATTTTCCCTTCTTTTTTTTTCTTTTTTTGGGCCATTTATTGATATGGTTTCTGATATTGCAGAGCATTCTTTGTCGATATTTTGAGCTTGATCGCCGACTCATTGAATACATATCTGGCAAGTAGACTTAATTCATACTGCTTTCCACACTCTCTTTGAGCTCTGAGCTATGATACTTGGCTTTGTGAAATAACTATTTTGGTATGCAATTTTATTTTGAAATGTAAAATTATGTCCCTGCATACACAATTTCTATTACATAACCACATCATGCTGCCTCTGATGTTCAAATAATGACCCACATTTATGTTACATATCTAATCAATACATTAGAAAACACCTAGTGTTGGTAGCGTGGAAAGTGAGACATACGCAGTATAGAGTAAATGAGGCAAGTCTATTTTGGAGATCACCAAATTCTGGAGTCTATTAGAATTATTATGAGACTTACTCTGCTGAGTCATTTGGTTTGATGTCATTCATACGTTATATTGATATCATCTCATAAGACTTTTTCTTATCGACTTTATAGGTGTTTGACCAAGAGATTTGCTTATTAGGTAGTGTTTGGAAAACAACTTTTCATTTAAAAAACAACTTTCTAGAAAACGTATTTTTGTTATATTCATGAAAAGCTGTTTTTTGAGGCTGTTGGAGGACATTTGGAAACAACTTTGGATTAAGTGTGATTTCTACAAAAATAGAAACTCCAAAAGCTGTACAATTTCCAAACGCAAATCTAGAGTGGAATGTGGACATTGGTAGGATAGCATCACCCCATAGAGGATAACATCACACCCCCAAAATTTGAGGCGGAAAGGTCATGTAATTTATTATTTCAATCACATAGGTCTATTTGGTTTTGGAATGAACTCCAAACAAAAAATAGGATTGGAGACGGATATCTTAATTAGTTTTGTTTTGGTTGTAGGAAAACCATCCCTGTCCCAATTCCCATATAAACCTTTACAAATTTTTACTAGGGTGAAAGGTTAAATTGTTCGTTTAATTTTTGCGAACTGAGCTTTGGAAAAGTCGGCCAACACCCCCCTATAAAAGAGGTCAAGGGATCTGGAGGCATCAATCTTCAAAAAAAACTTTTATATCCCAATTTCCATATAATCACTATTTTTATAACTACTAAAGATGATCAATTTGAATTTTTGGGGACATATGATTAGTCAGAACTTCTTTTTCGCACTTTTTGTTGGAACACTAGATCATATCGGATCCAAACTGGGGCATGCAATTTAATAATTTATACAAAAGAGAGTTGATAAGGATTATGCTATGCTGAATGTGCACACTATTTGTGTGTTTTTGGGCGGGCACATGCACAATTTTTTATAAAATGGCAGTCTAGGATTATTATTCCAATAGCTAAATGTGTGTGTCCTTTTTAGGTAGTTGAAAAACTCATACACTATCTTAGTACGTGAAATCTCCATTAGAGAGTATACTCTATTACTATAATCATAAAAAAGTATGCATTCAATTCAATGTATATACTTCACTTTTTTTGAAATCGTTAGCTTTTGGACAAGTATATATTTTAGAAACAAGTTTCTCTTGTAAAAGTGACTGCAAAAATGAGTAAGTGAAAAGTATTTTGCACTCCAAATGGGGTCCTCAAGTGTGATTAAGGAAAGAATATGTTTGAACTCTAAAAATACATGTTTGTTTAGTATGAACTTTGATGACTTAGAATAAACCGTAACTATTTTTTTGTCTTGATAAACTATCTGCGGATCAAACAGGGGTTAGATGGTGATTTCATCACAGTTTTGCTATTCAATGTTGTGGTATAATGTTCTTCATCATTTATATGTCATTTCTTACCTTCCAATAAAGGACCTTCCATTAGAGCATCTCCAAAAAGATCAGGTAGAAGTAGAAACGTTTGTTTAGCTAAATCTGTCAATGGCATAAGAACTAAAAAAAAAAAAAAAAATCTCCCTTCAAGAATATTTAAGATTGTCTTTTCTCAGCAAAAGAAAGTTGATGTATTCTTGAAAAAGAAATTGTTGATGTTTTTATTGTGCATGGTTGGAGAACTGGCTCTCTTGATTAGTTCCATAAAAAACTATGATTGATGTTTAGATGACCTTGTGGATGAAAATCATATTCCGAAAATTATAGGTCAGATAACATTAAAATTGTCAATTCAAGTTAAGGCATTGAAAACTATTTCAAAATAAAATAAATAAGGCATTGAAAATGAGTTTGGACTTATTTTAATTTTATTTATATAATAATCATATTTGATCTAAATTAATTTTTAAACATCCTAATCCTCTTTTTGGGTGGAGGAATAGGTGGGGAATGTGGTGGTATAGACCCAAAAACATATTTGTTTGCAAGGAATGAGTGTATAACCATGTCAAAATAGATGAAAAAAATTGGTATTGATATTCAATGTCCATTTGGATTATGTTATTCACTCAAATTTATTTCACTAGTATAAGGGTTTGCATGTCCAATTACCCATTATCATCTTTTATAAATCAAGAGATCCATGGATTATATCAATTGTTTTACATTTTATAATTTTTATTCATATGCTATTCACATTTTATCCATCAGATATTCATAATTAATCAAACAACAAAAAGTACATTATTACAATTCCCATAAGAAATAATTAAAAAAACAAAATCAAATTGAAAATGACTTATACTTTATTTATAGTAAGATAATAGTCATGGTCCCTGTTTTTTTGAATTATTTAAAAAAAATCTAATAAAAGTATGCACGCCTCATGTGCACATTTCATTTTATAACCTAATAAAATAGGAAAAAATTCATACAACCCCCTTAAATCTGATTAAAATTCATGTAATCCCTTAAAAATACCTAGTAAATTCAAATAATTCCATGAATAAAATTTTCATTGATAGATGATACATATTTTGTTTGGTTAACCTTGATGAAAAACATAATATATTAAAAAATCACTATAATGTGTTAAAAATGTGAAAAATCTTATGAAAATGATAATATTACGCTTTTTGAATATATTATAAAACCCTATCCGAAATGGTTAAATCATCGTTTACATATGATTTTCGGCATTTTTAACACATTGTATGATTTTTTTGGTATACTGTGTTCTCTATCAGGGTTAATCAAATATAATATTCACAAAATTTTATTCCAGATGTTATTTTGAGTTACTAGGTGTTTTTAGAGGGTTATATGGATTTTATGAAAAAGTAAATGAGCGACTGAGTTATATAGATTTCAACCAGTTTACCGGAGTATATGGATTTTTTCTAATAAAATAATAAACATTAATCCAAATATAAAAAAATCTCATTTGCTGCCTACTATTGCGATACAAACCTCCTGCAAAGCAGCCAAAAAAAAATGCAAATAGTAATACGAAAAATCCATATAACCCCTCGTAAACTATCCAAATTTTATATAGTTTTTTGAAAACATTTGTGTAAATCTATGAGTTAATTTTTTATTAATGATTAATATTTTATTAATTTTTTATTAATGATTAATATTTTATTAATATTTTGTTTGATTAATTTTGATTGAAAATTAAATATATCAAATAAAATGTAAAAAATTATATCTAAATGATGATTTTACCTATCTAAATAAAATTTAATAATATATTTTAAAAAATAAAATAATCATTTATAAATAATTTTTTTTTGCATATTTAATCTAAAGAGTTTTAATATATTTTGTTTTGTATCATAATTAATGAAATAAAATATTTATAAAATATTTCTCATACATACGTGAATAAAAAGTTAAATCAGATGGGTGTGTGAATTTGGATTTGTCCCGTAACAACAATAACAAGAACAATAAAAAGCGATCTTTTAAAAACGTGTGTGTGTGGATCGGGGAGTCTGCCACGTCATCGGACAGATCACGTGTGGGGGGCCCAGGATCGGCGTCCCCGCCGCCTGCAAAGTGGGGCCCACGGAGGGGAAAAAGCAATCTATGACTGTCGACATCACGCCCCCCGCCGCACCGACAGACTGTATATATCTCTCTCTCTTACCGAATGAGGACGATGTGATGTGACGCCGTCATGTAGATTCCGTGTCCATGGTGGGGTTTTATCATGCATGCCATCTCATCTGTGCACATATCCTCCATCTTTTCAAATAATGGGCAAAATGTATATATGTATTGTCACGACTGGTTTCACAAGGTAACAAGTGATAAAATTTAAAGGGATACATAAAAAAAAAAAAAATTGACAGTTTATATCATTTGATAAAAAAAATAATTGAGATAAAGTTTGAACAATTATTCTAATTTTAAAATAAAAATGGATGGAGTAACATTCATTTTAATTTTAATAAATGTGAATGAGTGTCGATTTTGTTTTCTTGGGGGAGAATGAGAACTCTCTTCTAGTTCTGTTTGGATAAAAAAATAAGAAAAATTAAATTAAATGTATGTGAATAAATTTAAAATTTTGTTTATTTGCAATGCGGATGTTAACTTAGTTAGAATAAACTAATATTGGTATTTTAGATTTTTTTAATTTTTTTATTATTCCATCCAATTTAATTCACGAAGAAAGGCCTAAAATGGGTATTATAGCCCACACGTGTGGGTGTGTGAGACCATTTTCTCATTTTTATCTTTTGAAGACATCATGTAGTAAGTGATTCTATTTATTATAAAAGGAGAAAAAATCTTATCATTCCACCTAAGTGTGGAATAATGAAAGGAAGGAAAAAATCCATATAGCCCCTATAAACTGTCCAAAATCCATATAACCCCTTGTATTTTCATGAAGTTCCTATAACCCTATGAAAACATTTATGTAAATTTAAATATTTTCTTGAATTAAATTTTCATTAACAGATAAGGGATATTATACGAATACTCTGTTTGATTATCACTGGCTAAAAACATAATATACAAAAAAACCTTTCAAAAAATCATCTATAAATAATGATTTTATTAATCTAGATAGAGTTTTATAATCTATTCAGATGAGTAAAATCTTTATTTATTGATAATTTTTAAAATTAATTTTTAACACATTGTAGATGATTTTTAGTATATTGTATATTCAACCAGGATTAACCAAACAAAATATTCACATAATATTATTCATTTATCAATGAAAATTTAATTAAAAGGATTACATACGAGGGTATTTGGATTTCTATATGTATTTTCAAAGGATTATATGGATTTTAAAAATAGTGAAGGTGAGCTATATGAATTTTATAAATGGTTTATAGGGGTTATTTCGATTTTCCCCTAAGGAGACACTTTCTCCATTTATATGACAATTATTATGAAAATAAATAAATTTTTATTTATTTTATGTTTGATTGATATCTTGTCATGTTCACTAAAGAAATTAAAAAAACATCATTTTTTTTATCAATTAAACTACACATATGATCCCATTCAATCTTTGATGTAATAAATATTATCTGATTTTTATTTTACTGGGATATTTGAATGTGGATCATTTTTTTTCTTTTAAAAAATTGAGTTTACCTGAAACTGTAACTACCTAAAAAAAAAAATCTTTGACAGGGAGCCCTATGAGGCCATGACCATGACAGCATGACGTTAAATCCATTTTGTATCCATGTTATGATGGATGTTATGTTGATGCGTGACATGACTATGGTGATTGATTTTGGGTATAAGAAAAAACTTGTTATAATATTATATGTATATATATTATTTAAAATTAAAATTATAAGAGAGAGAAAGAAAAAGAGGTGGGGGAAGTAATATCGAGACGCATGCAAAGAGGTTATGATTATGTCCTCTCTGACCCACGCAACCCTCGCCACGCCTCCCCACTCTCCCTCCTTTTTTTACTTTTAGCCCCTCCTATTTTTTAATTACCTCACACGCATCCTTTGCCCTTCCCATTTTTCATTACCCACAATGCCCCTCTTACCAAGGGAGCATGCTTTCCCTCATGGACCCCACTTGGTTCGAGGGCTTGTTAAGATATGCGGTTAAATGAATTACGATATGCGGTTAAATGAATTACATCGTCAATGTAGATCCAAACAAGAATGCAGTGTTTTTTCATTTTTTTTAAAAATTGAGGGTTGTAGGGTAGTTCTTTTCGTTTTTGAGTAGGACTGGTAAACGAGTCGAATAGCTCGGGCTCGGTTCGGACTCGGCTCGGCTAAAGCTCGTTCGGACTCGTTCGATTAGATAAACGAGCCGAGCTTGAACAATTTTTAAAGCTCGGTTTGTAAACGAGTCAAGCCCGAGCCGAGCCCTAGCCTGGACGAGCTCGTTTACTTAATAGAAAAAAGGGAAACGAGCCGAGCCCGAACCGAGCCCGAGCCTGAATTTATGTTATTTTCACATGTATAAGTTGTGATTTGTAAAATGTGACTTTTCGAATTTTAAACAAGGTTTTTTTTAGCTAAACGAGCCCGAGCTTTAACCGAGCTTTTCACGAGCCTAACGAGCCGAGCTTGAACACGAAATGAAGCTCGTTCCCGAGCCGAGCCGAGCCTGCTGCTAAACGAGCCGAGCCTGAGCAGGTCAAAGCTCGGCTCGTTCGGCTCGTTTACCACCCCTACTTTTGAGAAACTATCAAAACATTGCTTGTCTACCACCTCATATTTTTCTAAACATTGAGTCCCACACCACACACTCATACGGGGCCTTCAGAATTTATAAAGGAAAAAATTATGTTAGTATTTTTTTTCCTCCTTGAACATATTTTGTTATATATATATAGAGTCGTGATATTATACGGTCGTGCGGTCGGTGCGGTCGCGATCACGGGCCGTCGATCACGGGTCCATCACATCGGACGGTCGGGTGCGATTCACGTCGACCGTTGGATGCGATGGACCCGCGATCGCGACCGCACGATATATATAGATATATATATATATATATATATATATATATATATGCCGACGATTAGGTGCGGTGTGCGGTCGGTGCGGTGCGCGACGTGGGCCGTCCGATCGCGGGTCCATCGCATCCAACGGTCGACGTGAATCGCACCCGACCGTCCGATGCAATGGACCCGTGATCGACGCCCCGTGATCCCCTATATATATATACGATTCCGATTAGGTGCGGTATGCGACGTGGGCCGTCCGATCACGGGTCCATCGCATCCAACGGTCGACGTGAATCGCACCCGACCGTCCGATGCGATGGACCCGTGATCGCGCACCGCACCGACCGCACACCGCACCTAATCGTAACTATATATATATATATATATATATATAGTCGTGATATTATACGGTCGTGCGGTCACGATTCACGGGCCGTCGATCACGGGTCTTTCGCATCGGACGGTCGGGTGCGATTCACGTCGACCGTTGGATGCGATGGACCCGCGATCGGACGACGCACGTCGAATCCGCACGACCGCATATTATCGGAAATATATATATATATATATGAATGATATCGTGCGGTGTCGACCACGGACCGTCGATTACGGTCCATCGCATCGGATGGTCGGGTGCGATTCACGTCGACCGTTGGATGCGATGGACCCGCGATCGGACGACGCACGTCGAATCCGCACGACCGCATATTATCGGAAATATATATATATATATATATGAATGATATCGTGCGGTGTCGACCACGGACCGTCGATTACGGTCCATCGCATCGGACGGTCGGGTGCGATTCACGTCGACCGTTGGATGCGATGAACTCGCGATCGGACGAACGACGTCGCGTCCGCACCGTGCGGCCCGCCGCATATTATCATTCGACTATATATATATATATATATATATATATGGTCGTGATTACGTGCGGTGTGCGGTCGGTGCGGTTTACGACGTGGGCCGTTCGATCGCGGGTCCATCGCATCCAACGGTCGACGTGAATCGCACCCGACCGTCCGATGCGATGGACCCGTGATCGACGGCCCGTGATCGCGCACCGCACCGACCGCACACCGCACGTAATCGGATCCCTATATATATATATACACACACACACGCTCGCGATTAGGTGCGGCGAACGACAGGTGCGGCCACGACGTGGGCCGTCCGATCACGGGTCCATCGCATCCGACGGTCGGATGCGATTCATATCGACCGTCGGATGCGATGGACCCGTGATCGACGGCCTGTGATCGCTGCACGTAATCGCGTACCTATATATATATATACGCGATTTCGTGCGGCGAACGGCGGGTGCGGCATCGATCACGGGTCCATCGCATCTGACGGTCGGATGCGATTCATATCAACCGTCGGATGCGATGGACTCATGATCGGACAGCTCGTGTCGCGGCCGCACCCGCCATTCGCCGCAGCTAATCGCTTCACTATATATATATATATATATATATATATATATATATATATATATATATATATATATATATATATATATATTTCCGATAATATGCGGTCGGTGCGGTCGTGCGGATTCGACGTGCGTCGTCCGATCGCGGGTCCATCGCATCCAACGGTCGACGTGAATCGCACCCGACCGTCCGATGCGATGGACCCGTGATCGACGGCCCGTGAATCGCGAACGACCGCACGACCGTATAATATCACGACTTTTTTACCTGGCGTTCATATATATATATATATATATATATATATATATATATATATCCTTGAACGCCAGGTAAAAAAGATATTATTTTTTAGGGGTCTTTTGTTCTATAATGTGTATAGGAGGTAGAGAAAAATGGTTTTAATCATCTTTTAATTTAATTATCAAGAGAACTTTGACCCACAATCTATTCTGGACTCATACCATTCTATATCTTACTAATAATAGCCATAGTTCATCCGTCAGAGACTGTACGGTGTTATTGTCATGATCTTTGTTAATTAAAACAAAGAGCATAATTAAAGAGTATCTTTTTTCAGGTAGCATTTGATAGCGGGTTTGTAAAACTGATTTTCTGCATATGTTGAGTTTAAAACTGATTTTACAGGAAACTGTCTTCCCCTAACTTTATTGTAACTTTTAGATATTATTTGCCTAAAATCAGTTCACAAGTAGTTGTGGTTACAAAATTATCTAATTGTACGATTGTAAAATTAGCTTTCTACAATATAAAAATTTTCCAATTGCAAAACCAAAAAGCTGCATAAATATGTATTCAATAAGGGGCACCAATGTCATTTCCCCAATCCTCCCCTCTTAGGACCTCCTGTCAATAAAGCAACAGAGAGGGTCATTTTTGTCATAAAAACAAGTCTATATAAACCCCAACCGCGCTTTTTCTCCACAACAGTACAGCTTTACAGTGATAGAGAGAGAGAGAGACAGAGCTTCAACAGTAGAAGCACCACCAAAGCTTTTACAATAAAAAGTTTCAAATCACTACCCCCTCTTCGGTTTTCGATTTTTCAATCGATTCCAAGTTCGAGATCGATCGAAGGGGGTAAAAAAGACTCGATTTTTATTTAAACCCCTCATTAAAGAGAAGAGCCCCCGACATGCCCCGGACAGTACGGACTGACGGACGGAAGACAAGCCAAAAAGCGGAGGAGGAGCTCGGCCGATCTTCGCCGTCCGATCGAGACTGATCGGTTCGGGTTCCGAGGCCGGTTTGAGAATCACTTGCTTCTCGTCGTCTCTCCCTCTCTTTTATTAGCTTGAAAAAGCATGAAATAAAGCGTACTTTTTTAGCTGTTTTCGCTGAAATCGAAGCAAAATCAGGGTTTTGTGGGTTTTTAATGAATTTATTATCATAGGTTCCGATCTCGAAAATCCCCTGAGAGTCTGTTTTTAGTGTCTTGTGCTGTCTGGTTTGCATTTGAGGAACATGAGAGGCATTTTGGGAATCCGTGAAACCCATCTCTTTTAAATCCCTCCGTTTACTTCGAAGTTTCCGTTGTTTGGATTCAATGGGTTCATTCGTAGTTGGGATCTGAAGCCAGGAGAGTTTGAAAATCGCTTCTTTGGATATTTTTTGAAGGGCCCAATCCTCATATCTGCTTCAGTAGTTGTTTGGGTCTCCCAAAAATCACTTCTTTGGTGGGTTTTCTGAAGAACCCAATTGTCAGTTCTTCTTTGGCTCTGTGAGTGATCTCCGGTAAGCGATGATGGCGGTGACATCTTGCAAGGAAGGGAAGGGTGGGCTGGACAATGGCAAGTATGTCCGGTACACGCCGGAGCAAGTCGAGGCCTTGGAGAGGCTCTACCATGAGTGTCCGAAGCCGAGTTCGATCCGTCGCCAACAGCTCATCCGGGATTGCCCGATATTGTCCAACATCGAGCCCAAGCAGATCAAAGTCTGGTTTCAGAACAGGAGGTATTTCAATCATGGCATTCTCCAATTGGGTTTGCCTTCTTTGGGTGTGAAAAGCTGAAGTTTTTCTTGTTTGTTTGTTTCAGGTGCAGAGAGAAGCAGAGGAAGGAAGCATCGCGCCTCCAAGCGGTGAATAGAAAGCTAACGGCGATGAACAAGCTGTTGATGGAAGAGAATGATCGGCTGCAGAAGCAGGTCTCGCAATTGGTGTATGAGAATGGATACTTTCGCCAACAAACACAGAATGTGAGATTGGGTTTCTATATTTTTTGTTCATTTTTTGCTTACTTGGGATATTGTTTGGTGTTTGAATTTGTTATCTTGTGATGGATCTTGCAGACGGCATTAGCCACCACCGATACAAGCTGTGAGTCGGTGGTGACGAGCGGTCAGCACCATTTGACGCCTCAGCATCCGCCGAGGGATGCTAGTCCTGCTGGGTATGAGTGATTTTTTTATTTATCTTTTATCTTGAAATGTCATTCTTTTTGGGAAGAATTGGGTAGCTTATGAGGTTCTTGTGCTTGTGTTTCTTTGTAGACTCATGTCCATTGCAGAAGAGACTTTAGCAGAGTTTCTTTCAAAGGCGACTGGAACCGCCGTCGAGTGGGTCCAAATGCCTGGGATGAAGGTGAGCCCATTCCAGTGTGTTTAATTATCTGATTGAGGACTGTATTATTGATCAAGAATTTAATTTATCAGAGATCTTATGCTAGAGGACATTGGGTGGGCATCATTTTTTTTATTTGGGTCATGGCCGTTCTTCCATGTCTCTCAAAAACACCTTTTTTTCATAAAAACCGCTCTCAAACAACTTTTTATTGAAAGTTGCTTTGAACTAGATTTTCATAAAAGCTCATATGAAAACCAAAATTTAAAATCAAAAGCTAAAATTTAAAAACACCTGTTTTGGAAATTATTCGAAAACTGATTTTGGAGAAGTAGAAGTTTGATACTGGGCCTTAGGCTTCCAACATTTTTGCCTGATAAAAAATGCGTCAATTTTTTTCTTCTCCACAATTGAAATTTCTCTCTATTGATGCTCATTTGATCTTATCTTGCTTTATGCAGCCTGGTCCGGATTCCATTGGAATCATTGCTATCTCACATGGTTGCCCTGGAGTGGCAGCACGAGCTTGCGGTTTGGTAGGTCTTGAACCGACCAAGGTTAGTTCATTCTTGTTCTTTTCTTTGATCTTTCCCTGTATATTAGACTTTGAATTATATTGAACCCGTTTTTAGTGTCTAATATTTCTATGTATGTCAGGTCGCAGAAATCCTCAAAGATAGGCCATCATGGTTTCGTGATTGCCGTTCTGTGGATGTTATCAACGCGCTACCCACTGCCAATGGTGGAACCATTGAGTTGCTTTACATGCAGGTGGCAGTTTTTTTCTTTTAGAATGCATTGTAAATTTGTCGGAGCTGTCCCAGGAGCAATGTGAATTTCATACATGAATTTGACATGCTATTTCTGTTTTTTTGGGGCCTAGATATATGCTCCAACAACATTAGCTCCTGCCCGTGACTTCTGGTTGCTCCGATATACTTCCATTCTAGATGATGGTAGTCTTGTGGTATGTAATATTTTCATTGTTCAAAGTGATCAAAGGGCTTCATGTTATATGTTTCATAGAGTTTTCTCATTTGAAACTTTTTTTTGTCACGTGTAGGTATGTGAAAGATCACTTAGCAACACACAGGGTGGTCCGAGCATGCCACTGGTGCAGCCTTTTGCAAGAGCCGAAATGCTTCCGAGTGGGTATCTCATACGCCCATGTGAAGGGGGTGGATCAATAATACATATTGTTGATCATATGGATTTGGAGGTATAGTAGATTTATTGGAAATCTTAAGCATTAGTTTATACACATGTTCAGCCTTATTGACGTGCTAATTTCTCATTACTAATGTGAACCAGCCATGGAGTGTGCCTGAAGTCTTGCGTCCTCTCTATGAATCATCCATCGTGCTTGCTCAGAAGACAACAATGGCGGTGAGGAACTTTTTTTAATATTCATTTATTTTGGTTGAGTAGAAATTACATTTCATAATTTTTCATGAAAATAAATGCCCCTCGCGTACTCACACCTAGTCCCTGACCTCCTTTTGAAAGTAGGAAGTAGTGACCGACTATATAAAGCTCGGGTTGCAATAGTTTTTTTAATTAATTTTAAAGAAATGGTTGGTAGAGATTTATTATCTCATTGAGAACATTGACTGTCACATAATCTGCTGTATAACAAAGATAACAAACCAGGGCATATATGCACTTTCCATTTTACAAACCAGGGCGGATTGACTGTCACATTTTACAGTCATTACTTCACCAATGCAATATTTAAAATTTGTCTAACCTACTATGTCAGGATATACTATATTGCAAAAATACAAAAAAATAATTATGCATTCAGTTTCATATGAGTATGTACTTCATTTTGTAAAAGAATGTACTTTATTAGCCAAATATATACCTCAAAAAAGTCAAAACATGTGCCCCCTCCAAACGGGGCTGCAAAAAGGATTGAGCATAACATTTTTTACAGCCAATCATTCATATATTTTATTGTTTTGTATAGGCCTTACGCCACCTTAGGCAAATTTCACATGAAGTTACACATTCCAACAACACTGGCTGGGGTAGGCAACCTGTGGCTCTAAGAGCACTGAGTCAGAGGCTTAGCAGGTGAACATGATAGAAGCAGTTTTAAGTTATCTTATTGGGCTTGTTAATCCTCTTAATGTGTCTGACATATGAAAGCTTGCAGGGGTTTTAACGAGGCACTCAACGGGTTCACCGATGAGGGTTGGTCTCTGATGGGAAATGATGGGATAGATGATGTCACTATTCTTGTCAACTCATCTCCTAGCAAGATGTTGGGAGTGAATCTTGCTTTTGCCAATGGATTTCCAACGGTGAATACTTCTGTCCTGTGTGCCAAGGCGTCCATGCTTCTTCAGGTTTGTAAATTACGGTTTTATTGAAAATTAGATCCTCATAAAATTAATGTAGAATTTCAAAGATTGAAACTTAAACTTCAAATTGCTGCAAAACTTACTTTGTTGAACCTCTTGTGTTTATTAGATTAGTATCTCTATTTTTTCACGAATTTAATTGAAAATATATGGCTGCATGTAAACAGTAAGATTGCCAATAGTTCGTCATTCATTTGTTAAATGCCTGAAGTGAATCATGTAAAGCATTCTAAGTATGTCTCAGATTGGAATAAAGTTTGGTTAAATTGTATTCATCTACACAATAGATGAGGTGATTTATTTTCAAATATGAGCTAGGTGAAGTAATTTGTATTATCCTCAGGATATTTGATTTTAATATTGATATCTTAGAATTCAGTCTGCCATCAACCTCCATATTTCTGAATTCAGTCTGCCATCAACCTCCATATTTCTGAATTCAGTCCGCCATCAACCTCCATATTTTTATCTTGCAGAATGTACCTCCAGCGGTGCTAGTTAGGTTCCTGCGGGAGCACCGGTCAGAATGGGCAGACTGTAACATAGATGCTTACTCAGCTTCAGTGGTCCAATCCATTCCCTGTACTTTACCAGGCTCTAGAATTGGAAGCTTTGGGGGGCAGGTTGTTCTTCCTCTGGCTCATACCCTCGAGCATGAAGAGGTGATTTTCCTCTCTTGTATTTTCATTCATTATTGATATGATTAGATTTAATCTTTTTTATTTTTGTTTAGACTAATGATGACTTTTGATACAACTTTGCACTTAATACAGTTTTTAGAAGTGCTTAAATTGGAGAACATCAGCCATTTTCAAGATACCATTGTGCCCAGGGATCTCTTTCTCCTTCAAGTAAGTATTATTTTTAGTTATGTCATTTTTTTATATCTGAAAGAAGTAAATAAGGTTATCTTAAAGATTTAACATATGACAATGATAGGTGTCACTTGGTGCTTTGTTAAAATCTAAATCTTGTGCGTATGACTTGAAAATTCTTTGGAAAGCCTTGAGCTTTTACAAGAAAATGCTGGGTCAATCTTAGACTACACATAGCTTTCCTCCATCTATCTTAATTTGAATAAGAACCGTCAGGTAAGAAAAGTTAATTCTTACTTAATTTCATGTACAACACTGAGATTCTATATAAATCATTAATGGTGATGAACAACCAGAAAAAATATTTCTGCTATTCTCTAAAAAGTAAATGCATGTTTAATAAATGTGATTTTTTTAAACATATCTTGTCATATCAATAAGACAATTTTTTTTCTAGTTTTAAAAAGTGCCGCTACACATTTTTTTCTGTCTAAAACACAGTCCTATATACCTCATCAGAAATCTAGTGAAGCATATACCTTGTTAAATGTTGTATATATCTCATTAAATATTTTCTTACACTTACTAAAAATGGGTTCATTCAACTCGAAATGGAGTGATATGCACTTTTTATCAAAGCATATACCTCATTAGATGATATTTACTATTTAAAAAAAAATGAAAACATGTGATGTCTGAGTTTTGGTTGGTGAATGTGATTCAGTTTAAAATTTTCCAATTTTCAAATTTAGCATCATGTGGGTCTTATTTTGTGCATTCAGATTTTTATCCATCTGTAATCTTTTACTGTTTCTGTGCTTATTCTTTTTGAATTATAGAAAGGAAGAAAGATTGATATGATACATGTGGATTGTTGGCAGATGACTATGTTTCTCATACATGCTGAATGCTGTTTTTGTTCTACTGGTCTTGTAGCTTTGCAGTGGAGTAGATGAGAATGCTGTTGGTACCTGTGCTGAACTCATATTTGCTCCCATCGATGCATCTTTTGCCGATGATGCACCACTTCTACCTTCTGGTTTCCGCATCATTCCCCTCGACATTGGTTCAGTGAGTACAATTTACTTCATGGTGATCCAAAATCATTTTAAGCAAAATTTTGTGTTTTCATGTGACATAATATCATAAATTTCATTGTTAAAGTTGGCAAAATCTTTCATGTGCTGATGATTTTATCTTTCCATTCAGGATCCATCAAGTCCAAATCGCACACTGGACCTTGCTTCTGCACTTGAAGTTGGGTCGAATGGAAATAGAATTTCTGGTGATAGTTCGGGAAATGGTGGGAACATGAGGTCCGTGATGACAATTGCATTCCAGTTTGCTTTTGAGAACCAGATGCAAGAAAATGTTGCATCCATGGCTAGGCAATACGTCAGAAGCATTATATCATCTGTTCAAAGGGTGGCATTGGCACTCTCTCCCTCACGCCTTGGTTCATCTCCTGGATTTTGTCCACAACTTGGGAGTCCTGAAGCACTCACTCTGGCTCGTTGGATATGCTGTAGTTACAGGTGTGCCTTCCATGTTTTTATATAAAAAAATAAAGGAAAATATTCATTAATTTTACACGCGTATAAAATAACATATTTACTGTACTGTAGTTCTACTGAACCAAGTATGTTCTGTGGGCAATCCTTAAGTAACTCTATCAAGTTTATTTGGGGGGGTGTGCTATAATAGTATAATGATATAGTTTAATGTAACTTCAGCTATGGAGAGGATTTTTTTATGATAATTTGTTTGTTTTGTATTTAATGCTTGTTTTGTCCACAGGGGCCATTTGGGTGCAGAGCTTCTCAAGCCAACTAATGAAGGCGGAGAATCTATTCTCAAAACACTTTGGCATCACTCAGACGCCATCATGTGCTGCTCCTTGAAGGTTCTGCTTGTAGACTTTTATTTGCATGCTTATGTTTTTTTAAGGACCAAACATCAATCGTTTATTACATATGCATACTTATTGATATCATTTCTTCCTCGTCGATGGCATCCTCAATGAACCTTTCATAGGGTTGGACATGTTGCCCCTTGTACACTTCACTATAATATGAAACACATCCTGACAAATCACTTTGAAACAAAGACAACTTATGAGAAAAGTTTACCTCTACCAAAAATTCGAGTTTTTATGCTTAGTTTGCTGATGTTCATTTTTGGTATTTTTTTCATGTAGGTGTTGCCTGTGTTCACCTTTGCAAACCAAGCAGGTCTGGACATGCTGGAGACAACATTGGTCGCCTTGCAAGACATAACTCTGGAGAAGATATTCGATGATCATGGGCGGAAGACACTTTGCAATGAATTCCAACAGATCATGCAGCAGGTACTCTATAACTTTCAAGAAATAGAGTTCGAATAATTGCAATAAATTATATTGCATTGCATTGTGTAAGATAATTAACATTATCTCACCAAATCCATCTCTCTACACAAGCATAAAAGGGAAATGTTACACTTAGTCATTCATATAGTCACTTTTTTTAGACCAAAGTTGTTTTGATTTTTTTTATATTGTTTTGAAGTATATACTTTGTTTAATAAAGTACATGCATTCACAAAAAAACTGTAGTACACACTGCATACATTTTTAAAATTTTCTTAGTAGAGTATATTATATTGACATAGTAGTGTACATGAGTGTTGTAGCACCTATTCACGTTGATTAAGATATTTGGCATTGTTTCACTAAATCCATCTCTCTTAACCATGCATATAATTCTCTACTTCAAGTTTCACGGCACCCTGCCCATCCATTTCATTCTTTCCATTGTTTGACCAGGGATTTGCGTGCCTTCAAGGCGGGGTCTGCTTATCGAGTATGGGAAGGCCTGTGTCTTATGAGAGAGCAGTCGCGTGGAAGGTTTTGAATGAAGAAGAGAATGCCCACTGCATCTGTTTCATGTTTGTCAATTGGTCTTTTGTGTGAAGTTAAGAGTGGTAGGTTCTCTTTGCATTTTGAGAAAAAAGGACATATAAAATTAAGCTTAAGAACCTCTATAAAGTATTGTTAGTCATCTTGGTACCGATTGTCACCCCCACAGAGGCTTAACTATGACTTCTCTCTGTGTTTTTTGAAACGAACAACTTTATGTTATGTTTCAGCACTGTTGATGTCCTTCAAATGCTTCAGACCTTCAGTTTTATGTGGGTTTGTTTTTGTGTGGTAATGAGGCTTGAATCTCTGGATTTCCATGAAGAATCCTTTCTGTTTTTATGTTTGATCTATTTTGTTGAAGAACTTCAGTTCTCACTGACTGGCCTGCCTGCTAGAAGTTCTAACTTTTTACCAAACATAAAAAGCACGTTGAAGATTTGCAGAATTACTTTTGATCCATGCCTGGTGCATGGACATTGTTGGATGTTGTTTTGATTGTTCATTATATACTTTGAAAGGCTTTCATAAGACCTACCATCTGATCAACCTTATTGTAGCCTTAATTCTTCATAAATGAGATCTGATCAGGACTGGACGGACATGTCAAAAGAAAACAAAAACAAATATAATCCTGTTTGAGATTCGCCTGAATGAAGATAAATAAGATTTTGAATAAAGTGGCTTAAATAGATTTAATTATTAAAAAATGTATTTTCTGTGTTTTTTAAATGTTGTAAGTAATTTTTTAATTAAATTGATTTTTTTAATGTATTTGATAACATTTTTAGCGTTTTTCTTCATTAAAAACGGAATCATTTTTTTAAAGTGATATCAAACGGGACCTAAATGGTTTTAAGTTATTTTGTTTCCTAGTTTTTATAAGAAAAGTACATCATATTTTGTAAATAATGTAGGGAAGATTTAGTTTTTTTGAAGGACTTGGTTAAAGTTGGGAAATAAGTTTGGGTAGTTTGTGGATTCTGCTTTTGCATGAATCACGTTTAATGTTTTTACTTACAATTGCAGCTTTTGTAGAAGTGGAACACAACTTTTTAGAAATCTGATAAAAAAATGTTTTCCGGAATTTTTTTTTCCAACAATCACTTTAAAATGAATATTTGTTTTTCAAATTCGTTTTCAAATGCACCCTAGTCACATTCTCCGCTTAAGGATTCTATGACTAGGGTTTGCCATATCTTTGTGAGGCCAAATAATATGATTTTAGCGTGACTGGTTTGTCTAAAAGAATGCTAAAGATAATGGTGGTGGTTAGTTAATGCACTCCAAACTGCATTGTTGTCGGCCATTTTCATGCATTTGGGTGACCATAAAACACTCTTTCAATGGCATTGTGTTTTTTGACTAATGCACTCTGATTATCATATTCCCAACCCTACAAAGCTTGTCTCCTATATGACCCACATGCATTGTATTCAATTCAATCCTTTCAAAACATGGCTTGCTTTCTAATAAAATATATAGGGTATGTGGAGATTTCAAGAATTTAAAAAGGGTTTATGTAGACACATTTGAATTTCCCTATATGAAACACCATTAGTGGTGGGGAAAAAATGTGTTATTGAGTGGTCCTTTAATGGAAGTATGGGCTGTGGTTATGAAGAAAAGAAGAATGTCTTTTGTTCTTATTTTGTAGGGTTGGGAAAGGCAAAGGTGTGTCTAGTGGAGAGCCTCAAATCTACCCTCTATGCAATTCAGGTTAAATTTTATCCAAAAATTCTGTCAATTTGGTAGCTCAAGTTTTTTTTTACATGTTTCTCCTATCAATCAGTTAAAGTCACTAAATTGGACAATTTTATGAAATTATTTATTATGTGGATTCATTGTTTTTTTTTAATATATCGGAGGGACTCCCCGCGGCTGACCTGGAAATACTATCTCCGCCTGTTTGTCCCGGTCTCATGGAAAATTCTTTCAAATAATCGCCAACAAATAGGTGGGTAAATCAACGGCTAAGACTCGAATCCAGGACCTATCGGTCACACCGCTAATCCCTGAACCGTTGTGCTATAACCACCGGAGACTATGTGGATTAATTGTTCAAAAAGGATGCCCAAGTTTCTTGGATTAATGCCTTTTGAACTCCATATTGGTATGTGATGCTATACTTTGATGAAAGGAATATTAGTATCATATCTTATCTTATCTTAATTTGATGGGGAAGATGCTTTAAATGCGCATATTTTATTAGCAATCAAATTAATATTAACATCTCAGAGATTCAGGCCGGCCAGATAAGCATATCCATTTTAGTGGAACCATATTAAAGCACTAAAACTTGTGAAGATCTTCATATATCCCAGGTTCATTAACTTCTTTAACAGAATATAATGTGATAAAATACCCTTTCTTCAAACGAAAATGTGATAAAATGCCCTTTATCTCACATATTTGGTTGAGAAAAGTATTCATTTCTAATGATTCAAATGACTAGTTTCTATTAACTCAGAAGTTGCATATGAAGGTTAGTGAAATACAGTATTTTACAAAAAAGTGAAGTATATTTTTGAATGAAATAAATGTGTATACATATATTTTACACTTTTTTGTAGTCAATATATAATGACATAGTAGAGTATATAAACCAGGAACTTGAACCTGCTCATCTTGATTTTGTTTTTTGAATTATTAATTATGAATCAAAAATTGATATAATGAGCTCTTAATTAACTAGTAAATTTTAGGGATTTTTTTATATATACCTTTATTAAATTTTAATTTTATCAAAATATCACTGAAAAAACACAGTGCAAAAATACCCATGAAAAACTTTATGTGAGTGCAACCGTACTCTTGTGATCAAATTTCGTTTGGTTTGGTTAATATTTTTTCGTTTTCATTCCGTTATAGGTGTTGAAATGACCCTTATACCCTCAGGTCATCCAAAGTGAATTTTATTTTTATTTTTTTTTGCATATATACCCCTCTTAAAATCCATATTTGCACAATTTAATAAAATTTCAGGGGTATTTATATAATGGTAGAAATAATAGGGGTAATTTTGAAAATACGGGTTTTAAGAGGGGTATTTATACAACACAATTTTTTTTCAAAATGAGTAAGGGCATTTAGGTCATTGTACATGTAGAGTTAGACTTTTTAACCATGGTTAATCCAGAGTTCTTCACGGCGTGTGATATAAGAGTACGGTTGCAATCACTCAATGTTTTTGAGGGGTATTTTTGCACTGTGGGTTTTTCAGGGGTATTTTGACAAAATTGAAATTCAACAGGGGTATATATGTAAAAATCTCTAAATTTTAATAACCTAGTCCAATGGGAAAAGATGCACACAGCTCCGTTGTAACCCCAATTGCAGTCCATAATTTTTTAAAAATCATACACTCATCTTACTTATCTTTTAAAGTGCATACTATTATATGAAATGAAGTATACTGAATTACATTAATGTATTTTTTTCATAATAAAAAAAAATTGGGTCATATACTATGATAGAACCCATATACTATGATAATATAGTATATACTATGTTATCTTAGCGTATGAAGCTGAAAATGAGCTGCAAAAAGGACTGCGCGCATCAACGCTCTAGTCCAATTGGCTAGAGCCATGCCCTTGGCCCATTGTAATCCCTTGATGGGCTGTAGTAACTATCTAAGAAGAAACCCATTGAAAACAGTAGCTCACTTTGGGCTTGGCTTGAAGGCCCCAAAGATTTGACCCACCAAAAGGATCTCCAAGAACCTAGGTTGTTTTGCAAGGGGAAAATGATATGTCACCATTTTTGTAAAAACAAATATTAATGTAATAAAAATTGAAATATACGCGGTGCATTCTTTTTTTAAAAAATAATATTTAAAATTTTTTATACACACTGTGATATTGCAGTATACACTGGCCTGTCACGGGTTGGGTCCAGACCCGGACCCGATCACGTGTATTACCCGACCCGATTTGGACCCGACCCGAGTGGACCCGACCCGGCGGACCCGAAAAACAAACGGGTCGGGTCCGGGTCCACCCCGCCCCGACCCGTTGGACGAGACCCGATTGTTTTATATATATGTATATATTATAAGACTATTAGTATTAGTTGATACATAATTCTTTTTCTTACTTAACTTATGTTTGTATCCATAAGTTCAAAATCATAATCATAATGCTACATTTTTTTTGTGGTTGATGTTGCAACTTGCAAGAATTTAATTGTTTAATATGTAATAAACTTAGTAATGTATTGTCCTTTGTTTTGGACAATTAACTTATTAGCTTTTGATTTGTAAAAATTAGTTTGTTGCAGTTTTGTTTATTATTTTAGTAATATGTTAATGTTTATTGTTTTGAATGTTGTTTAGGTTAATATTGTTTTGAATGTTTGTATAATTAGTTATCTTTATTGTTTAGGTTAATATGTTTTTTATGTTAGTGGTTATTGTTTTGGATATTGTTTAATAATTCATTTACTTTTTTGAATTGTATAAGATTATGTTCAAACATAGTCTCATTAATAATAATGTTTTATACAAAAAATTTCAATAGAATGATAAAGCAAACAAATTAAATCTTCCTCTTTTTTTTTTTGCCAACGGGTCCGGGTCCGGGTCCACATTTCCCCGACCCGCCGGGTCCTAATGACCCGGACCCGTGGGTCTTGCCACGGGTGTGGTCCACCCCGACCCGATCCGGACCCGACCCGTATGGGTTTCTTTCCATTACATACTGCATTATTGCAATTGAACGGTTGGAGCTTAATGCAGACATGTGTAAAACATGTACGTGGATCAACCCCCTTTGAAGGATAAAAGAGTTTTGAGACTCAAGCCCACTTTCACTAAAATTCTTGAAATGAATGGCGTGGTCCTCTATGGGTTTCTTTCCAGTGTTGAAGCTTAATATGATTAGATGAAGAGAACTACACGCATGAGAAGGATGTGATGATGTGAAGGATTACAAATTGATTAGTTCACGTGTGCATGGCAGCGTTAGTATAATGAGATAATGGATAACTGTGAGGATAAATGAGAAAGAGAAAACTTATCTGTTTGATATAAAAAATAATTGATATAAAGTGCAAGTAGTATTCCAGATTTTGAAATAAAAATAAACATTTTTTGTTTTACTTAAGGTTAAAATAAAATTTATCTTTATTTTTATGAACTTTTTATTATCTAAAATTTGGACAACTTATCTTCAAAACCTTACATCCAAACTATGATCCACAAGGCCTAGGGTGATGGTGCACGTGTCGGTGCATGTCACGTGCCTCATACATAGACTTCTTCTTCTTCTTCTTTTTCCCCTGTGACCTGTTGTGTGCTAGGGCTTAATAGGATGTGTGTATGCATGGGAGATAAAAATATCACAACTTGTGGAAGACTTTTGTGACATAGCTTGGGTTTTTCTTGTGCCTGGACCACCCTGTGATGTGATAAATATCGTTATGAGATATTAGGTGCCGTTGGATAGAGACATAAGTTATTTTGCCTCCCGTTTGTGATAGAAAATTAACAAAGAATATGAGTGAATACTGAAGAATAGCCCTTATTCGCTGTTTGTTTTTTCGGATAAACCTTGATAGTTATGTTTAAATAAACTAGAATAAAGCCTGATAACTATTTTAAAGAAATGATATAATTGCTTATCAAAACTTATCTATGCCAATGGATAAAAATATCATTATTTGTCATTTAAAAAAAAAATCTCACTTAACACTCACACACACACATTATCAAATCAGTCACACATCTCTCACACTTATTTAAGGGTATAGTTGTCATTTAAAAAGTCATAAATTCTTAATATCCATATCTTATCCATCACTTATTATTTTATCCAAGGTGAATCAAACAACAAAAAAGTCACTTTTATATTTCTCAATGAGAATAACAGAAAATGTAACCAAACAAAAATTTGCTTATTCAACATGAATTGTTATCTATCTCGGTATAGCTATCAGGGACGAATAAGCCTATGCCACACCCTATACGGGCCCTTGGATTTATGAGTATTCTAGGAATAAATTACTATATTAGTGGAATAAGTGATTTTATTTTTTATTGTGTTTTTAGTTGCTTTCATTGAGAAATATAATAATGAAGTTTTTATTGTTTGGTTGACCATTGATAAGTTGTGGATAAAATATGAATAAAGCATGGATAATGATTTATAAGAGGTGAAAATATGATTTGACCTGTGTACCCCTAATTTATAATAGGTGATGATAGTCGATTAGACAGTGGTGTCCCTTTATACCAACGAAATGGATTGAGTGAAATAACATAATTTCAGGAGAACTTGTAATACAATACCATCTTATGCTCACCTATTCTGGCATAACTATACCCATCTATTTTTCTACCCAAATAGATTTCTAGGCCTATTATCTCCTTATTCCCTCCTATTCCCCCCATATTCCACTACCTAAACACCCCTAGCCCCCCTTTGGTTCCAGAATAAGACACGAAATAAGTGGGAATTAGTCGGAATAGTCATAAAATGTGTGTTTGGAAGGCTGGAATAAATGAAAATCTATATGCCAGAATTAGCTGGTATAAAGTGATATATAATTTCAGCTTTGGAATTATGTTATTCCAGGTTATTCAACCCAAAAGAATATGTGGATCCACTGTCAAATCAACTGTCATAATTTTTTATAAATCAACTGTCAAATCAATTGTTATAATTTTTTTCATTTTATAAAACTCTATTTGCACTTTATTCACATTTTATCCAAACAACAAAAACTTTATTATTTCGTTTCCTAATGAAAAAAATTCAAAACACAACCAAACAAAATATTATTTTATCATTATTTATACTAGAATAGTTGTAAACCTCAAAATAATGTAATTCTCTATCCAAACTGAGGCCTAGGGTTTATGAGATCACCAATCTTAGTCTCCCTTGATCACTAATCAATGTTGCACATTTTTCATTCTAATGATATTTCTTTTATATAAATATATATATAGGATTGGAAATACGTATTTTATAATATAATGACAATTATTGAGGAGATAAGTACAAGATAAGAACTTATTATTAATCCAATGCATTTTGGTCACCCACAATTTCGGTATGTATTATAATATATATGCCCACACAGTGGTTAATTTGTATGCGAGTGAGTATATATAATATTAATTGAGTATCATATATATGGACACACACACACGTTTACAAAATATAGAATGCGAAAAATATGATGAGTATTGAAATCTCTAACAATTAAGATGACCACCCAAAAATGCGTAATCTTTTATTAGAGGACAATATATCCAGAAGCCATGCAAGAGAAATTGTTGGACATGAAAAGTTGTGTATGGTTTTAGGTATGACTTGTTTTTTTTTTATGTGAAAAAGTTATATCTGAAAACTTCGTCTTTTGTAAGGTTCAGTATACATTATCTATGATAAACATCAAAACAGAAATTCAATCCTTGAGCTCATGATACATGTTGAGAAGATCGATCAAAATTAATGCACCTATGATACATGTCAAGACAGTCATTCACCACTTATGCACTCATAATACACATCAAGATAAAATTTTGTTCTTCATGAATAGGAAATTAACTACACTGATGCAAAAAAAAAAAAAAAAAAGACCAACTTGGTAGTAGATATATCATCTCTGATCTCTCTACCAAATAAACACTCTCCTTGGTAGATTAATATATATTAAGTTAGACAATCTCAACATTATAAAACAAAGAAAAGAAAATGTAAACAAAAGGCAAAACACAACCATGAGAATTATACATCACATAGAAACACCCTAAAAATAAAAAGAAAAAAATAACTTCAAGTTAGAGAATCTCAAAATTATAAAACAAAGAAAGAAAATGTAAACAAAAAGCAAAATACAACCATGAGAATTATACATCACATAGAAACACCTTAAAAAGAAAAAGAAAAAATAACTTCGTCATTATTCAATCTCCCAATTTGATGAATGATGATTGAAGAATGACGACTCGAATCAAAGATCTTCACCAAGATAGAATTCTTCAAAGATCCTGCATCCAGGGAGGGCCGACCCTGAATGTAACAAGGATACAAGTGAACTCTTTAAATGGAGTTTCATATTTACATAAAAATTAGTAAATATCACATTTTTTTTATAAGTAACCTATATTATATGGGTGAATGTTCTCAGTCTAGCCCGCCTAGAGTCAGGGTTGACCCTGCCTGTATTGGATGCTCCTCCTTGCAATGTCCCTCATTGTACTGGCCAAAGAGAGCTTAGGGTTCACTCTGGTGGTTTTGTTGAACTTCTTGCAAAAATCCATGTGAAGCCCTAGAGCTTCCCCAACAGTAATCTTCCTGTTTGAATCTCTGCTCATCTGCTCCTTCACTGCCTCAGAACATAGTCCACAGACCCACTCACCACAGTGAGCCTGCCTGATGTTGAAAATATAAGCAGGAGTGCAGTCTTCAATGAATCCACAGCACACACATTCAACTCTTTCAGCTTCATTAGGGTTGATGGAGAGGCTGTGTCGTCCCTTGATCATGATTTCATTGGATTCATCGGTGATATCGGAGAAAACCCTTCTGAGATCCTGATTTTTCTGGTTGAGGATTGATTCAAATAAGAACATTGTGTTGAAACATGAATAACAATAAAAGACTTGAACATATAATTTGATTACCTTGGGTGAAGGTTGATGATGAGGAAGCACTTGTTCATCACTTGTGTTTTGCATGGCTCTCCTAATGTTATGGAAGTTAATACTTGATTTGAAACTCTCATAAAGAAAACCAATTGTTAGGGTTTTTATATATGTGTGTGTGGACTACTAGAAGGTTTAATTTTCTTTGATTTGAACTGGTACTTGTGGTAATAAATAGATCAAATTGGAACAATATCTGACTTTAGTTTCTATAGACATCAATGGCTCCAAATTGAGTTCGGACCTCATCAACTCTCAGCGTGAGACTGACATGTGATTGAAAATGTTACAGACCTCACATGTAACATATTAAATATGCATGTGAAGTAAGACATGTATAGTCCCTCATTAGAGACTAATATGAGATGGGATTTAATTCCAACCATCCATCTCATCTCCTACAAATTGCAATTTTTGAAGAGACCTTGAAAGTGAATCCATGATAGATCAGAAAAAAGCATGGAATGTTTCGAAACCTGTCATAATCATCGCTCGTGACATTCCTCACGAGTGTGTTCGATAGATCTCCAGATTCATCGCTCATAGGGTAGCTTGAGATGGTCACAATCTACTAAATATGGGTGCATTTAATTTACAAGAGAAAATTTGATTTAAATACTTAGAAAAAGAATTGTATGATCAAGGAGACTGAAGCAAAAACATAGTATTATTTTTTGAAGGTATGGATCAAGATGTTGTGATCAACACGTTACAATCACAGCACACGAGCACTTGAGAAATTTTGTTTCAATCCATGCAAGTTGCAATCATATAAGCTTAACACAGCAATATATTCACACCAACAATGAGTATTTCTAGAAAGTGAGTTTTAAGGATTCAAGGAACTAACATGTACACATAATAAAATTTCAGAACACATGTAGTGATTCAGATGATATGATTAATTCCTAATTTGTGGTTATAATTCAAAGATTATATTTTATTTTGAAGGATTATGATGATCCCAGGAATAAGAACAACAACTATAAATTCATTAAAAAGAAAACTCAAGCCCGTTTAACTGGTAAACCTTTGATCAATGCAGAACCAATAATAATAAAACACTAATTATAATAAAATTAATAATAAGAAGTAGAAGTTTAATTAAAAAAAAACACCATCATCACCACCATTTAGACTGCTAATTAATTTTGTAAAATTAAAATAGTATCTCAAAACTTAATTAAAAAAATAATCATTACAACCTTAGATAACTCATTCATTCAACAAGCAAAGAGAAATTTCAAACCACCAATAATATTATTGGCTAATAACAAAGTGATTTATAGTTTACCCAAGTAAATAAAAATCATTCAACTAATAAAAAAAATTCAATCACATGCAATTAAATAAATATGATGATGATGATAATGTTACTAAAACAAATTAATTGCATGGAATGTAACATCAACAAATTAGGTTTAAACACATGGCATCCGTGCCAAAGGAGATGAAACTTGAGTAGGTTATGGACCAGCTTTATATTTCTCTAATATCAAATGGTCCCCTATCTCCCACTACACCTCTTTTTAATCAACGTGACTTCTCTCCGTGACCTAGCTTCATCTCTCTTAAAAAACATCAAAGACTTATTAGGTTTTCAATGTTTTACCATCTCCTTCACTAGGCTATCCATTCTTGGTAGTAACTTGGATGAATGAGATGTGGATCATGTTGTATGCTCTCACGAATTTTTTGTGTCATAAGATATTTTTCTTCTCATGTTTGTTGAATGAGAAAGAATTAATTTTTTCAATTTTTTGGGTGTTATAGCTGTTATTGTCATTTGTCATTTGCGCGCACACGCAACTGCATGTAATAGGGTCATTGTTTTAATAATGTTAGAGACAATTTTCATGATGAATAATGTCCCTTCACAAAAATAAAACGTATAATATTATATGCTAATTTATAGGAAAAATAAAAAGTTATGTATTTCATCTAATAAAATATATACATTATTGAGGAAAAGAGACAAGGATCCAAATTAAAATTGTGCGCAAGTGTAACAACATAAGTATCTAAAATGGTTGGATATAGTCAGCTACATTAATATAAATCTCAAATGGTTGGATATAATCAAATACATTAATATATGTTTCATATCCTAATCATCCAAATAATGGGTTCAATTATTTTTTTCAGATTCAGTGTGGATGCAGATATTTTTTGACATGTTTAAATGTGAACATCAATTTAGGTGATCAGGTAATCGATTACAAGAACGAGAGAATTAAAATAAAAAGTTCAGGGCTTCTTGTCGCATTTAGAGACAGATAATACAATAATTTTTTAAAATTCCAACACTATGATTAATCAAGCAAAATAATTAAATTTAAAATAATATATTCAACATATAAAAATTTATAATATAGGTAGGATTCGTATATTGTTTTAGTGAATCTGCTGAGAACTTCTGCAGATTGTAGAAGCTGTACATGGATGTAATTCTGCTATAGACAGGATCACCTTTTGTAAAGCTAGTAGAGAGTCAGTTTGTGCAGCAGAGACTTTGGCCAAGTATGCAAGAAGGTCTCAACAACACAGACTCTCAGAGGCATTATTAGATGATAATATTAAGTGTATTTTGAGTCCACATGCTCATGGTATTAAAGCTTGTATAGAAGAGTTGTCCAAATGTTATACACAAATCTGGATGTGTACTTTTTTATATAAATGAAGTTTGAGCCCTGGGAGGGCTTTTTATTCCAAAATATATAAAATAAAATAATATGAAATATATTGTGATTATTAAAATATGACATTTGAAAATATTATTTTTGGGGGTAATTGACAGGCCTAGGAGACTTTTAAGAGGTTGGGAATCCACAAGGTCAATGAGGTGGGCCGGCCCTTTACTTCAAATGAAATCCAGCCCATTATTCACTTGGAACAACGAAAATCTTAAGGGCAAAGCTATTCCCACTACCCAAGTTACCATTTCCCACTACCCAAAATTATGAAAATGCCATTATTTTTTTATTTTTTTCTCCCTTTCCCACTACCCAGTTCGACAGCGTCCAGTCGAAGTGTTCTTCACTGGGACGACAGAGGTCCGTCAAACTGTTTGAATAAGTATCGACATAGGCCCAGTCGAAGTGTGTTTCACTAAGACCACAGAGATCCGTCGATCTGTCTGAGTAAGTGTCGACACGGATGTATCGAACCCTTCAAAACAACAACTTTTTTCTAAGAATCAATCACTTATACAATCATTTAAGACCTTATGAAAAACAAAAATGTCATTTAAGTTATTTAAGTCTTTTTGAAAATCATATATATATATATATATATATATATATATATATATATATATATATATATATATATTTAAGTATAAGAAACAAAAATATCAAACAAATAGTTATTTGAATCAAATAAACAGTAAACATTTCATATAGACAAAAAACATTATTTTCTTTTCTAAACAAGTGGAGTCTTTTCTAAATAGATTCCATTTGTTTAGAAAAGAAAATAATGTTTTTTTCTATATGAAATGTTTACTGTTTATTTGGTTCAAATAACTCCTTGTTTAATATTTTTGTTTTTTATACTTAAATAAATATATATGTGAATGATTTTCAAAAAGATTTAAATAACTTAAATGACATTTTATTTTTCATAAGGACTTAAATGATTGTATAAATGATTGATTCTTACAAGAAAGTTGTTGTTTTGAAGGGTTCGACACATCCATGTCGACATTTGCTCAGACAGATCGACGGATCTCTGTCGTTCTAGTGAAACACACTTCGACTGGGCCTCTGTCGACACTTATTCAGACAGTTCGACGGACCTTGGTCGTCCCAGTGAAGAATACTTCGACTGGACGCTGTCGAACTGGGTAGTGGGAAAGGGATTGAAAAATAAAATAAATAATGGCATTTTCGTAATTTAGGGTAGTGGAAAAATTAAGTTGGGTAGTGGGTCCATCAATGCCCAAATCTTAATTAGAAAACCACGTTGTTATGCTCAATTTTTTTACAGTCCAAAATACAGTCTTATATATCTCCTTAGAAATCCAATGAAACATATACCTCATTAAACGATTTATATATTTCGTTAAATATTTTCGTACACTTATTAAAAATGAATTCATTCAATCTCAAATGGAGCAATATATACTTTATCGAAGCATATACCTCATTCGATGATGTTTATTTACTATTTAAAAAAAAGATTAAAGATATTTGAGTCCTTATAAACATCTACAAACCCATATAAGTCCTCGTAAACTTGGGGTATGACAATTACATTCCTAGAAACATAAAAAATGTCTAATACATCACTACTGTTAAATCATTTTTAACCTATCATAGTTAAAATTAACCATAGATGTGATTTTATTATTATACCCTCTACAATGCACAACACAATGATAAATATGAGCTTTTTAACTTATGTAATCACCTCATCAAAATATAAAATAAAAATCTAAGTAATATTTATAGTATATGAAATGCAATACATAAATAAAATCATCTTCACAATTACATTTATTTGAAATAGAAGCAAAAACTAATAATAATGGAGTAGTACACAATAATAACGTCAAAATCTGCAAAAGAAAAAAAAAGTGAAAATGAGTTTGATCAAGGGCAAGATGGTTATATATATATATATATATATATATATATATATATATATATATATATATATATATATATATATATATATATATATATATATTTTTTTTTTTTCTATTTCTTCCTCGGTAAATATGTATCGATAAAAAAATCATATAGCTCAATGAGGTATATGATTCAATAAGCTGACATGCTTTCTTTATCGATACATATACCTCATTAAGAGATGTACACATGCGGTTCGCATGGATCACATCATATCATTGCGCGGTCTTATATATATATATATATATATATATATATATATATATATATATATATATATATATGTATATATATTGTGGGAGGTGAAATATGATCTTTCTCCTCAGGGCCGGATTCCAGGGCAATCCGGGCATCAAATGTGGATATGAGAAAAGCACTAAGAAGACCTCTATCGCAGTTGTGGGCTTTCCATTGTCGAGCTACTTTTCTTCATCTTCCGCTCTTTCCACCTGCAACTCACACCAGTGTGGTGCCGGCTAACGCCTCTCCGACGCTTAAGTAGGCATCGGCAATAGGGTGGGCCAGCCCCCATGGCCAACAATGGGCCCAAGCGGCCCCACGGGCTCGGGCATACGGGCCTAGATTTTAAACATCTTACTTTTTTTTAATTTTAAGTAGTTCATTTGTATATAAATGTTAAAATAACACAAGATTGAAAGTATAATATTGAATAAAAATATTTACATCTATTAAATTTTTAAAAATAAAAATATTAAATGAATTAAATACTTAAAAAATTAACTAATTATATGTACCTAACTAGGTTGGCACATACATAAACATTAATAATTTACATAATTAAATCACAATTCAAATAAAAATTACATAAAATTATATGTGACTCATTTATTGGATTTCCCCGCATGGGGCGGGCAAGCCCGAACAGGCCCAGTTCGGGTGGGCCTGATGGGCCATGTTTTTTTCCCTATTGGCCATGCAGGCCTTTTGGAGACCCTTACGCTCAAATCAGTTTTCCATTTTGAGAGAGGAATTAAACTTGAGTCAGGGAGGTTTTTTGGAAAGAAGAAGTGTCTAGCTACCTCGTTTATAAGGGAATACCCTTCCTTTTATACTGGGAGAGGGCGTGTTGATATTGCTCTTGAGGTGTGAGTATATAATGAGATGAAACTTTCCACGTGGCTCTAGGATCGCCTAACACATGTGTTCTTGGGATTAGTTCATCATAACCGATTTATGACATTTGACCATAGTTTTTGCGTCAGATAATATTCCCTTGAGCTTTCTGTTATCTTGCTGATGTTGCTATGTAGGCGATCCTCGCACCAGGTCGGACTACGTAATCGGGTTGTTCCTGATCATCCCATGCTCTTTGATCTATTATGATCAGGTTGGACATGAGCTATGCCCCTTAGTTACTTAGGTTTGGTCGGGTCCGACCAGATCATTTATTGATCTGACTTGGGATAATGTTGTGCCTATAGTAAGATGTAATAGGCCATGTAGTAGGGCCTTTTAAATTGAACTTCTTATTGGGTCGTACTATCAGTTTTGTCTGCTTAATGTCTTATTCTAATTAATTCATATACCTTTATTCCTTATTCAAATACTTTCAGATTTGGTCTTCTACACATCTAATTCAGCCTGAATTTTATTGTTGGGAGTATTTGATAATTAATTAGAGTTCATATTAATGGACATGCTTGTTTGGTGGCTTGCTTTCCACCAACACACTTTTTATGGAGGTGGCTGTGCTCATGCTCTTGTTGAATTCATGTATGTCTTTTCAATTCTCATCTAAAATTTAATTAATTTTGGCGATCAATTTTAATCTTAAACTATAGTGATAAAAGACACATCATCCATCACTTTTGGGAGGGATTGATATATTATCCTTTTATTACCGGTGTAGGTCAATAAATTGATCATAATGATATAGTTATTAGATTTTTTTTAGGTCTTTGATGCAAATAAGATTTAATTTTTCCTTGACAAAGTAAAAACTTGGGAGATTGATTTGAATACAAGCTATCATAGACTTTAATTAGAAAGAAAATTCATATTCCAACAACAATAAAACTTCATGAGTATTACACATAACCTTCTCCATGGCTGGAGGTGCAAACACTATAAATATATATAGAGAGAGAGAGATAGAGACCTCTTATACATACCCACCAGGGATAGAAAACCCAAATGGGAAACCAAAACAACAAATGTAAAAAACATTAGCTAGGCAAATTGGGTCATTTATATAAGTTGATCTAACCTAATCAAACACCCTCACAAGGGAGAGGAAGAACTTCCCCTGGTTCAAAAAAAAAAACCCTTGAAAGGGACAAAAAAAGCAACCACCATGTCTTGGTCAGCCAACAAAAACCCTAGAAACCAAGATACTATCACTAGTTTTGATTAGTGACTCAAGCCAAACTCAGTACAATGCAATAAAAGTCATGTCAACCCATCACTTTTATTGTAGGGATGGATTGAATGTATTTCTATCACTTATCCAAATCAGCTTGAGTCACCAGATTGTGAACTGTTCACATCCTCCATGATGGCCGGGATGCAACTAGTACTCCTACTAATCATCGCCGCCTTCTTCGCCCCACCGCCGCCGCCTCCCCTCTCCCTCGGGCTATTCGACTTGGACCTATAATTGTTCCTTTTCAACATCTCCCTCATGGCCTCCACTTGGCCGAGCACCGGATACGCCCGGCCGAACTTGTTAAACCTAATGCAGGCCCCCATGTGGGTTTGGATCGCCTCCTCCTTCTTCCGCCCATTCTTCGCCATCTCCTCCTCCACGGCCTCCGTGCAGAGGCCGCATATCCACCGCCCACACGACCGGTCTCTCACACGCCTTATGTAGTCCGGCGTGCACTCCTCCGACATGCCACAACACTCACACTTCGCTTCGAAGATTGTCGGCGGTGGCGGATGGTGGTGGTGGTGGTGGTGGTCGACGTCGATCCCTGCCTTGCTGAGCTCGAAAGAGAGGTCAGAGACAGCCCTTTGGAGGCCCTCCATGGACAGTCTTGGAGGGGGCATGAAGAGCTTCTTGTTGTGGATGGTGGTGCTCACTAAGGTCACTGTGTTGGGTGCCATTGGAAACCCTAGAAATGTTTGTTGAAGTGGATTTTTTGGAGGTTTAGTTTTGGAAGATGAGTTTGGATTGAAATAATGAGGAAGGTGAGACATGGAAGTGGCCTTTATATATACGCACAATGGCTTCACTGATCAATGTATGTGGACCACATGAGCTGTTTTTTTTGGTTGAGTGTGATGCATGTAAATAAAAAAGTGGGAGTCATGAAAACCCTAGATTTATCGTGAAGAGATGGAAAAGAAAAGAAAAGAAATTTAGAGAGAGAAGAGAAGGGAATTGTGTGGCTTTTTTGAGGTTGATGTTTCATGAAAAGGTGCAGGTGCTGATGATCATCACATAGGGATCAAGTGAATATCGGTTTGTATGTGATCCTAGTAAAAAAAAAAAAATCAATGCTTATCTACCAAACAAAATATTTGATTTTTCAATGAAGATGAGATGGAATTGATGCTCTTCACTTGGACATTATTTATACATGTACTATTTTCATTATAAAATGTTGTTCTTCAACCATATATCGAATTAAAGGAAAATCCTCACACATTAATTCACAGTGAACATTAATTTATTAAAAATCAATTAAATTTTTTAATATCTATTACTAAAAATTATGTTATGTATATGTATAGGACTCTAAAAAAACCAACTTGTATATAGGCAAAGGTTACATTTAGATATGGGAAATGATATGTTCAGCCACATGTGCAGTCCCAATTACAGTCTACATCAATTTGTTTTTTTTTAAAATCATACATTCGATTTTCCATTGAAGTATATGCAGTTATATGAAATGAAATATATATCGAGATACATTAATATATTTTTTTGAGTTAAAAAAATAATAATTTTTTTACGCCATACACTGTGATAAAACCTTGTACACTATCATAGCGCAATATATATAATGTTAACATTATATATGAGGATGCAAAACGGGCTACAAAATGGACTGAGTGAAATAGCGCTATTAAGCTATTGAGAGCTTAGCGCAATATATATTTTTAACACATAAAAATCAATATATATAAAATAAAATAAAATAAAATAATTATAGTTTGTACCAAAGCAGGGCCTTAGCGTCGGAAGGAAATTAAAGCAAGGTTTGTTGTGGGATTACATGCAATGTGAATCACAAGTTTCTTTTGATATTTTTCTTTTGATATTTTATATATTATCAAAAGTATCTTTTGATATTTTATATATTATCAAAAAAGAAATTTTGAATAAAAAAATCTGAAAAATAAAATTGTTCCGCTTTTGATCACGAGTGATTCATGTTTATAAGCATCTCTAAATTGCAACTTAAGCAACCCAATTGGGTAACTATATTAATTAAAAAAAGTTACTTCATTTTAATGAACATTTATACAAAGGTTGGATTTATTATAAAAAGATGAGCAATATTGTTTCACAGGTTAAAGCAACATCGCAACATTAGTTGTAGAAGAACTACTGTAGCCAATGATTTTAAGAAAGGAATGCATGGCAGAGCACTGTTACCAACCAAGTGACCAAGGATTTCTGCTCTTCCAACCATAACATTAATTTGTGACTAATTAGAAAAATTAATTAAAAAAAGTTATGCCCTTTCGTTACGGGATGGAATCCGGCCGTTATTTTCAGGCTTGGTCAGTTTCTAATAGTTAATTAATTTGAAACTCTCTCATGTGAATATATTAATGAGTTTTAACGGATTTTGTCACATGCATATATAATCGTAAAATACTCTGTACTTTATAGAATATCAGTTGAACATAATTTTATTAATTGCACAATGCATTTATATCTTCCAATACCTAATGGAAACCCTTCCACTATATTATATATATACAGGGAATCGATTAGGTGCGGCGAACGGCGGGTGCGGCAGCGATCACGGGCCGTCGATCACGGGTCCATCGCATCGGACGGTTGGGTGCGATTCACATCGACCATTGGATGCGATGGACCCACGATCGGAACGACGGTCGAGTGATTGGGTGCGACGGAACGACGGTGCGGCAGCGACGTGAGCCGTTCGATCGCGGGTCCATCGCATCCGACGGTCGATGTGAATCGCACCCGACGATGCGATGAACCCGTGATTGACGGCCCACGTCGCTGCCGCACCCGCCGTTCCGTCGCACCTAATCGGGAAGCGATCACGGGCCGTCGATCACGGGGGCGATTCATCTCGACCGTTGGATGCGATTCATCTCGACCGTTGAATGCGATGGACCCGCGATCGAACGGTCGACGTCGTTTCCCGCACGGCCGCATTCCCGCACTGAATCAGTTGTGTATATATATATATATATATATATAGGGAGCCGATTACGTGCGGTGTGCGGTCGGTGCGGTGCGCGATCACGGGCCGTCGATCACGGGTCCATCGCATCGGACGGTCGGGTGCGATTCACGTCGACCGTTGGATGCGATGGACCCGCGATCGGACGACCCACGTCGCGCACCGCACCGACCGCACACCGCACCTAATCGTCGGCATATATATATATATATATATATATATATATATATATATATATATAGTGATACGATTAGGTGCGGTGTGCGGTCGGTGCGGTGTGCGACGTGGGTCGTCCGATCGCGGGTCCATCGCATTCAATGGTCGACGTGAATCGCATCCGACCGTCCGATGCGATGAACCCGTGATCGCACACCGCACCGACCGCACACCGCATCTAATCGTAAATATATATATATATATATATATATATATATATATATATATATATATATATATATATATATATATGCCGACGATTAGGTGCGGTGTGCGGTCGGTGCGGTGCGCGACGTGGGTCGTCCGATCGCGGGTCCATCGCATCCAACGGTCGACGTGAATCGCACCCGACCGTCCGATGCGATGGACCCGTGATCGACGGCCCGTGATCGCGCACCGCACCGACCGCACACCGCACGTAATCGGCTCCCTATATATATATATATATATATATATATATATATATATATATATATATATATATATATATATATGCCGACGATTAGGTGCGGTGTGCGGTCGGTGCGGTGCGCGACGTGGGTCGTCCGATCGCGGGTCCATCGCATCCAACGGTCGACGTGAATCGCACCCGACCGTCCGATGCGATGGACCCGTGATCGACGGCCCGTGATCGCGCACCGCACCGACCGCACACCGCACGTAATCGGCTCCCTATATATATATATATATATATATATATATATATATATATATATAGATTTAGTGCGGGAATGCGGTCGTGCGGGAAACGACGTCGATCGTTCGATCGCGGGTCCATCTCATCCAACGGTCGAGATGAATCGCCCCCGACCGTCCGATGAGATGGACCCGTGATCGACGGCCCGTGATCGCTTCCCGCACGACCGCATTCCCGCACCGAATCACTTCCCTATATATATATATATATATATAGTAAAGCGATAATATGCTGTCGTGCGGTCGCGATCGTGGGTCCATCGCATCCAACGGTCGACGTGATTCGCACCCGACCGTCCGATGCGATGGACCCGTGATCGACGACCGCACGACCGCACGATATCACGAGTCTATATATATATATATATATATATATAGTAAAGCGATAATATGCGGTCGTGCGGTCGCGATCGAGGGCCGTCCGATCGTGGGTCCATTGCATTCAACGATTGACGTGATTCGCACCCGACCGTCCGATGCGATGGACCCGTGATCGACGGACCGTGATCGACGACTGCACGACCGCATGTAATCGGAAATCTATATATATATATATAACATACACAAACTAGCTTTGTGACGACACACAAGCCAATTTCCTAATCCAAGTCCTCTCATCTCCATTAATACTTAAAATACATTTTTTTTTTAGAAATGCTTTACAGGGAGAACTGTTGCAGCCATGCATCACTAGTTTAATTTTTTTCCCATGAATTGAAGAGGGGGAGTTCATATTGTGACATGTCTTCCCCCCACACCATGCAATGTTATATGGATCAAAAGCACAGTTCATTCACAAGAAGTGCAAGTGGAGGCTATCCTTTTCAGCTCAATATTAATATCTGCATTATCTTGGGAGTTTGAGATTAAAGAAATTAAAACTTTCAAGTGGGTATATATTTTCTGGTAGTTTCTAGTCTCTTTTGAATGACAAGTACGTCTTTTCAATACTAAGGTTATCTTTGTGAGAATGTAAAGAGAAGCTCAAGCTTTCATCGGTTCACATTTGATACTTTGTTTTTCTTTTTTTAATAGTTACTAAATCATTTATACACTCACATGTTTTGTTATGCAAAATACCTTTTTTTACAGGTTCTCTCATGTGAAAAAAAAGGAGACCAATTACTCATAATCTCTTTTTTTTTTATATATCGAGGGACCTCCCGGTGACTGATCTTACGATCAAGCTAGGAATGCTATCTCTGCCTGTTTATTCTCTTGATGGTCTCTTGATGCCCGAGGAGCCATGTTTTGTGCATCAATCATCTAATCATTCGATTGATGATGGACGATTGGGGTGAAACGAATCTTCTAAGTGGTTAGCATTTGATGATACTTAAATATAAATTGATTGTCCTGAAAATGACTTGGGATCAATGCATGGTTACCAACAACGAGCTTTTCTTATCACTTGATGAGTTAACGCTGTAGATGTTCATTTGATAATAAATGTCAAAAGTGACTTTTAGTATAACTTTGCCACCTATATTGGCTAGGATCAATGTATAGTAAACCTTTTTTTTTTCCTTCTTCTTTTGATGTTTAGAAAAGAAAACTTGATGTTCTTATTAATTGTTCTTAAACGTGTCATGGTTTTATCCATATGAAATCTACTTAGGCGAAGAACGCCCACGTTTCGCACGTCTCCTGCTTACTGAAGAGCTTCCTTTAGAGGTACACACATGATCCTTAATCAGGTTTAGATAGAAAATGTGAGGCCATTGTTATATAGTAGATAAACCTAGGAGTATGTTGGGACGTGGGGTTGTGGGAATAGTACTAGACATTTTATGCAAGTGTAATCTATGGTTTGCTTGTTTATTTCCTTTCCTTGATTAAGATGGATATGATTTAATTGTAAATATATATCTTTTGCAGTGCTACTAAAAGATGCCAAAATTTTTACTCAAACATGCTTTAGTGAAATGACCTCTTTTAATTGGCTTTTTGTTCCTTCACAAGACATTGAACAATAACCTTAATTAGCCTTTTTTTTCTTTCTACAAGTTTAATAAAAACACTCATTACATTTCAAAAACAAATATGTTTGGTAATATTAAGAAGAGTTTCTTTAAACCCACGCAGAGTTGACTCTTTCATAAGAGTAATGGGTTTGATCTCCATAGATCTCGAGTTTGAATTCCCCGCATTTACCTTTTGCATTGGGTTGTGAGTGACAACGAGTTTTCTATGCATAATGTTCGAGTTATGTATCCACATTATTAAAAAAAAAACAACTAGAAGTATTACTTCTTATTTAACTTTTTTTTTTTGCTTTGGTGATCAATTAACTTTGACATAATTTGTGTTTGGTTTAGGTCAAGTTGAAGATGCCCAGAGCCCTAACGAAACTGCCATTTGGTTTTCTTTCTTGTGCATTTGGATTTAAAGAATCTCAAACTGTCAGTCTCATATGATTTTTTTTTGGGGTATGTTGGTTCAAATTAAAACTTTCACATGTTATGTTATGCAAGAATGCCTTCTCTTTTTTTTTTTTTTAGTTCCATGTTCCTCCCATGTGATTTGTAACAGAAAAGGGCTTCTCATTGTTCGAGCTGCGATGGACCGTCTCTGATTCAAGTGATTCTTTTGTTGTATCATTTAAAACAACTTTTCTTCAATGAGTTTGAGCTTAATTAATGGACATTGATTTCAATCACAGAAGTTATGAACTTTGTATAACTTAAACTCACAATAATCCTTTGAAACATAATGAAGAGAACACTTTAAGGTGAAGTGATGTAAATAATTCAAATACAAAAATATCTAATTGAGCATCTCTTCTCCCTTTGGGTTCTCCAAAGATGGTATCATATAGAGTGCAAGATGGAAAACCAGTACTTTTTCAGGGTTAATCACATTGATTTTTATGTTTAAAAAAGTCTGATTCAATCACCCCAAAATCAATTCAATTACACAGGCCCCACAACTTGTGGGTTGAATTTTTTTTTTTAATATATATAGTCTTAGTACACAGGCCCCACAACTTAGGCTCTATTCACCAGCCTCATCAGGTGTCATTATCTCATTGGTTACTTGTTTGACTTTTAAAAAGGATTAAGAATGCAAAAGACAATAATTATTACCCTGATTTAAATCCCACGATTTTCTCTCTCATTAAGTCTATCTCCACAAAAACATATCAACATATTCAATTCATTTAAAAAAACCTAATTTTTTTAAAACCAATAAAAAAATAATTAATTACATTTATAAAAACATAACTAAAATTCAAATCTTATAGTTTTTTTTTTAAAAAAAACTGAAAAGACGAAATCATTCCAAAAACAAAACGATGGCGATATGGAATAATCAACGTTTTTTTTAAACATGATTGTTAATTTGTAATTTTTCGATTTCAATCCTCAAACAAAGTATTTGTGATTGATGAATTTTTTTTCAATAAATGCATAAATAAAATACATCACAATATATAAAATTAGAATTCGGAATAAAATTCAGTTACATTTATAAAATGTAACTTAATTTTAACAATAAATTGCATTAGAAGTCAGTTACATTTATAAATGTATCTGACTTCGTTTATATAAAACAATAAAAAGTTAGTTACATTCCACAATGTAATTGACTTTGTTAAATAATTTAAAGATAAAAAAATCCCAGATTTAAGATTGTCAGATTTAACATCTAACACTAAATTCAATAAAAAAATTATAACAAATGCAAAACAAATAAAAAATAAAATGTCGCACCTGAATCGAGAAATATTAGAAACGACATCCAATCGTTCAATTATGAATTCTGATTTGATCGGAGGCTGAAAAGTTCTCTGATAAAAAAATCAATACTTGAAAAACCTTCAGTCATCCCAGAAACAAATCAATGCTTGAAAAATCTCCAAAACAACCTTCTAATATGGTTTTTTGTGCTCTTAAAAAAATGTTGTAAAAGAGTTATCAAATTTAACATTTAGCATCAAATTCAATAATAAAAATTGTAACAAATGCAAAACAAGGAATGTAACACAAATACAAATTTTATTTTAGATGGAGAAGAAAAAGAAGCCGTAGATGGACAGATAGATCATGTTTTTTTTTAATCTTATAAAGTAAAAGATAGAAGACTATTAATTATAAAAAATCAATAGATTTGATCCTCCAAACAAATTCAAAAAATCATGACACATGAGCATTGTAACCAACTCTTTGATTATGGAGAGTAATTATTGAAAAAGACAGAAATGACAAAATAGGTATTAAACCTTGTGTCACACCTCATGGGACTTATATGGGGTTTGTAAAATGAGACTTGTGAATCATTATTGTTTTTAATATTATCGAATTTTAAGGACTACGCGGTTCAAAATTTAGATCGAGTCAAAGGTTCAATCGGTTTCACCTACCAAGTTTGATTGAGTTTTAAAACATTGTTATATATAAGAATGGGAAAATATTATGCTTAAATTTTTTTAGTTCAAAATGCAGATCATATATGTTTTTAATTTTTTTAAAATAATAAACATTATCTAACGAGGTATATGTTTTGATAAAAAATGTATATCGCTATATTTTGAATTGAATAAACCTATTTTTAATAAATATAAATATTTTTAACAAGATATATAACTCATCTAACAATGTATATATTCACTAGATTTATTTAAATGGATATTGAACTATATTTTATATTATAAAAAAGATTGAATGTAATATCTCCCAAGTGGGAAAATGTTAAAGAGTATAACTGCATAAGAACGACATAATGTATTAGCACTCTGCATGATATGAAAAGGGATCCTAATTTGGGCACATGCTCGTTTCGTTTATAAGATCATGACCTGACACGTTTCATGACCGGGTCGGGTGTGTTTAACCAAATGTTGGGCCGAGGGTTGCAGCAACCCATCTGGAAATTGGGCTTTTTGGGTTTTAATCAAGAGTGCTGATACACTTGGTCTGTTATACAGCTCGTTTTATATCATTATATGTTATGATAGTGTTGTATATACTGCCTTATTATAGTGTATGACCTATTTTTTTATTTTTTTTATGAAAATAAGACAATAATATATTTTAGTATATATTTCATATCATATAATAACATGCTATTCAAAGGGTGAATTTATGATTTAAAAAAAAAAAACAGGATGGGTTGCAATTAGGGCTGCAATGAGGGCTGCATGTATCTTTCTTTAATTAATTATGTGTAATGTTAAGCTCAATCCATTTTATAACCCCATTTACAACCCATTTCCCACTCTCACTTTTAATTTTTTTTATACATTTGATGAATCTATACAATTCGTTAGAGTATATAATTTATTTTATTTCTTTTTATAGAAATATAAATCTCATTAGATGATGTATCATGTTTTAAAAAGACTATCATAAATGAAGAAGGGCGTGGTATACATTTGGGTTGGAAAATGATGCTAAGTCTAACATTTTCCTTTATCAATTCCGATTAAATCTGATGACCCTAAGCCGTATGTGCTTTTCAGATAGAATCAATCACGTACAAATGGATAAGGAAAAGGAAAAGGAAAGGAGGGCTTATCAACGTCATTAGTGGAAGACCCCCTTTAGCGGGTGGTCGAGACACACCCTCCCCCATAGGGGAGGTCGGGAATTCGACTCTCAAATTTACCAAGCAAAAAAAAAAAAAAAAACGTTATTAATGTAGTATATGAAATAACCTAAATGCAGTGTATACTTCATTATGTCACAGTATGAATATGTACATCATTTTTTAATACAAAAATACATTTCATTATCTCAATATGTATTTTACAAACAAAAAAAGTTTTGTGGGTTACTAATGGAGTGGAACGTAACATATTTCAAATGTAAGACAAATCATTTAATACAATTACTTCTATAGTCTCAACATGTTTTACATTTTTCATTAAAAATATAATGAATACATGCATTTTATATCATCACCCGACTATATGAGGGATGATTAGGTGCGGCAGCGATTACGAGCCGTCGATCACGGGTCCATCGCATCGAACGGTCGACGTGAATCGATTCACCCGACCGTTGGATGTGATGGACCCGCGATCGGACGACTGCCGCACCGTGCGGCCGCCGCACCTAATCGGTCGACTATATATATATATATAGTAGAATGATTGAATTCTTACATTCATACATTTCATTCAGTATACTATAACTGAGTAAATACTGGATTAAAATTTTCATATACTCAGTTAAGATTACAATGAGGACTCTAAATGACAAAGTGTATCAACGCTAAGAAAAAGAAAAATATTAGGGATAATAATGCACTGCCTTTTATAGTCCCAAGCATGTTTCTGATTTTTTAAAATACATGTTTATCTAATAAAATATATAATTATATAAAAATTATTTTGGATGAATTGAATGCATATATTTTTACATTTTTTGAACTAATAAAAATTGGATTTGATATAATAGAATGCTCATAATCTCTTTTGCTTAAAATTTAGGAGCCTAAAGGAATCAATATCAATTCATTTTTACATCTCTCTGGAGGATGGCCGGTTTCACATCACAGGGTAGCACTTCGGCCATGTGAGAGGCTGGGAGCTGAGGTTTTGTATGTAGAAACTTTTTCTACATCAAGCTTTTCATCAGCTCTGGTGCACAGCCTATTATCTTTTGTTTTGTTTTGTTTTTTTTTTATGTGTTTGCTTTCTCTATTCTCTCCCATCCTCAATCCTCTATTCAGAATGTGTCCATTTAAAATTTAATTGAAAAAATACTAACCAACAATTTCACTAAAAAAAAATGATCACATGCATTCAAAGTTCAATTTTTTTTTTAATAAAGAAAAAAATCAAACAAATAGCCTCTGTGATAGGAATAGTAGTGAGAGAAGACATGGACTCATGATTCTGTGATATGATTTATAATATTTTGGTGATTTATAAAGTCCTCGATCAAAATAGTCTTCTTTGAAGATCAGTTCCTTTTTTTCTACTTTTTGGTCTTTTTTTGACCTTTTAAAATGTGATTTTTCATCTGTGTTTTGCTTTGAAACAGCCAAAAATACCAAACATGGACAGTATGATGAAGGCCCCTTTGGAAATTGTCACTTATTTTCAAAAATAAAATGTTATACTCAGTCTTTTTTATGATCACAAATATAGTACTCCATATATTTTTATTTTTTAAAATCATATACATCATCTAATGATGTATGAACTTTTACAAAAAAAAATAAAGTATATAGTTTAATGAATTGAATGATATCATTTATAAAAAAATGTGTATTTCCTAATGAATATATATCTCGTTATGGTGAGTATATAAATCTAACGAGGTATATATATAAAAATGTATTTGAGACTGCAAAAATGACCAGAGTGTAATAACATATTTTTGAAAATTAACCCATGTTCCGATTATAAATAAACCTAATGTTAATTGAGCGCTGATACATTTAATTTGTTTTGTAGCCTAGGCTATAAACCTGTAAACTATGATAACATAGTATATATATACTGTGCTATTATAGAATATGAGGTTCTATTATAGTGTATAACATAATTTTTTTAAAATCATACAATGTACTATTGTATATCAGTATATACTTCAATATTTTATATAACAACATGTACTTCAATAGAAGAATGTATGATTTTTTAAAAAATCGTGTAGCATGTAATTGGGGTTAGATATATCATTTTCCAATGTTAACTATTTATTTTACCAAAAATAAAAATCAAATTCTGAAATAAAAAATCAGTTTAAACATACGTGTGTGAAACTGATTATCTAACATTAATTCAACAATTGATTCCTAACATGACCAATGAACATAATGACAATAATTCATTCTCACTGTTAGTCTCCACCTAACACAGTATGAATCAGTCGTTCATGCGAATGAGTCAATTCATGAAGGAAACAAAGGGTTTTAAAGTCAAGCAGACAAGGTGGTGTTCAATGGAAAAGACTAGCATTCATGAAGGATTTTTTACATATCCATCCTAAAATTTTTTAGAGAAAAATCGATCTAGCTCCCAGAAAACTTATGAAAAAAAAAAAAAAAAGTTCATATGAAATTGATAAATCCTCTCAGGTCCCTATCTTATTCAATAATATTTATTTTAGTCTCTATAACTAACCAGATGTGTGTTTAACCCTAACCATGCATGGTAAATTACTGTTATACCATTGTAAAATTTATTTTTTTTGTTGAAAAAATCGATATAACTCCCTCAAAACTTATGAAAATCGAAAAAAGTTCCCGTGAAATTTAAAAATCATCTTAACTCCCTGAAATCTTTTTAAAATCACAAAAAATACATGTGAATATCTAAAAATATATACTGATTTATTTAAATTTTATCAAACAAATTATAGTTTGATAATCAAGGTGTTATGCTTTTTATTGCTAGTAATTTTGAGTTAAGAATGTATTATAGAATTTTGATTTGGTTTGTAAATTATTTTTTCTACTGATTTTATAATGGAGTTGATGAAATTGTAATTTTTTTATTCAGTTTCTGTAACGAGATTGAGGTGAAAATATTGAAAAATGACTCAATTTTGTAGATCAAATGAGATTTGATGGATATTTTTTTACAGACGAGATGACATATCAGGAGATGGGGATGTTGAAAAATAACGGAGGTATTTTTGTCTTACAAAAGAACTAAATCTGATTTTATAAAGTTGTAGAGACTGAATCCAATTTTAGTATGTTTCTGATGACTTATTTCAATATATTCTTGACCAGGGGACTAAATTCGTTAATTATATAAATTTTATGGGAAACTATGATGATTTTGTAATTTTAGAGAGACTTTTTGTAATTTTAAAAAGATTTCAGAGAGTTAAGAAGATATTTCCCAAAAATTTATTGTCTAAATATTATCCCTAAAACTCTGTCACCACTTACCACCATTGTTAAATTATTCAAGTTTTTCATAAATACCGTTTAAAAGAGTTTTCATACACAATTTAAAACTTTTGATAAAATTTTGATGTATAATATGCAAGAACCTCAAAGGTATAAAATCTTCATTTTGATAAAATGAAGATTTTCAAAGGTACAATATGCAAAAACCCATCCATGAATTACATATTTATGACCAAAGACCAAACCTTCTCAACGCGGCAAACAAACACGCTACGTTTTCATGCAATCAACTTTGCTTTCAATGCACCTTCGTCTCCTTTGTTTTCAAGTTTCTAACGTTCAACCACTTTTTTTTTTTTTATGGAAAACATTAGTCTCGCTTTAGTCCACATGTATTTTGATTTTTTTGTTAAATAATATCTCATCTATTAAAATATATGTTTCTATAAAAATTTTACTCTAATAAATAAGTTTTTTAACTATGCAAGATGACATCTAAATTATGAAAATAGTTTATAAATTTTTTTTAAGGAGTCTTATAACTAAATCAAACAAGTACAATAAGTCTGAAAACAAGTGAAATAGTCTAAAAATCAGTGTTTTAAAAATCAGATCTTACCGAGCGGTTCAACTGGTTGGACTGTTGATCGGACTGAATTTCCGGTCTGGTTCAACCTCAAAATCAATCTATTTAAAAACTGCTCTAGAATTAAAAAACGTTCAACTCGCCGGTTGAACCATCGGGTTTTGAAAGCCGGTATTGGGTTACATGAATTGGCGGTTTTTTTTATAAAATTAATGTTAAAAGGAATAATTCACTAAAAAAAAATGTTAAAATAGAATTTCTAATTTTTGATTGGTTATAGTTTTTAAAGAATTTAAAATTTTTCATTAATTCATCATGGTAATTGGAAAAGGATTTATGATTTACAGTTTGCCTAATTGCATTTCAAAGAGGGAAAAATGATTGGAGTTTTTACAATGGACATCTCATCTTAGAAAAAATAATTTATTTTTAACTTGAATGTCATATATATAATTGATACATTTATATTCATATTAAAATTTTATTAAAAATAAAATCATTCTTATTATGCTATTATGATGTTACATAAAGACTTATAAAAATAATAAGATTTAAAATTTGATAACTGTGAAAAATTTCTAAATTGCTTCCTACTTTTTTTGTTTTATTTTGAATGATTAATAATATATTTATTACATATATTACATCATGATGACAACACGGTTTGATTCCGGTTAGTGACCTTTATTTTTATAAGTCTTTAGTTTAATGAACTGATCGATTTTTAAAACGTCACTAAAATCATATATTATCGACTTTGGTAACTCTCCAAAATGATTTTTTTTTCTTCCATATCAATCCTCTTGGGCCTCCAAATGCCCCATAATGTTTCATTGCTGGTGCCATTATGTCATAAATGGTTCCATTGATACGTGTCATCTGTGGTGAAATTAGAGAGGCCATGTGACATGAAACATGGTTTATGAAAATAGTCCCAATCTTTGAAATGCTGGATACAGACCATCAAAAATAATGGTCCCATGGAACAGTTGTTAATCAACCCCCCGGTTACCCTCACCGGGAGATACCGCATCATTAATAAGAGCTCCTTTATGTTGCACTCACTTTCCTTCGTTGTCATCCATACACGTTGAGATGTCAATCGGTCATATTAAAGTCAGATTTAACATAATAAAGAATTAATCTAGTTTCATACTGTTTGACAATACACTGGGACAGCTCTACCCCCACAATGCAACATGCTGTCCCCCCCCCCCCCCCCCAACCACCAAAAATTAAAAAACATAATTTGTTTGATTTTGTAATCCACTATCCCCACCTCTCCTCCCCACCAACCAAAAAATTTAGAAAGACCATCTCCACCACCTAAAATCACTAAAATGAGGATAATTGATGCATGTGTTTTGAAAGTCGTTCGACAACTCTGAAGTTGAATAAATATACTAGCGGACGACAACAGGTTAGTCGACCTCTCATGGGCGACGGGAGGCACGTCGAACACCATTAGACAACCTGTGTTATGGATGGAGTTCGACCATGAAAGTAATCGGGGTTTGAATTTCAATTTAAAAATTATTGCCATAGCATGAATTTATTGCTCTTTATTTTAATATCAAAATCTTTGGACTATCTTATTCATGCTCATATTCAATTATAAGTTTGTGACAGGTGGATGTGCCCGTTAACACGAAATGAACTGATGTTAATCCCTCAGAAATAACAAACGACGTTTGAAGCAAAGATCGGCACAAATGATTTTAGAACAATTATCTTGTTTTCCTTGTGCTTATCAATCCATATATCAATCAATGCTTATATATTTTTTTTTATTGAAGTGGAGATTAAATCCCAAGACTAACAAAATGTGAATGATTTAAAACATTTTGAATGTTCATGTTTGAATGAATTAATGAATTGGTAAGCATAGTTAGTGTGAATGGTTTAAAACATTTTGAATGTTTACAGTTGAAGTCATAGATCACTACACTGTAAATGTTCGATGGGTCTTCCGTTGCCATAAATTCCTCAAGTCGGCTGGCCTGTTGTCGTCCTCCAGTACACATCTTCGACAGTAGGACTGTCGAATTCCATCTATAACATAGGCTGCCTAATGATTTGTTCGATAGGCCTCCCGTCGCCCATGACCCCCAGGTCAACTGACCTATTGTCGTCCGCCAGTACATCTATTCGACTTCAGGGTTATCGAATGACTTCCAGAACACATGCATCGATTATCCCCACCTTAATGATTTGAAGTGGTGGGGATGATCTTTCTAAATTTTTTGGTGGTAGGGGGGGGGGGGGTGGAGATAGTGGATTACAAAACCAAACAAATTATTTTTTTTAATTTTTTCTGGTTAAGGGAGACATCATGTTGCATGGTGGGGGTAGAGCTGCCCTACACCTATCCCAACCTATCACAGATTTTCCGATTCAAAATCTATGCCCACTTTGCTCCCTTTCAAGTTTTAAATCTTGAAATTCATAGCTACCTTGCCCTAACACACCTTGTTAAGGAAGTTGGATCAGATTTACCCCCATACAAAAATATAATAAAAAAATTTATATGGCAAATCAAATTATATATATTATAACGAGAGTTGTATTAAAATAGATGTAATTGTTTTAACATAAAAATAATATAATATCAAAATACATAAAACATAACTAGTTTATAACAACATTACATAAAAAATTAAAAATTCTTTAAAATATCTAAAAATATATAATATGAATAGTTCATCTAATCAAATAATACCCAATAAATAAGTTTCAAAACTTATATGTTGAAGGAAGAAGAAAAATATAAAATCTTTCAAAATATCGAGTTTATGTGTATAGGGGTGGATGCATCTAAATTTTGTTTTTCAAGATAAATGAAATGAAATGGAATGGATGGAGAAATGAAATGTAGGTTTTTGACTATCATAAGAATTAATAAATGTTATTATATAGTTTTTAGTAATAATGATGCTGGGTCATAAGTTGTGTCATGTTTTAAACACAAAATCCAAACGCAACCTATGTATTTAACGTGTTGAAATAGATAATTTAAACCATCTCACTTTCAGATTCTCGATTTGGCCATTTCTTACCGAAGGTGATCTCAATCGACGTTTCGGTTATTCATGCTATCGAATGCAGTGCATACGTGGCAGATAATGATTGGGTGGGAGCGCTATCACCATTAGTGACCCATCACGACCGTCCGTTAAACAGAAATCTGTTGCTTGGACGGACGAGATTATCGAACTATGAATCGGAAACATGTAGTAGCTGTAAGCAATCATGACCGTTATGAATGCCTAGTTGTCAACGTTTATATATATTTTAAAAATCTTATTTTGCATATACCCACCTAAAAAACACTAATTCCACTATTTGTGTGCATGCCCCTCCTTGAATCTATTGTAATTATCTTAACAATCAAAGTTCAACCATCGATTTAATCAATATTGAACAGTAATATGATCACGATATAATACCCATATCGGACTTTGTGATTTTAATTATTTTGAATTAAAAAATTAAAAAATGAAATTGTAAATGTCATCAAATACATTTATAATCAGTAAAAATTAAAAATTTAAACAATATGAAACATTGTAATTTTTCTATGTTACATCTTAGTACTTTTCTAAATTTTTATTAAAATAAAAATAATATATTATAACCATTTTTTTGTTATATAAAATCTAATTTTTTTTATTAATTAATATTTTACAAATAATCAATCACAATATTTAAAAATTAAATCATATGAATTATGAATCTTATAGTTTTTTTTTTCTTTCTTGTTATAAGAACGTGAAATGAAATTAAGTACAACAACAAAAATCCAAGTCTCTTTGAGTTTTGAGTTTTGAGTTTTACTATTAATTTTTTACATAATTTAGAAACCAGCAAGTTTAAATAACGCGTAATCGTTTCTCCAGAATTATTGTTTCAACTATCAAGCTTAAGCTTACTATTCGTTATTAAACATTAAGTTGATTTTTACACACTATCCAGGACCATATAACTGTTCGATCTGTTGAATTGGACGGTCAAACAATGCCTACGATAGGTATATATTGTGAGGTTTATATGCAAAAAAAAACCAAATGAGGGCATATCCACAAAATCAGATTTGTGTAGGGTGTAAATGCAAAAAAAAAACAAAATCGGAAACTTACGCTATAAATGGAGCTGAAAAGGGAACGCAAAAAACATAAGAAACAGAGAGGCGGAGAAATGGAGGTAGAGGAGCTGACGTCAGGCGCGAGCGGCCGTATAATACCCGTATGTAGAGACATACGTAGGTCCGTGCTCTCTACGGAGTCCGTACGCCGTGTTTACGTCTTCCTCCATTCCTTCCTCCTCTGGTTCCTCCTCCTCCTCCGCAGGACCAGCGGCGGCGCCGGCCGTCAGCCCCCGAAGTCATCCGCCTCTCCGAGGCGGAGGTCGGTGGCGGCGGGAGTTTTCAGGAGGGGACGGGAGGAGGAGGAGGACGCGACGAGGCGGAGGTCGCTCGCCGAGGCGATCGGTATGGCCGCGGCCGACGGCGGCAGCGGCGGCGGATCGGGGTGCGTGTGGGGGAGTAGGGTTTTCGTTGGGCCGAGGAGGAACCAGGTCTTCTCGCGGTGGTGGGTCCCGGCGTCCGGTGACATGAAGTAAGGCTTGTTTTTGTTTTGTTTTGTGTTGATTGTGTGTTTGTGGGTATTTTGGGGGTTAATTAGGGTTTCAGTGATTCGTTATATGGAGTAGATATGAGGTTTTTGTTTGATTGGATGCTTGTGAGTCTGTTTTTGTTTTTAAATTCGTTGAAGATGTTTTTTTTTAATTATTTTCCCATTCTGGGAACTTGAACTGTTTCTTTGTCTGAATGGAATGGGTTATTGGGTTCGATTTTGATTGAGTAGGATTTTGAGAATATTAGGTTTTTGTAGAGATTGAACTTTCATTTTGGGATTGATTGGATTTTGATTGTTTTTGCTTCTGTAGAATATTTGGGTGCTCTGTTGGACCTTGTGTAGAAATTTGTAACTAATGTTAGGTATGTGGTGAATTATTTGCTTATATCTTTGTAATGGTTGTTAAAAAAATGTTTTTCCATTGGAAAAGAATGTCTTTGATATCATTTTGTCATCTTTGTGTTTGTTTTTTATGTAATATTTTGATGGAATTTTAGTTATGCTATGACTTCATGACATTAAGTCCACAGTAGTTATCTGATCATGGCTATTGAGAGGCATATGTGGATTGTTTATTGGTTCAGAACTTCCTTTGATTGTATGTATGCATGCTCCGTGCTATTAGTGAAAATTAGATGTGAGCTTTGTTAGACATGTAAACTGTGCAATTTAATGGCTCGTAATTGGATTCTCCCCGGGGGAGAGGGGGGGGGGGGGTGGTGGGGGTGGTGTTATGCCTTGTAAACATTTGTTAGTTGGTAAAACATTTTTAAAGCTCAGGAAAAGTTTGGAAAAAAAAGAAAAAGAATTCTGACATGTAAAATCAGTAATATCTTGATCAGGAAAAAGAATTCTGACATCTATAAATATCAGTAACAGATTCATAATCTCAGTTATATCATAATACAGACTATTGATTAGTGCGTGAATCATTGATTAATTTGCAATTTAATGGGAACTAAACTTCTTCCACAAAAGTATGCATTTGATACATGAATTAATAAATAATGCAGCACATCAGGTAAGAAGGGTGTTTTTTTATTTATTTACAAAGTATCTCTTACAGAAAGTTTTCCCTGCGATATATATATCTTTTGTATTGGAGAGCGAATGAGGCGTTGGATTTATCTTTATAGTTGAGAACTCCGACAATGATTTTCTCCACATTCCTTTGTATGAAATTTGAAATTGCCAAATGTGCAGTAAGAGTCAAAATTGTGATTATAGGCAATTCATGCAACTGACTGAGTAGATTAGGGATAATGATATGAAAAGAGAAGGTATGGTGGGGGACCTTATGGGACTGGAATCTAGGTAACTTAGTACACACACAAGACAACAGCCTCTTCTAATAGAAAATGATGGTGTGATAGGATTATGAAGCCAACCCTGTAATATTGAGAAAAATAATATGGTGATGTTAATTTGAAGAAAAGATTCACAGCTCTTTCCTGTCTTACCATGTGTGTGTTCTCTTCAAGTTCTCTAGTCCTGCAAGTGGACATTGATTTCATGCTGTTTAGCTAGCATTCTTCCGACCTGAAAGGGTTTTGTGCATCTGCGTTTTGATTACATTCAATGCGTCTCATGCTGAAGGTGTCAGGTGTTCCTGTGACATTTGTCTTTCGTTGGGAGGGGAAGTTGGCCAAATGTACAATTGTGTATTCAACTATGTTTTATTTATTTGGATATTTCAACAATCATTCTCTTTGCATTTTCCCTGGAAATATTTTCTTAACATAAAAGTATATTGTAGAACAATGTTTACCACCATCATGTGGCTATTTGTCTTCTAAGTTCTCAGTAGTGTGGTCAATATTATTCCTTTGAATGCTACTGAGGAACAGTACCGACATTATCCCTCAGCGATCTTCTTGTTCATGTTGGTCCAAGAGTCCACTTAGGTTTATCTCCATGTATTGTAGTGGATGACTTCGATATCTATGTACTTTTTCATTCTCCTATTTTGCTCCTTCATTTTCATTCCTCTTCATGGTTATGTGATATATGTGTGTGTTTTTTTCAATTCATTTAAAACTGTTTATGTAATTTGAGCTGCTTGTGGTTTTTTCTTGATGGAAATTATCTTCTGAGGCTTATTTGTTGTTCCATCTTCTTCTGTGCCTTTCTTTTCTTTCATTTATGATTTTTATAGCTCGGTAACATTATGAGAAACCTGGATTCATGTTAGATGAAAAGGATGAAGATATTGTAGCTTGACACAGATCAGTACCAACAGTTTCCATTCCACATCTTAACTTGTACTCTATTATGGTTTCTTTTGTTGTTCTTCCATCTCTGTCTTGTGGTCTTAAGTGCATTATTTTCCATTTTCAGGGGAATCCTGGTTCTTATACATGGGCTTAATGAGCACAGGTAAAATCTAGTTCCATTGTCATCTAATAATGCTGTTAAGTACATTAGTTTGCTATGCTCTGTCCGAACATTGTTTCACGTTTGTCAAAATAGAAATTTCAATGAGATGTTGCGTCTTTCATATATATCTGGTGCTTGAATAATTCTCTTTTATCTGACAATTACTTCTGGCACTCTCTTATTTTCACTTTCAGTGGAAGATACACACATTTCGCAAAGCAGCTAACCTCACGCGATTATGGCGTGTATGCAATGGATTGGATTGGTAAGTTTTCCTCGTACTCTTTTGTTGTAGGAGTGTTCCCATCAGACTTTTGAAGTAGTTCCCTCCTTTATGTTAGATAGCTGCACTGCTTTTAACTTGTATCAGAGTTTTTCTATGGAGTTAGCCCTACCTATAATTAATATAATTTGTTGAATGTTGTTATAGTTGTTCAACAATATTCTCTGTATGCACACCTTGATTAAACTTTTTAGGTTCACCCTTCTCGTGTCCTGCATTCCTTGGAATATTTCTGCATTATTTCTTCCAAGGAAACTGAGCTCTTCTTGATGCAGCACAAACCTAGCAGCCTGCACATTTGGTCATCGCATTCAATTGTTATAGTTTTATGGTAGAATGAAAAATGAAAACTAGGGAAATTTGTGTTGTTTTTCTTTTAAGTTCTCTGTTGCTTATTCTGGATAGACAGAGGACTGTAATTTCCATATTTCAGTGATATACATGGTGTAAAGCAGCCAATGACCTCTTGGTTAATTTCATTGTTGAATATTAGTAGATGACCCACCTGAACTTACCTGTGATCTGTGTAGGTCACGGTGGAAGCGATGGATTACATGGATATGTTCCTTCTCTTGATCATGTTATTGAGGACACTGTGAGTTTCTCTAGTATTCTCATTTTTTTTCTAGCATGTCACACCTAAGATCTTAAAATTCATGATATCTTGAAGAGAAATCATGGATAAGATCCTATTAACTTGTAGATGAAATAATTTTATGTTGAAATTCCATTAGTATAAGCCCTTGAGTTTCAATTTCCAATGAGCATATAAAAAACATGATGTATGATTTATTGGTGTAAGATTTCAATGTTCTCTTCCATCATCAAAGCTGTAAAATGATAAATGTGATCTTGATACTCTTTCACTATTTCTGAATTTATACACACAATAGAATAACAAATGCATCTGGGCACCTTTGGAACATGTATACATTGGATGCACAGCCTTGCTTGTGGACTGTACACACAATATAATAACAAATGCATCTGGGCACCTTTGGAGCATGTATACATTGGATGCACAGCCTTGCTTGTGGACTGTGCATACACATGGCTAGCATCTTTACATGGGGACCATCCACTTCTGTGGCACAATCAGGCGCACACCTAGGATTCTATCTCCCTTGCATCCTTTTTTTTTTTTTTTTTCTGTTCTAATAAACTGATGCATACATATATGCTAAATATCATCAATTTGCTACATAGTCCATCTTTGGATGGCCCAATATGTTAGCCTTTATGGAAATTCTGCCCTTATAAACGACAACCATGGCTTAGAATACAAAGCATATTAAATGGAGATAAAAATGTCTCTCCTATTTGTAGTTTCACTTCTAATTGTTTCTTTTTGATGCAAAGCTTATTTATGAAATTATTTTTTCTCCAATTGTACAGTATTCTTTTCTTGTGAATGTCAAATCAGAAAATCCTGGTGTACCATGCTTCCTTTTTGGCCACTCAACTGGTGGAGCTGTGGTTTTAAAGGTGAGATAAGTGGAATTCATATTATTTGAAGCTTTGTTAGACTTTTTGCATGTTTATCCATCGATGTGATACCATTTCACAGGCAGCTTCCTATCCTCATATAAAAGAAATGCTAGAGGGAATCATCCTGACATCTCCAGCTCTGCGTGTGAAGCCAGCACATCCTATAGTTGGGGTAATATACTCTCATTCCATTTTTAAAGCTTCATAAATATGATTTAAATCTAAATTTCCCGACAGTTATGCTTCTATGAGAAGGTTCAGCGAATTCAAATCCATACGCATGGATAGATATTCGCATTGTAAATGCTTGCATATCAGAATCTGATCCTCACATTGTCGGCCAAATTTTTAAATCCAAAGTGCACTCATCGTTGAATGCTCTCATTGTTTGAAAAATGTTACACTGTCATTCCTGGCTTTCACAAAAAAATGAATTGAACACATATATTTTAACTGAATACTTTTTTGAAGATTTCATATACTTTATTAGGTATCAACATCCTTTTCATTTTTCTTGCAGGCCTTGGCCCCGTTATTTTCAATGGTGGTCCCTAGACTCCAATTCAAGGGCGCGAACAAACGGGGCATCCCCGTCTCGAGGGACCCAGCTGCGATGATGGCCAAGTATTCCGACCCGCTGGTCTACACGGGCCCCATCCGGGTTCGAACGGGCTACGAGATCCTACGGATCTCATCGCACCTGATGCAGAACATAAGGTCGGTGACCGTCCCTTTTCTTGTCCTCCACGGGACAGCGGACCGGGTGACCGACCCGTTGGCCTCGCAGGATCTGTACAACGAGGCGGCCTCGGAATACAAAGACATAAAGCTTTACGAGGGGTTCTTACATGACCTACTGTTCGAGCCAGAGTGCGACGACATCGGGGCGGACATCATTGATTGGATGGAGAAGAGGTTGCTTAGCCAGGGATGATACAAGATAAACAGGTATCATATCAGGTCTCTATAAAATTCATTCAGCCCAGGTAACATTGTGTTTGCCTGATTTATACATGTGTGTTGTAGAAATGGATGATGTACAAAGTTATAGTTTTTATAGTTATAATAACTCTGAATGAAGGGGAGAACATGAAATGGATGATGTACAAAGTTATAATTTTTATAGTTATAATAACTCTGAATGAAGGGGAGAACATGATATTGGTTGGTAGTTTATAAAGGTTTTTTTTTCTATATTTAGATTTCAGTCTCCCTTAGGTTTGTATGGTAGTATATAAAGATGTTTGATTCTTGTGTCAATGTAAAGCCTCATAGCAATGTGTGTAATTTAAAATAAGTTTTGATAACTATTTCTTGTGTCAATGTAAAGCCTCATAGCAATGTGTGTAATTTAAAATAAGTTTTGATAACTATTCCATGGGAACATACATGAATTGCTTGTCAATGGATTAAAATATTTTTTTATGTTATTTTAAAAGATTATTATATTATATAATTCTCTCAAGCATATATTAATGTATGTCATAATTTACACATCCCCGATTATTAATATAGAAATGGAATTTATATTAAAAAATTATAATCTCTTTTTTATGATTTGTCTTCCAATATTTACATAATAAAACAGGACTTTTAATTTTGCATGACAATGTCAAAATAGAAAATTAAACAAAAAATTTATATTCCAATATATTATAGAGTGCATAATAATTTCCAATCGCTTCTACAATTGTACATGCAGTTTCATATACGTAATTAATAAATATTTATATTTTTAGAAATTGATCTATATAATTTATTATTTAAAATAATTATATATCTCATTGTGTTTTAAAAGGAATTAAAACATCTAAGTTTTCTAATAACAGAGGTTCTCTGTTTCCACCATTCAAGAGCCGATGCGTGGCCTTGACAATCACGTGAGATGGAGCAGACCCAATCTCTGTTTCTGTCCGTTTGCTTCCGTTAGGTCGTCCGAGACCCATATCTCACATTCACTTCTTCTCTTACCTCATCCAAATACCCTAGCCGACCCCTCCTCCATCTCTTCAAATCCATCCATCACATCGAACCCGTTCGAAGACAACAACACAAAGTTGAACGCCGCCGACGGCCCCGGGTTGAAGAATGCTTGAAATACCCTAGCCCTCTTTGATCGGACGGTAAGGACATGTTTGAAAGTTGGAGCTCGAAAGAAGAGGTTTTTTTACTTGTTATTGCTTTGTATCGCTTGTAAAGGTTGAGTATTTTAAATCTTTGATATAATACATTTTGTTTTTGTTTGTTGAAGATTTGCTCATGAGAGTGCATGACACATGTTTGTTGTAATGCCTAAGAATTGAAAATCTTCAACAAACAAAGACAAAATGTGTTATATCAAAGATTCATAATACTCAGCCTTTACAAGCGATACAGAGCAACAACAAGTAAAAAATCCTCTTCTTTCGAGCTCCAATTTTCAAACCTGTCCTTATCGTCCGATCGAAGGGGGCTAGGGTATTTCGAGCGTTCTTCAACCCGGGGCTGTCTGCGGCGTCCAACTCTGTGTCGTCGTCTTCGAGCGGGGTCGATGTGAGAGATGGACTTGAAGAGATGGAGGAGGGGTCGGCTAGGATATTTGGAGGAGGTAAGAGAAGAAGTGAATGTGAGAGATGGGTCTTGGACGACCTAACGGAAGCAAATGGACGAAAATAGAGATTGGGTCTGTTAAGTGAACACATGCGTCTGCTCCATCTCATGTGATTGCCAAGGCCACGCGTCGGCTCTTGAATGGTGGAAACAGAGAACCTCCGTTATCGTAAAACAGAGGTTCCCAACCCTAAATAAGGGACCCCTGTTGTCTCAAAATCAACTCAAATGACGCATAACACCAAACCACCCTCTTGATATATATATACACACACACACCGTGTGGAATCGCATGTGGACTGTATTTTCACTGAACTCTTACATTTATTTAATAGGGGAAAATAATAAATGTTCACATGTGAACACATCTCTTATACATTAAAACAAACAATACATAAATAGATTTAGGGTGCGTTTGGTTGCGCGATTGCAAAACTGATTCTGCAGGAATCTGCGATTGCAAACCTGATTTTGCAGGAAGCTCACTTTCTCAGCTTTTTGAAATCGCAGCTTTTGGGCACTATTTGCCTGCAATCGCTGGGTTTAAAACTGCGATTACAAAACTGTTTGGTTGTGCGATTACAAACGCAGCTTTCTGTAATCGCAATCGCAGCGCAATCGCGCAACCAAACACACCCTTAATTATGATTTTATATGTCACGTTACGTAGTGACTACTCTTATAAATTTTAAGGGCTAGTTTGGCAAAGAGATAAATTTTGAGGATATATTTTTTAATTTTAGAAGATAAAAAATTCATCAATTTTGTTCATATTTATATTTGTTAAAATTAGAAAAAAAGGGGATAAATGCTATCCCACCCTTTAGATGCAACAAAATATCATCATTTTCATTTTAAAATTGGGACAACTATCCACAGTTTATCATAATTAGTTTTTATATCAAACGAGGATAATCATCCCACCCACTTATCCCCATAATTACCCCTTATCTCAACATTTATTCCCTTATTAAACTAGCCCTAAAGGTCTTTTTGGAAACATATAAGAATAGAAATGCCACAGTGTTTTTTTTTTTTTTTTTGGGAAATGCTATTGTATAATATTTTTTTATTAAAACGGTTGAATGCTCGATTGATGAAAAAATATTTAAAAAGAAAAAAATACTTCCCCAAACCCATAAATAATTAATTCCAAACAACATTCATAGTTCACCATTGGATTTGCTTGACATCATCCATCATATGTTCATTTAGTCCAAAAAAAAAAAAAAAAAAAATCCATCATTGTGTTTGTTTTGAAGTCAAAGCATCTCACATCATTGAAAATTGAAAATGTGATTGTTCACCTTAATATGTGCACCAATCAATAAGCAATTTTTTTTAAAAAAATAGGCCCACTTATTTGAGTGTTGCACATGCTCACACATATTTAGTCATCAAATATGCCAAAGTGGCCCTTTCATGAGGAAAGAAACTCCGAGTGGAAGACAAGGAACAATGTGGAAAAAAAAATACAATCTTTTTGTTTTTTTGTTTTAAAGAACACCCTCCACCACAAATGGTGCATGTCTTGGTCAATAAATTTCACACAGAATCAATCATGAAGGATTGATATCAGATTAAAAGACAATAATAAAAATATATAAACTGTCTCGATCAGATAGTCAAACAATCAGAGGTGATATTTTGATGGATTGGTGAAAGCTTTGTGTGATGTTGGACTGCGACAAGTTATAGGGAAAACTTCCTCTGATTTCACGCCTGATCCGTTGAGCGGGTGGTGGACAAAAATATCCAAGAGCCCCAAAAGGTTCAATAGACCTATGAAGTAAGGTGAATTCTCATGTTATAGTTTTATAGTGGAGGATAATAAGTGCTTTTATGTGAATACATATCTTACACAACAAAATAAGTGGCAGATTAGGATCAATTATGATTGTATATATCGTGTTAATGACATACCAGCCTTAATAATAATAACAAATTTTCTCATGCCAAAGGCTTTTCAACTGTGTATATAACTGTGTGTATAGTCTGGGCTAGAATTTTTTTTTCGCATGTGTAATGTTAGTTTTGTATTTTTTGTAATATACACTTCTCATTTGGTACTAATTCAAAAACAACACATATTACACTTTATTATATCATCTTATGATGCAACCAACAAAAATAAAAATTCAAAACACCTCTTCAATCATCTACTGACAGATTGATATAAAAAATTTAACTAGAAAACACGATTATTTGTCATAAAAAAAAAACCATGGAACAACATCAAGCACCACCACCACCACGCAAAATCTCCTCAATCCTCCTTGCCATGGCCTCCAAAGAAGTTCTCAAGTAAGCCTCAAATCCCTCCTTAGGCCAACCCTCTATAGGATCAGCCACATAAGACCACTCAACAACACACCCTCCTCCTCCACCACCGCTGTTGCTACCGTCCACCGCCCCAATACTCGCAAAGTATCGCCGGAATCCGATTTTGTTCTCCTCGATGACATACCGAAGGAACCGCCTGACCGGGTTGATCTCGATGAGCCTCTCCTTAGCCCAGATGACCACTCCATCACCTCCGGCAGCAGCGCAGTATCGGACGCACCCGATCTCGCCGTTGACACCTTCCACAAGGTGGCATGTCTGGAGTGTGGGGAGGATCTTGTGGAGGTTTGTGAAGTCTTTTAAGAGAGACCATGCTTGGTCTGCTGTTGTGTTAGTTAGGGTTGCTGTGACCTTGCCTTCCCACTCTAACTTTGGTTCCTCCATTTGAGAGGTGTGTGTGTGTGTGTGAGAGAGAGAGAGAGAGAGAGAGTATTGATTCTTCTTTGATTGTGTGGTGTGTGTATATATAATTGAGGTGTTGCCGTATATATGTTGATGATTTGTTTAGTGAAAATGAAATGCTTTGGATTCTATGCAAGGCAGTCAACATAATTTTCTTTTGAAAGTTTTTTTGATTTGTAATAAAATTGTATTGCAGTATGAGAAAAAACTTTACAAACTTTACAAAAGTGACATGAACTTTACAAAATGGAATGCGTAGGGTGGATGTGTGAGTGGTAATTCAGTCTGTGAGATTGTCCAACCCTTGGTGAATGCGATGGAGACGACGAATTGAGCTCCATGGACGGCAGCCATTGCCTTTGATCCACACAAGGGCAGTGATGGAGTCGGATTCATTCCATAGTTTTGTGAAACTAGCACTTATAGCCATCCAAATGCCCACCTCTATTGCTTTGAGCTCGAGAAGATTGATGGAGGGAAGGTCATTGCCAGCGATACCTCAGAGAAATAGGGTCTTCATTGCGAAGAATTGTCCCATATCCCCTGTCTTCAGTTAAAGAGCCATCAATGTTAATCTTCAACCAACCGGCCAATTGTAACACCTGTGAATTTTATCTTATTTATATATTTAATTTAAATATATAAATATTATATTTGAATTGAAATTTGTGTATTTTGTGTGTTTTTAAGTTTTGACCTATTTAGTGTATCTTTATGGGTCCATTTCAATTTATAATTTTAAACACTATTTGTTAATGTTAAAGATTTTATATATTTTCTTTCGAAGATTTTTAAGATCTTAAATGGTTATAATTTTATAAACTTTTGATCTCAAAATATTAAATTTTGAATTTTCATTGTTATTGATTTTCAGGGACCTAGTTTTAAATCTTGAAATTTTATTATAGATTATAGGGTTCAATATGTAATTCGGATAGGGACCTATTTGTAAATATAAAAATATCCGAGGATCATTTTGTAATTTTTGTTAGGTTTAGATAACAAATATATGGGTGACCGTGTATTTAATCCGGGTGGCCGTGTCTATTCGGCAGAGAGAGAGAGAGAGAGAGAGAGAGAAAAAAAAGGTATTTAATCTTTTTCTTTGTATCCTTTGATTTTCTTATTATTTATTAGATCAATGTTTAGGTGTTTTGATTTTTAAGATTTTAATAAAAATAAAGTTATGATTTATCATTTATTTTAAGAATTAAATATATTTTTATGTTATGGAATTTTTAGTTTTTGATCAAGTTAGAGTTTTAATACGTATATGTTTATGTTGTCAGATTCTTATGATTTTTTAAAAACAAGGGTTTTGATATATTATTATTTTTATTAGATCTATATTAGATATTTAGATTTTTGAGTCTTCATAAACTTAGGGTTTCAATTTATTATTTATTTTAAAGATTAGATTTATGATCAGATTTCTAAGATATAAATTTTTAACAATACTAGAGTTATGTTCTATACCTATACTTATTAAGTTTTATTTATTTTCAATTTTTATTGGCTAATAGTTTATTTTATTGAAAAAAATATATTTTTTATATTATTTTATGAATTTTTGTTATTTTATTATTATTTTGAATTTCTGGATTTTTGTCTTTTCTGTTTTGGCTTTTCTGTTTTGTTTTTTCTGGTTTTGTCTTTTCTGGTTTTTATCATTTAGTGTCTGGTTATATGGTAAATAGGTTTAGATCATATTCTTAGGTTGTAGTATATATGGAGATGGATTTAGATTATTGGGTATAAAAATTTATGCCTAATAATTATAAATAGGTAATTAGGTCTTGGGTCTATGGTTGAATTATGGAGTCTTAATTAATAATCTATTTGATTCATCTAGGTTGTAATTTTTGTTGCGGGCTTCATTCTCCGGACCTAGGAGGCCTATTGATTTATTTTATGTGAGTTTTTCTCTACATCGTTGAATTTCACGTGTTCATTATATTTGTATGATATTATGTGATATCTACACATTTATATTATGATTATTTTACATGATTTTGATATTTTACATATTGATGAAATTGCATTTCTTACTGAATAAAGTTGCATGATTTAATTCCTTCGTCTTGTCATTTAAAATAGCATGAATTATGCTATTCATGTTTCAAGAATTAACATAATACATTTTTGATGTTGATGTTTTCGAAATAACATTTGGATTAAAGATTTTCATTTCGAGACTTTTGAAAAAATTTAGGAATAGTGGAGACAACCTAGTCCTATGAGATTTTATCAAGATGCATATCATGACATATTTTTTGGAATAAATCCCCCCGTAGTATTTCGCCTTTGGGGAGGAAGGTTTAGGACTCGAAGAGTCCGAAGATTGGTGAGGGGTGTGGTAAAACATTCCTTACAGCGGCGGATTCCTTTGTTTGAAGTCTGCAGCAATCGGGGCATTCTGTGCTGATGTTCTCGTAGTGATGGTAGCGGCGACCCATCAACGTCTTCTATATCCGACGTCTCCTCGAGGGAGCTTTTTGAGCTATTTAGTCGCTTGAGGCTTGACAAACCTGTTTTGAGGAACGGTTCTTCCGATTGAGAACCCTACCCGGTCATATCATTTAAGCTGCATGATTTCTATGATGTGGATCAAGGATTGGGTCACGTGATTGCATTAAAATTATATTTTATTAAGCTCATGAATTTAATTTGATTTTTTTAAAAGAAAATTCTTATTTTTTTATATATAAATATATATATGATGATATTTTTTTAACTCTCATGATTTCTCTCATGTGGGTCAAGGATTGGACCATGTGCGCATTAAAATATTTTTTTTTTAAAAAAAATCATGATTTTAAATTGATTTAATAAAATAAAATATTTATTAAATAAAATTCTAATTTTTATAAAACTTTATTTTTATATATACTGTCACGTGAGGTAATTTGTCAGTGGGCTTATTCACTGAGTTAATCACTCACCCTATTCGATATGGACTGGTTGTTTCATAACTAGGTATTGCGTATTCTGAGGATTAACATGAAGTTTGGACTTTTCGCGTCTTTCAGAAATTGCTCCGAGGTAGCGGTTCGAGAGTAAATTATAGTTACGACCGACTATTTATGTTTGTTTAGTTTAGATGGCTCCCACATGGGTGATTTGTTTTGTATTTTCTTTTCAGTGTCTTGTCTCCGCAAAAACTTTGATATATTGTAAAGTCATTAGTGATTTAATACCGTTGATATTATTTATTTTATTATTATCGGTTTTATTATATTTATATTATATGAGTATCATATAAAGAAAAAAAAGAGCTGCAAATTTTGGTCTTGTATCTGGATTAAGTTTAGTAGCGACCCATTTACCGTCTGATAAGCGGTTAGGTAAACGTGAGGCGTTACACCAATGCACTTCCATCACGGTCGATGGTCTTTGAGAAATAGAGGCACCAAAGAAAGATGCTATACTGCATACTTCAGGGGATGAGTGGGAGAGGAGTTTGATTGTTTTTAGTCTAACCTTAAGTGTATCTTTGATCAGCTGGAGAACAACCAAAGCATGGCTATTCTGCCCCTTGAAAACCCTGGCATTCCTTTCCAACCAGATGTGCCAAAAAAAGATGGTGAGGAGGAGCTGCAATAAGGATTTCTGAATTGGAATAGTTGCAACTTGCCCCAGCCAACTTGGTAAGGATTCAAGAGAATGGGGTGGTGCCCTTGAAAATTTCAGTCCATGCAGTAGGGATATCCAAAAACCTCTAGAAAAGGGGCAATTGAGGAAGAGGTGGTTCACATCCTCCATTTTAGAATTGCAGAGAGGGCAAGAGGGGTCCATAATAAGACCTTTGCAATGTAGACAGAGACGAGTGAGGAGCTTGTTATGGAAGGCTTGCCAAACATAGACCGAATGTCGAGGCGTTTGGTTTGGTGTCCAGATACAAAAGGACCAAAGAGGACAAGTCCCAGCCAACCTCATCGCTTGTCAAGCCGATGAGAGATTTAGACTACCTGATTTTCTTGGAGACCATATCAAGGTGTCTTCACCAGCCCCTCCTACTTCAATTTCAACAATGTTAGTCCATATCACGTCTAGGGAAGCAGGCCAACGAGGAGGTTTCCTCCAATGGCCGTCTTGAATTAGAATGTCCAAAGTGACAGATTGCAGAGAACACTGTTCTGATCAGTTTGATTTGACCTGCTCTCGACAGAGAATGACTGTCCCAGGAAAGAACTTTTTTCCTTATCTTGTCCACAAGAGAAAAATAGCAAAAAAATTTTAGAGTGCAATTTAGCAATGGTAATCCGAGATACTAGACCGGCAAAGAATACTGACTGATATTCATTAAGTA